>VXBB01009993.1:677949-705008 GCA_013399915.1 Illadopsis cleaveri | reverse complement strand
AATTGCCTCTTTGTGTCTGTCCTCGGCAGCGATACCTGGGTCACGCTCCAGTAATTCCTGACAGGAATGGGGACATGGCTTGGATATGGATCCCAGCTGGGATATGGATCCTGCTGGCCCTCATGGAAACAGTGGGAAAATCACAACAGCACCTCGGGAATGCTGAGTTACCCAGAAATTTGAGGGATGCATGGATTTCTCAAGGGTGAGCACAGGAAAGGCTTTGGAGAGGAGGAAAAACTCTGGCAGGAAAAATCCCATCAAAGTGAATGGGGATTAAACCCCTTCTAAAGCTTTCCTGAAATGCCCCACCTTGGAGCTCCGGAATCCACAGAGGGAGGAAAACAGGGAAAGGATGGAAGTTTGGATGCACGAATCCATTTTGGAATCACTCCTGGCAATGGTGGGGGCGGTGCTGGGGAACAAATCCAGAAGCCTTGGGTTGAAAAAGGGGACAGAAGGTGGGAATTGTGTCCAAAGGGGCTTTTCCAGGAGTTTCTGTCCCCCTAGGTCCAATTGGAGCCATCATTCCCAAACCCATAAAATCCTTGCAGATGTCAAGCTGATGGCAGAATTGGTTTTTTGGGAGCATCCAGAGGAAATCTCTGCTTTGGGAAGTCACCGGCTCATCCCTGCTTTTCTCTTTGTTTCCTCTCCTTCCACACCCTCTTCCCCATAAATCCCCAGTGTGGATTTTTAGGGGAAGAAGGAAAAAGACCAGAGAAGGCCTTTTCCATAAGGAAAGGCAAAAATCCACTGCCTGACTGGGAGAAATTCCCATGTGGAAAGATCCTCCAAAGAATAATTCCGGTGGAAAGCAGGTGCCGGAGCTGGGCTACTTGTCCAGGCACAAGGATGTGAGGAGAAGGAAAAGGAGGAGAAGGAGGTGGAGGAGAAGGAATTCATCACTCGGGATGACGGGAGCTGCCAAAATGGGATCAGGCTTTCCACAGGAATAAAAGCCCTGGAATGGGGTGGGTCTCCTGAAGTGCCTCTTAACCTTTTCCCTATCCTGTTCCTAATGGGAAAATAAATCCCACCAGGAGTTCTCCTTCCAAGGGGAAAAAAAAAAAAAAAAAAGAAAGGAGCATTATCCAGCTCTCCAATATGCTGGGATTCATGGAAAAGGAGGAGGGGTGGGAGAAGGGAGAACTGGACAGGACAGGGAGTTTGCTCCAAGCTCCAGATCATCCCATGGATGGGGCAGGAATTTCAGCTGGTTTTAAGGCAGAAGTATTCTTCATCCAGCTGAAACTGGGGATAGTTGGGATCAGGAATGACTCCTGCTGGGATGAGGAGAGGGAGAGCCACCTGGATGTACAAGAAGCTGATCCCATGGGATCATATGCAAGAATGAGCAAAGGGGTTAGAACAAGGCAAGGTTTGGGAATCAGTGGGATTTGGGATGCACCAGCATTTGGAATGGGGCAGGATTTGGGATGTATCATCAGGGTTTTAGGGTGTGGCAGGTTTGGAATGCAGCAGGGTTTGGAATGGAGTGGGACTTGGGACGTAGCAGGGTTTAGGGTGTGGTAGGGTCTGGGATATAGCAGATTTGGGAAGTGGAAGGATTTGGGATACAGTGAGGTTTGGGATGTGGCAGGGTTTGGGATAAGGCAGGATTTGGGATACTGCAGGTTTGAGATTCAGCACAGTTTGGGATTCAGCAAGATTTGGGATATAGCAGGATTTGGGATGCAGAAAGTCCTGAGACTCCAAACACCCTGGAATTTGGGCTCTCCCTGTGGGATGCAGCGTCCTGTCCCCCTTCTCCCTGTGGTCCACCCTGTCCCAGGCTCTGCTCCCAGATCCGAAGGGGCCCCGGAGCTGTATCCATGCTCCGCCGGGGAGCCCAGGCAGATCCGGCATATTTTTCCCGGTTACTCATTAACCGCCGTTCCTTTGACAGGATCAATATTCCAAGCAAACACTTGAGCAGCCCCACTCCGCTTCCCTCTCCTTCCCTCGGCAAAATGATTTATTCCCGAAAATGCAGCTGCCTGGAAAAGCGGCTCCAGGGAAAGGGGAGGGGGGTTTATCGGTGGGATATGCAAAGCACATTTATTCTGGCTTTTATCTCTCCCATTCCATGTTGATCCCATCCATACAGATGGATTTGGGGCAGGTAGATAATGAAAAGTCAAGTGGGAAATTTACACAATGGTGCTCCCGGCTCCTGCTTTTCCAGCGACATTGGAATTGCTTTATTCTTTCATTCCTCAAAGCGGGATTTCAAAGCTTTCAAACATTTTATGTTTAATACAAATCCATTTAATTCCCACCTGGAATTTTTTCCTGCATTAATTTCCTTGTAAATTACCAAGGACATTTGGATCCCACTCCTTCTCCCGCTGATCCATCTCCGTCTCCTTTCTGGCATCCTTGAAGTCCTACCAGGAGCTTCCCGTGCTGCCAAAACCTCAGGACCCATTCCTAATTCTCTGTAAGCAGCTTTTCCTTGAGCCAGGCACTTAATGGAGGGCATAGGATCGGAGAGCACAGCTTGGAACAAAAAAAAATCTGGAAAAAAACGGGGCAACCATTATTAATAAACATCTCCTGGCCATTTGGAGGCTGCTCCAGCTTAAAGCAATTAATTCAGGATCCGGACATAAACTCTCCAGCTCTTTGACAGCTTGGAGCTGGAATAAAAATGCCAGTTCTCCAGGGAAAAGCCGGGATAGTTGGCTCTTTTCCGGACTGTTTGCTCATAGGCCCAGGGAGCAATCTTCCTGCGGAATGAAATGCAAGGACACAAACAACGTTCCAGGGAGAGAATGGGAGATGGGAATGAACAGTTTGAACTATTTGCTCAGCAGAAGGGCGGCCACAATGCCGGGCCCATGGATTTTCCATGGATCACCCGGCTCCCCAATCCCTTTTGTTGTGGAGCCCCGGCCTCCGGCCAGATAAGGGCACAGCTGCAGCCCTTCCCTGATTCCCTTATCCCACTGATCCAGGAAAAGCTGCCTCCACCGGCATTCCTGAGCCAAGATCTGGGCTCTGGCCCATGGCTTTTCCATGGATCCTGAATCCCTTTTGTTGCGGAGTCTCTTCCTCCAGCCAGGTAAGAGCACAACCCTTCCCCGGTTCCATGGATCCAGCAAAAGCTGCCTCCACTGGCATTCCCAAGCCAAGCTTCAGCCTCTGGGATGAGGCTCCATGTACCCCTGCATGGTTCATCCCACACCCTTCTGTTGGCATCTTTGGGAATGGCCAGGAAACCCTTTTGGGGCAAGGAAAGGTTTCAGGAACGGGGAAACCCTTTGGGGGCAAGGCAAACTCTTGGAGAAAGGGAAAAGAAACCCTCTTGGATAAGGGGAAAACACTCTTGGATAAAGAGAAACCTCTTGGGGCAAGGAAACCTTTTAGGCAAAGGAAGCACTTTTGGGCAATGAAAAGCTCTTGGATAAAGGGAACATCGTCTTGGATAAAGGAAAACCTCTTGGGCAAGGAAACCCTTTTGGGCAAGGAATTCTGCCCTCATTCCAAGCAAGCTGCAGGAATGCCACATTCCAAGGGATACTTCCAACCCGGGCTGGAGATGTAGATGCACCAGAGGCACCAAATGCAGAATTCCATATTGATTTAGGGCACCATGAGCCTGGAATATGAAAATCCTAAATATGTGTCATCCTTGCTGAGAGATCCTTCTAGGAGACAGATGTGAAATACTGGGAATATCCTTGCTACCTTGCTTGGTACCACTGCATCCAGGCCTTCATTCCCTGAAAATCCAAGGAAATTTCTCCCTCTTCTAATTCAGGCCACCCCTGATTTTGCTCTGGGCAGGGAAATACTGGAATTCCAAATGAATCAGGAGCAAGGCCAGCAGGGATGATCCATCCGTTGCCATTCCCACTTCTTGTCCTGTTGGTTCTGGAAGCTGGGAATAGCCCTGGGTTGAGGGAAAGAATCCTGAAAGGATTTTAGGAGCGAAAAGGGAAAAAATTGTGGATTCAGCAATCCCAGAGCTCCACTGCCGTCCTAAAAATCCATGCAATCACTGGATTTTTTGTGATTTTTTCCCCCTTTTCCCAATTTTTCCTGCAGAGTGGTCAGACTGGAAGGCAGGAGGCTCCTGTTGTTCCTGGGCTGCCCAGAGCTTATCCCATTTCATATCCCTGAAATCCCAGAGCACCTGGATATTCCCTGCTCTGATACTGCAATCCTGGGATGGCCCATCCCAAAATCCTTCAGGAAGAAGGTTGGGTTCCTTGGTTCTATGAATTCCCATATAATATCCCAAGTTGGAAGGGATGAGCCTCACCAAGCCTATCCCAATTTCCATTTTAAATGTGGATCCAACTGGATTTCCATATCTGGGATTGTTCATCCCAAAATCCCTCAGGAAAGGGATTTTATGCCTTGGGCTCCTTAATTCCATGATTTCCCAAAGAAAATCCCAAGTTGGAAGGGATGAGGCTCACCAAGCCTCTCCCTGTTCCTGTTTTGAAGGCAGATCCAGCTGGGATTCCTTTTACAGGCTCCACCAGCTCCAACCTCATCCTGAAAGCGGGATGGGTTAATTAATGAGACGTTAAAGAGGCGGAATGACACTTCCAGGAGCTCATTCCCGAGCCACTCTGCTGGAGACAAAGAGAAGGTGCCAGCAGTGCTGGGTAATTTGTGCGGCGTTCCCAGGGAATAAATTTAGGGAAGCAAATATCGTTATGCGGGATTTAAATTAAAGTTGACACTAATGTAAATATGGCCAAGCAACTCCGTGTTTAAAAACTGGGATGAGGCTCCCGCTTTTTAATCAGCTCCTCTTAACTCCACTGGCATTTCAAATCCAGCGGTTAAATTGGATACAAAGCCGGGAGAAGGAGCTGCCGGAGGGACTGGGTCCTTCCCAAGGGATGCATGGGCTCAAGGGGTGAGATAACATAGGGAGAGGTGGCCAGGAAGCACCTGGAGATGATCCAACATTCCCATGTCCCATGGAGATTCCCAGCCTTCTGATCCTGCTGCTCTGGATCCAACAGTGCTCAAATCCTCTGGAACCTATTGGCATTTGGTTCTTCCCACCTGTGTCCAGCTCATCCCAACATCCAAACCCCAGAGCCAGAGCCAACATTCCTGGTCCTGGGGAGTTCCACCCAGCTTCTCACCATGCTCCTTCCATGGAATGATTCAGGTTGGAAGTGACCCTAAAGCTAAATCCCCAGCAAAGTTACATCATGGAATTGGGGGAAAAAATCAGGAAATAGAAGCAGCAAAGTGGAGAGGAAGGAGCATTCCCACCTCAGCTACTTCAAAGCGAGGTGATCCTGAGCTCTGGAATAACAATGGGAGCTCTGTAACCTGGCAGGACCCAGAGTCATTCCTGTTCCAGAAACAATGGATTTGGCATTGGAATTCTGCTGCCTTCCTTTCCAAGGGAATAAAGTGCCCCTGGCAGCGGTGCCAGCACCGGTTCTCTGCCACGAGATAAGACCTTGGAATGTGGGATCATTCCAGCACCATTCCAGCACCATCCCAAAGTTTCCCAGGCCCAGCTGGATGGACTCGGAAATATCCATTTCATTGGGGCCCCTCATCCCCACCTCGCACTTCCAATGTCTGTGGTTGTTTTGGGAGTGAAATCCCACCTGAGGGGGGATAAAACCCAGCCCAAATCCATGTTTTGTCTGTTCTGAGAATGTTTACCTCCAATCCCAAATTGATTTTGGGAATGGTGGGAATAATAATAAAAATAATAAAAAAAAATCAGTGGAATATCAACACGAATATTAATAAAAATCTTCAAAAATATAATAAATATTTTCCTTGAAATTTTTGGACAGCCTGCATGGAATTCCTGGTATCTTAAATTTCCTGGACAACTGGGGCTCCCTGGATCCAGCCTGACGTGCAGAGGGTGTAGAGGCAACTCCTGGGGGCGTCACACATTCCCTGGAAATCCCAGAAACACAAGAAGTGATGGGACTGTTGTTAACCCAGGAAGGTCCCGCCCAGAAGAAACTATTCCCACAAGGCATCTCCTGCTCCTGGCCTCATCCCAAGACTCCAGAACTCCACCTGCTGCCCTGGCAGAGGATTTCATATTTCTAATCCCAAATTATGGGTTGGGACAACAAATAGAGTCATATAACCCATTAATTACCCCCCTGGATACCCCAGGGATTTTAGAAGCATCCAATTCAGGGGAAAACACTGGGAGAACTCCCTCAAAAGTGCAGGGAAAAGCCTGGGGTGATGTGATCCCGTTTTTCTGGGAAGGAAGGGGTGTCCCAGGAGCAAGTTTTTCCTGGGAGCCATCCCTCAGTACCCAGGCTGTGTCCACAAACCCCCCCTTCCCGAGGAGTTAAGGAGCTTCTAGACACCCATTGTCTTGAAAAATCTGATGGAAAGCAGAGCGCTCCAAGGGCTGGGAGGGGAGGGGCTGCCCCGGCTGCCTGGAAATGGGGATGGATGGGGCTCTTGGATAGGTGAGACCTTTGGAGTGGGATAATGGATGGAGCAGAGCAGCCGAGTGGCCCTGACATCCCATTCTTTAGTGGCTCATCTCCGCTGAGAGACGCCGGGAAGGGATTTGATGGAGGAGCAGGGAAGGGAGTTGATGGAGAGCAGGGAAGGGATTTGATGGAGAGTAGAGAAGCCAATAGAGAGGCAAAGAAGTTGATGGGATCTGTCCTGATTTTCTCCCCAGGCACAGCTTTCACCTAATGGGAAAACAGGGAAGAGGTTGCCTGGGGATGTTGTTGGCTAAACCAATTTTAATCCCACAGTTTTTCCAGTTTTTAGGGAGAATTGATCCCACAGGATGGATGGATCCCATGGTCAGAGGTGCAGCACCTGGGGAGGGTGAAAATTCCCTGATTTAGAGGCTGGAACAAACTCCAAATTGCCCAACTGGGCACTCCTTGAACCCTGTGAAAAATGTTTGGAAGGAAGAAACCCACACAGACACACCGCTGGTCTCCCAAATTCCTTCTGCTGGGAAAACTGGGAGCCCCTGGCGTGGCAGCCCCCACTGGGTGGGTGGGTGGGTTTGGACACCTTGAGACAGCCAGGAATGTCTCCCATGTCCTGGAGCGCCTTTGGAATCCCAAGATCACTCCTGTGTGAGCCAGAGATAAGGAAGAGGGTAGAAGTTGGCTGGAATTGGTCGGATCCGCCACCCCAAATCCTGGCTGCTGTTCCCGGTGACCTGGGAATAGCTCCAGCCAGGTATGTTGGCAGTGTTTAACAACCCATCTGTCTTTCCCTGCTCCTGCTCCCAGATCCCTTTGTTTGAGCCACAGGCCCTCCAGTCTCTATGACTTTTCCTGCTTATCTCTGGGATTAATCTCCCAGGAATGCCGGTATTAATGTTAAACCTGGTTTTACCATTCCCAGTCTGCTGGATCCGCATTGATGGAACTTATCCCATCGTCCCAACCCCAAAATCCTGACTTCCTCTTGCTCATCTTCCCAAAGTTTGGTTTGGGGGTGGTATTTCACATGCCATCCATTTTTGTGGGATGCTGCATGCCCAGAACTATCTCCCCAGCACAATATGGGACCAGGAGAAGCGTGGAATATTCCCAGGGGGAACGGGAAGGGTGAAGGGGCTGAGGCCAGCACAGGACACAGGGAGGGAGCCAGGGGCAGGTGGATATTAGGAAGGGAGGTTGGGCTCGGAATTGCTGGTGGAGAGCTGCGCACACAGCCTTTATCTCATCCAGCCGTGTTTGCCCAGCAGGAGCAGGGAGCTGGCTGATCTTGCAGGAAGGGAGTGCAGCTGGAGTCCCCAGCTCCCAGCTTTCCACCACAGACAGGCTCTGACCTGTTCCCTTGGCTTTTGAACAAAATCTCGGAGTCTTCTGGTGCTTAAACACCCTGGATAGACCTGCTCTCCATTACTCCAACCATATCCATGCCTTGGTCACATCCATAATCCAGCCACATCTATGCCTTGGTTACATCCATACCTTGGTCACATCCACACCTTAGTCACATCCACACCTTGGTCCCAAGTGTCACCTCCAGGTGACACCAGCTCAGCATCCTCCGAGCCTCTGGAATATCCCATCTGGAAGGGATCTGCCATGAAAATGTTGGTGCTACACATCAGGATGGTCCATGACTTCCTTGGTTTCCTAGGAGTGAGCCCAGCCTGTCCTTGTGGGATCCGGTGGGATGATGGTGAGGGGAAACACGGAGGGTGGGAATGAGCTCTGGATCTGCACAGTGCAGGGACAGCTGCCACTGGAGTTGCCAGGATGAGAGCAGGAAGGAGCTTTATTTGGGAAAAATCAGGTTCTGTGCCACTCGCCCTCTGCTCCCTCCTGGTTGTACAGAGAACCTTGGGAAAGTCCAGCTCCCAACTAATAATGGAAAATAATCTTGGAGCTGCTGGTGGCTCCTTCTGGCCTCTCTTCCATGGGACAAAGGTGTTTGTCATCACATTGATGGAACGGAGATGCCTGGAATGTGCAGGTTGGGATATGCAGCCACATCCCAGTCATCCCAGCCCTCTGGAGCATCCCCTGGAATTCTGTATTTCCCCACAGAAGACTCATTATCCCATTAACATTGGAGTGGCTCCAGGTCACTGGGAATGTCACCAGAAAGGGGCTGATCCATCCCCTGCTGCTGAGGGGTTGATCCTGAGGGGGCTTGCCAGGACATTCTCAGCAGGCTGGATGTGATCCAAGGGGCAAATTGAAGATCCTCACCCCCCTTCCCTGGAATAACCAGCCTGGAATAACCCCATATTCCAGCAAATATCTGTCTGATTCCAGATTCAGGAATGAGCTTTTCCGACCCTCCCAGATGGAGCTGTTACAGGAGTGACCAGGCTTTTCCATGGAAACCCATTTTCCGTGCACACAGACCTCTCCCTGGAGCATTCCCTTCTGTGGTCATCCATCCAGGGAGTCCTGACTGTCCTGTCAGTGCAGAGCTTGGAAAGAGCCCCTTGGAAAAAGCAGGATTTCCACCCTGCAGCTGGAAAAGCGGCCCCTTCCCTTTCCCTACCTAATTCCGGGCGGAAACCCAGCCTAGGCTGGCAAGGGACAGAGGCTTCCCTGTTTGGATTCGGGATGGGGATTTCTGCGGCTGAAAGTGGCTTTGTGATTTTTCCAGGAACGCTTCCTCCCTGGCTCCGGTGTGGGATGCACACGGCAAATGGGCTGTGGCAGGGAAGGAGCAGGGAAAATATTTAAACAAGGATTCGGGAATGAGCTTGGATCACTCACTCCAAGAATAGTTTCCGAGGCTGGTGTCAAAATGTGCTTTTCCCTCAGAGCCTCCAGAGTTTTTAAGGACTAGGATTGGAGTTCTGCGGCTGGAAAAGGCCATACTTAATCATTTGTGTTCCCAGTGTGGATGTACTTCCAGCAGGTCCTGTTTATTTATCCCATTTATCCCATTTATCTTCTCCCTGCTGGATCAAAGAGCCTTTTAGCACCCTGGAGTTTTCCTCCCAGGAAGCTGATCCCACGCTCATTTATCCATGATCCTGGGCAGCCCCATTCCTGCTTCCAACACACTCCAGCTCCAGGTTCCGTGTGTAAATTCATGGATCTCCCCTGGGGCAGGGGCACATTCAGCTCCCAGCTAAAGCCTGTGAAAAGCAAGGAAAATCTTCTCTCTGGGAATTATAACTGGAAAGCTGCACCCTTCACCTGGAAGGAGGGTGCAGCCAGGTGGGAATCGGGATATTCCCTTAGGAAACAAGTGATAAGATAAGAGGGAATGGCCTCAGGAGAAGTTCAGTTGGATATCAGGAATTTCTTTACGGAAAGGCTTGGAGTGGGACACTGGTGGAGTCTCCATCCCTGGAAATGTCCAAGGAACAGCTGGAATTGTCACTCAGTGCTCAGATAAAATAGGAAAGGGACAAAGGTTGGATTTGATGATCTCTTTTTCAACTGCAATATTCCCATAATTCCATAAGGACGGAGCGAATCAAGGGCTTCACACTCCACTCTGCTGGAGGCTGTGGGGAGAAATCCAGAGGCTCCTTCCCACCCCTAGAGGCCTCTTCCCACCTCCACAGTGCTGGGATTTGGCAGAAAGGAGGAAAAATCCTGCTTCCCACCTTCCTGGTGGCCAATCCCAGAGAGCTCCACCCTCCAAAGGGGTCTGGCCTCCTTTCCCAGCTGGAATCCCGAGGGAGCTGGGGTCTGCTCTGAGGTGGGAAGGAGGAGCAGTGGGCTCCAGAATTTGGGTTCTGCTTCCCACATCCTGGCTCCCCAACACCTGTGTTTTCCTGGTTGCTTTTCCAAGGTTTCAGGGAGCCAATAATCTCGAGGGATTGGAGCCGGAGGTGCAGGAGCTGCAGCTCAGGAGCATTCCAGCCATGACGTGAGCACGGAGGCATTTCCAAGGCCTGGAGAGCCCTTGGAAGTCTGGCCTGGGGGTGGATCCGTGTTCTCTAAAGGCTGGAATCCTGGCTCTCCGGCTCTAGAGTGGTTTAAGTGGAATTCTTGGTTGGTGTTGCAAAAGAGCGGAGCCTCCCTGGGTGTTCTGACAGGTGAAGGGATCAAAGCTCTGTGTGGCCTTGGAGCTCCAATGTTTCCCTGAATTTTAGGAATTCTGCCCTGGATTTGCTCCCAGTTCAGGACCTGATCCTTGAATTCCACCCAAACTGGGATATTCCAGCCTGAGGTTCCTAGGGGGATGCTGCAGCTCCAGAGATTGCTCGGAACTTGTCCAGGCTCCTCCCAGTTGAGCAGGGAGCTAGCTGGTGGGGGAGAATTCCAGGTTTTCTGGCTCCTTTGGTGACCTTGGGAACTTTATCTCCGTGAGTCACTGGGAGCAAATCCTGGACATTGAAGGGAGTTTCCTCTTGGATCTGAAAAATTGTGAGCCAGCCCCACATTCCTTTGTGGTTTTGGGGTGTGCCAGGATCAGGAGGGATCCAGGGGCAGAATTCCTTGGGCAAAAGTGGCCTCAAAACTCTTCCCAGAGGCTGCAATCCCTTGGACAATTTTCCAAGAGTTCCCCTTCAGGCATTCCAGAGGAAGCAATGTCAATCCATGGACCCACTGAGTTTTCCCATCCAGGTCTAGAGGCAGCAATTGGGCAGGGAGTGGGGGCGGGGATCAGGGGGGGGAGGCAAAAAATTGAGGAATTGTTTAATTCCTCCTTCAGTTTGGGATTTGGAATGATTTCCACTTGCACTGGAGTTGAGGTGGAAATTCTCCAGATGGGAATATGGGGGGAATCCAGCTAGATTTCCATCCCTGGGTGCTATAAATGGGGGGATCCAGCTGGATTTCTATCCCTGGATGCCATAAATGTGGGAACAGAGCCTTGGGAAGTCCCTGGCACAGCTCCACCTCCATCCCTGTCCTGGCAGCTCTGTGGAGGAGCTGTCAGGATTTGATGGAGTCAAGGAAAAGTTCAGGAACCTTGGAGTTTGACTGTGCCTCGGAGCTCTGGGAGCACAAATCACATTCCCAGCAGTTTTATGGGAACCCTCCTGTACTTTTGGGGGCCTTCTGCTCCAAAATGATTTTGTGGGAGAATTCCAAGGAAGTGGAGGTGTGTGCAGTGCCCAGGGAGAGTTTTCCCTCCCTGTATCCTCCTTCTTACTGCTTCTGGAAAAACAGGGCCTTCCTTCGGAGAGGATTCTGCTCCAAGCTGGTGGAAAACTGATTTTCTTGGAGAATTCCAAGGAAAATGGAGCCATTGTTGGTGCCCAGGGAGAGCTTGCACCTTTCCTTCTCCCTCTTTCCCACAACCCCTGGAAAAATGGGGCCTTCCTTTGGGGGGATTTTGCTCCAAAATGATTTTATGGGAGAATTCCAAGGAAGTGGAGCCATTTTGGAGCTTTCCCTCCCTGTGCCCCTGGAACAACCAGGCGCTGGGCAAAGAATTTGGCAAAAGCAATGGGGAGGCAGAAATTTGGGAAGAGATGGTGAAACAGGAGAGGAGTGTGAGCAGCTGCACTCCTGTCCCAGTGCTCCCCAATTCCTAGGAATCCAAAAGCTCAAGGGGATATCCCAAAGGATTTTTATCCCAATAAAAGAGTGAGGTTGGGTTCTCTGCGGGAAAACTCCTGAATGGGCACAGGGGTGCATGGATCACTCTGGGAAGTGAATCCCAAGGGAAAGGCCAGCTCCAGGCAGGCTGCTCCTCAGTACCTGGCTCCGCCGCCGCTGGCAAATCTGGGATATCAAAGGCCTGTCAGCCTCGGGGACGGGACAAAGACTGGCGCATTAATGATTAACTCCGCTAAAAGCTGCGGCTTTTTCATTCCCAAGGCGCCGGGAAGCTCCAGGCCCATGTGACAATCCCGGGCATTTTGTGGCAGATTGGGAAAAGCTCGTGAGCAAACACAGGTGCTCCGGAGTCAGGGACAACCACAAACAGCCGCAGCTATTCCGACCGAAATTAACTCCTGTGTTTGCCTCCCGTTTTTCCTGCCGGGAGATTTTCCCCTGCCTTTTTTTTTTTTTGGCTTTCAGTGTTCAGGGAGAGAGAAGAAAAGGGGTGGAAAAAAGGGAAAACTCTCCCAAAGGCTCCTCACATGGAAAAAGCTGAGGGAAGCTATTAAACAGGGAAATAAAATGCACTCCTGTTTTTTTAGGGAATTAATTGTGAGATCCCAAGCAAGCGCACGCGGGATGTTATGGGATAACCCTGGAGCAGTGGGAGGGGAGGGAAAAGGGGAATTTGGGGATGTCCCCCACACCGAATCCGGGTGTGACCTTGCTGTGGCTCAGCCTGAAGGTCCCTCTAGTGGCTTTCTTTGCTTCCATGAGGAATTGCCGGGTTTTTATTCACTGTTCCAAGATTTATCCTGGGTCCCGACCATAACAGCGAGCAAACAGCAGAAAACTGGGATCGAGTCTCAAAAAGGAACTTTGAGATGGGAAAAGTGGTGCAAAAATCCCGGCAGCAGCCTTGGGAATGAACAGCAGCGCTGGGATGGGGAATGGGAATGCTGCCTCTTCTCCTGGCTGGAAGGAGGAATGGAGCATCCCGCTTTTCCAAAGGAGGGATTTGCAGTCTTGCAGCGCTGGGTGATCCCGGTTGGAACAATTCTGTGGATGCTGCAGGAAGGGCTTGTCTCCCGCAGTTTTATCCCTGTGGAGAAAATGTTGACTTGCACCTCAAAAATTGGGATAACTCCCCCAAATGGAGGAGGATTCTGATCTGCACCATCCAAGGGTTTTTTTGGGATGGGGCTGAGTCTTTGGTGCAAACAGGGTGTGGTTTTGGAATAAGGGATGGAGGGATGGGATACAGGGAATGGCTTCCCACTGCCAGGGGTAGATGAGATATTGGGAATTAATTCCTCCCTGTGAGGGTGAGGAGGCCCTGGCACAGTCTTCCCAGAAAAGCTGTGGCTTTCCTATCCCTGGAAATGTTAAAGTCCAGGTTGGACTGGGCTTGGGACAACTTGGGACAGCTGAAGAGGAATGATCCACAAGCTCCCTTCCATGCCAATCCATGCTGAAACTCCATGATCCCTTGCCTCTCTGACTTTAGCACCAAGTGGATTTAAGGAAAAGTCACTGATCCAGCTGCTGGATCACCCTGAACATCCAGAAAAAACAACCAACCTGCCCTAGTGAATGGAGCAAGAGGACAGAGAGCAGAATTCCACAAGGAGGATTGAGAAGCAGCATCCAGGTTTTATCCCAAGGACAATGGCTGCAGATGGGGACATTAAAAGGGGACATTAAATTCCATGTGTTCCGTGGGATTATCCTGGAAGTGATCCTGATTTATTTTGCCAAATTGAGCTCCAGCCAATTCCTCTCCCAGGCGATGATGGATAAATATCATTAAATTGGGAAAGATAGAAGTGAGCGATGTCCTTGGAACAAACGCTTGGGAAGGACAAAACTGGGAAATTGGGATGCAAATCAACCAAATGAGGTGGATTAAACACAAGGGAAAACGGGATGGAGGCTGGGGAAAGTGGGAAAACTGTCAAGATATCTTTGGAACTTTGTTTTCCAGTGAAAAAATTGGGGGAAAAGTACAGAAATGAGTTGGGAAAACTTCTGGGAGCGTTTCTTGAAGAGGGAAATACTCCTAAGCTTGGGAATGTTGTTTCTATTGGATCTCGGCATTTTAGAGGTTGCAGGTTTTGGGATTGAGGCCAGAATTCCTGGGAATGAATTTAAGCCTCACAACAGGGGGGAAAATCCCAAGCACTTCCCGTTATCTAATGTGTATTACCATCCTGGAATATCCCTCTATTTCTGTGTTTGGAAAAGCCAAATCCCTGGACTGATCCAGAGCAGGTGGAATTTAACCCTTCCTTTGTCTCCTCTCCAAATAAAGGATTTTAGTCTCTGGTTTTTTTTCCTAGCTCGGAATTTTTTACTATATAAATTTCCTGAATAATTTGGGTGGGAAGAGACCTTAAAGATGATCTCATTCCCACTCCCTGCCATGGACAGGGACAACTTCCACCATTTCCAAGCCCCATCCAACCTGGATTTACTCCTTGTCTGAATATTTCCCTTTGATCCTCTTTTGGTTTCCAGGGAGGGAAAAGATGGAAAACTTGGATTTGGGATGTGCTGGGCTGCTCTAGGACAGGGACATCCCTTGGAGTAGGGAAAGATGGAGCAGATCCAGCTTTTCCTGCTTGGAAATATCCACTCTCTCTTCCTGCATTCCCAGTGATTCCAGACCATCCAAGAGTCCTTGGACACCAAGAGAGCTTTATCCCAGCATCCATAGGGAAATCCCAGGAGTTTTGTGGGTTTGATCCCATTTATTCTGTGGGGTAGGGATGACTCCTGACAAAGCTGGATTCCCAAGATCAGTGTGGAAAAGCAGAGGGTTTGGGCTGTATCCAGGTGTATTTTTTCCTAAAAAAAAGACAGGAAGAAGAGGAAAAAAGGGAACTGATCCCGTTGGAATCAGGATAAAGATTTATTAGAGAGAAAGCAAATGAAGGGATGGAAAGAATTCCTTTATTCCTCAGATCCCGACTGGGTGTGTGATCAGTGACCTGGAATACANACTTCCTGCTTTTCTGGGAAGTCAACAGGCTCGGAAAAGCTTGGAATTTAGGAGCTAGCACTGGTTTAACTGAGGTCACTGGTGGGAAAATGGGATAGGGAATTCAGGATTTGGGGAGGAGCTGCTGTGCCAGGCTCATCCCAAGGTTGATCCTTTACCTTTTTCCAAGGTTCTTCCAGGTGGAAGAATCAAAAATATCCCAAATATCTCCCAGAGCCCACAAAGGAATCCCAAACCTGGACAGATCCAATATCTCCCATTCCTAATAGATTTGCCCCTTGGAAACTCCCAAATCCCACTGGCTGCACCTCTGGAATGGCTCTGAAAAGCCTGGGAATTCTTATCAGCTCCAGGTTTTCTCCTCCTGGGAGTTCATCCATTGCTGGCTCGCTTTTCCCTTTATCTCCAAATTCCCTTTGTCCACCTGGATTTGCCCTTGTATTGTCCATTGTATTCCAAACCCAGTAGGATCCAAGGAAAGGGCCTTTCAGATAAAAACAAGGAATTAGCACCTCAGGATTTATTGTTGGAGGTAGAATTCCTGTTAGGAAGAAAAGCTGGAGGTGATTTCCAAGGAAATTTGCATTTGGAGACACCAGCATTTGGGCAGCAAATTTTCTTGGAATTGGAAGTTTGGATTTGGAAAGGTTGTGGTGTTTTAATGGGAGAAAAGTAGGAAAAAACTGCTCCCAAATTTAAAAATCCCAGATTTTATTGGATTCCCAGCAAGGTGGGAAGAGGGAATATTCAGCTGTGTTTTCCTTCTCCCTTCAAGGTTTATCCATGGCAGTGGGAAGTGATTCTTGCAAATCTCCAGGAAGGGTCATGGATCTTCATTCCCAGGCTCATTTCCATGAAATAAATGTCACCATAAAAAACCGGGATCTCGGGAGAAGGCGGAAAACATATGGAGCTGTGCCAAGGAGGGCTCATTAATGTCCCACTTCCCAGCTGGAGTCCATAAAGGCTCCATTTCCCAGGATAATCGAGCTCCAAGGATGCTGGGAAGGCTCCATGGGGGAGCCATAAACCCTCGGAATTGCACATGGACACTGTGGAATCCCAGGAGTGAGGCAGGGCTCTGGTCATCCCGGGAATGCATCCCCAAAAACCTGGGAGGTGTTGGAGGCATGGAAAGGGCTCCAGAAGGAAGCATGGAGCTTTTCCCAGTTATCCTTTGGATGCTGGGATGGGTGGCATGGAGATGAGGAGCTGGAATTCCATTGGGAAGCAGCTCCTGATCCAGTTTTTAATTCTACCTCTCCCTCCCTGCATTTCCAATGACTCCAGAAGATTTTCCTTGGTATCCTCCCATGGTGGGCACCAAGGGAGCTGGATCCTGGCTCCAGCCACATCCGGGGGAAATTCCAGCGGTTTTGTGGGTTTGATCCCATTTTTCCTGTGGGACCAGGATGACTCCTGGCAAAGCAGAGGCTTTGGGATATATCCAGGGGGATTTTTCCTAAAAAAAAGACAGGAGGGGGGAAAAATAAGGAAGTCCAGCCTGTGAGGTGGGATGAACATGGAAAATCAACCTCATCCACCTTCCCAACCCTCATATTCCCACTTCCAGTCCCTCATATTCCCACTTCCAGTCCTCCATATTCCCACTTCCTAACCCCTCATATTCCTTCTCCCACCCCCTCATATTCTCACTTCCCACCCTCATATTCTCACCCTCACACCCACATATTCCCACTTCCAGTCCCTCATATTCCCACTTCTCAGCCCCTCTCCTGTGTGTTCCCAATTCTCCATCCTGGGCCTTTCCGTGCCGCCTGTTCCCTTTTTCCTGTCTTGTTTGCTTTTCCCACCACCGGCCCCTCTCCCTTCCCACCCCGGCATTTATTGGATTTCTCCTGCTTTTCTTCTTTCTCCCTTTCCTTCACCCTTTTCCAAGAAGGAAAAAAACTCCCAGGAGTTGCCAGGATCTGGATGAACTTTTGACCCTCCTGGGTTTGGATTTTGGAAGGAATTTCAGCTGGGGTTGTGTCCCTGCTCCAACACCTGGATCCCAAATTTCCTCCTCCCAGGATATTGGGCTTCAAGTCACATCCCAGTGGGAAGAGAACAATGAATCTGCTTGGAGATCCTGGGAATGATTAATTTTGAGGAATATGGAAGTGAAGGAAAAGCAAAATGGAGCAGGTGAGTAATGTTCTGGAATACTGGGAATGCGCCTGATTTTTAAACTTACTTCAAAACATCTTTCCCAATATCCCAGTTTTTCCAAATCCCACAGTTTTTTATCCAGGAAATATTTAAAAAATATTTTTAAAATCACAAATCCACAAAAATTAATTAAAATTCTGCTCCAATTAACTCCAAATTAAATTTTAAAATCTCCCCTTTTAAGTTTTCACAGAAAAAAAATTTCCAAAATTCCCAAATCCTTCCAGGCACGAGAATTGACTCAAAGAAATGAGTGGGGGACAGGATTTTAAAGGCAGCTGGAGTTTCTGTGGGATATGGGAATTCTCCCTGGATCCTGGCCAGCTCAGCATGGAAAAATCCCTGAAAATTGCTTCCCACAAATCCCCAGGAATTCCCTTCCGGAGTATTAGGCCCAGCTGGAAATATCCAAGTAGAGTCCTGGTTTTTTAGGATGGGTTTCAGGAAGCAAAAAGGAGTTCAGGGTCATTCCCAAGGATTTTTGGAGGGACATTTTGGGAAGAGGCGTTACCAGGGTTTTTTTTCTCCAGAAGAAAATTTGGGAGGTGGCTCTGTGGGATTTTCTGATCCTTCCCCATCCCAGAAAAGGGGGGCAAAGGGAGAGAAGGTGGAAATACTAAATTTTTTTCCTGGAATAGGAAGAAATCCAGGAATTTTGGGACATGGTGCTGTTTTCCTGGATTTTCCCCATCCCAGCTTGCACCTGCTACCATTCTCACCTTCCTTAGAGTGTTTTTACCACTGAATAAACAGCTGGATTTAACCCTGAAGTGGTTTTTTTTGGGATATCAAACCCTTTGGATATTCCCACCCCGCCACCATTCCCACTCTGCCCGAGCCCTTCAGGGAGGCCTCGGAAAAAGGGGGAATGAAATTCCATCCACTGAGCCAATCCTGCTCCTCCTGACACCCTCCAGATCCCCATCCCGCTCTGTGAAGGACTTTCTATCCACAGCAACCGGGAAGCAGGAATGTTGTCCATGGTTTATGGCAGCTCCCGGGATAGGGAGCAGCTGCCCCCGGCTGGCTTGATTGGAAAAGAGGGAATGAGCCATAAATTAGGGAAAGTGGGAAGGAAAAAAGCGGGACCCTCTGGGACTCTTCATGGCTGTAGGGTCAGAATCAAAGGAAGGCTTGATTTGATCCCATAATTTCCGCCGGCTCCCGGTTTTTTATGGGATCAAGGACAAGGCCGGGTGAATTTCGGTGGCCATAATTCCTGGAGAAATACTGTACTTACACCAGAAAAAAGCTGGATAAGCTCCCAAGCTGCTCTGGGTCCTCCCGCTCTTGGAAAATGAGGATTTGGGAGTTTGGGGATGTCAGGTGCCTGTGGGTTTGTGGGAACAGGGAATTAAGGTGTGTTTCCCATTGGTTCCAGGTGTGGTGGGAATCCCAGAGATGCCAGGGAGACTCTCCCAGCTCTTGGGACGTTGCTAGAGGGAATGAGCACCCAAAGCTGGGAAGGAAAAGCATCTGGAGTGTGGGGTTGGAAAATTCCTACAATCTCAGATTCCCAAAGGCGATATTGGCCATGCTTGTCCCAAGGAACTCCAAACAAAATTCCAAAGGATACAGATTAAAGGGAAGATGGCACTGATGGAGATTCCTGGGATTTGTGGTGCTGATGGACATTCCCAGTGCTGGGAATGCTGTTTTAGGAATAATTCTCCTCTTCCCACCTTGATCTAGGTACCTGTGGGAACATCAGATGGAGTTATCCCAGAATTCCGTATCATCCTGCTCCCAACATTTATGGGATACCTCAGCTTGGGATGTGGTTTTCCATGGTTTAGGGGCTGGATTCTCCCACATCCAGAGGGAGAACCAACTTCTCCTTCCCCTCATCTCCCCCAGGCACCAGTAATTTATTCCTTAAGGGAGATGATCCTGGGAAATCTCCCTTTTATATTGGATAACGAGCCTGGTATTTCGGGAAAGGGAAGAACAGTGCTGCTGTGGAAACACCAGGGAAACATCAGGAAAAGCCCCATCCCTAAGGAACATCCTAATTGTCCTTGCTCCCAGGCAGTCGATAGCATCCAGTCGGCTGATCCTGAGTTTCTGGGAGTGCTTGGAATGTGCTGTTTTCCCCAGGATCAAAGAATTAAGGTTGGGGTTATTTGTATTGATTCCAGAGCCTCCGACTCTGTCAGTCACGCTCGGATTTGTGGAGCACAAATTCCTCCGTTAAATGTCACCGTGCCTCATTCCCACTTCCATCAATAATTCTGGAGCTGGGAGCTGTTTATTAACCCCCAGCGTTCCCTTCTCACCTCACTCCTCCTTCCCACATGGAAGAAAAACGGGGATTGGAGTTCATTTCAGGAGGGAAAAGTCTCTGGTAAAATTTTTGGGTCCTCTAGCAGTTCATGGGAATTTGAGATGGAATTTGGAATGGAATTTTGGGATACAGTTTCTCTGGCAATGTTTGGATGGAATTTGGGGATGTGGTTTCCTTATGGTAATGTTTGAATGGAATTTTGGGATGCAGTTTCCTTCCTCATGACAATGTTTGGTTAATGGAAATTGGGATGGAATTTTGGGGTGCAGGTCCTTCTGGCAATACTTGGTTAAGGGGATTTGGGATGGAATTTTGGGATCTGATTTCCTCCTGGTAATATTTGGATAGTGGGAATGCAGAGGAAGATTCCACCCGAGACAACTTCATCAGGAGTCAGCTGTGCCCAGGGATTCCCCGGAAAAGTGGGAGTGGTGGGGTTGCTACGTCATGCTGGGGCTGCCTCCCAAGATTTGGGATAAGGGCAGTATTTATGGAAGTTCTTTGGGATCCCTGGGCAAACAGCAAACATTCCCTGAGTCCTGGGCGGGCGCTTCCTTAAGCTCTGGCTCTATTTGGCCACAGGCTGTTTGTAAACTTGCTGATGATATCAGGGAGCCATTTTCCAAACAAAGTCCCGCTCCTGCCACCTCAAAATTCGGGAATATTGACACTGCACCGGGCGCACGCTCCACAAACATTCCCGCCAAGGCCACGGCCAAATCCAGCAGTGTTGTTTGGAAAACCTTTCCCACTCATCAGCCTCCCCTCACACGCTGGCACTGTTCAATTACCATCACTTCCAGAGCCTTAGGAAAACACCCCGTGTCCATGTAAATAGAGAGATCCGAAAACTACCCGGAATGTTGGCTTTTCCAGACTGGAGGTGATGTTTTCCTTCGCTCCAATTTGTTCGGAAAACTAATCAGGCTGGGATAAAGCCGTCGGCAAATATGGCAGAGATTGACAGGCACATGTCAGAGTTTACACAGCCCGGCCAAGTGTACAGATCCTGCGGGATCGTGCACTGGGAATGTTGTGCCTGGCACCAGGAGCCTCCGGAGTGGCTCACACAGCCTGGAATGTGGAAGCTTCCCAGGGAGGGGGGAAAGCTGGGATTGCATCCTGGATTTCACTGAGGGGCTGGAATGGGCCTGGTGTGGGGTGTTCCAGCCCTGTGATGCTCCTGAATTGTGATGCTCCAGTTCTGGGATGTGACAGCCCTGGGATGCTCCTGGATTTAGATGATTCATTGCTGGGATTCTCACCCCAGTCTGGAATGCAGAAGCAGAAGCTTCCCAGGGACTGGGGGGAAAGCCAAGAATGAGGATGCTCTGCTGCTTCTCTGATTTCACTGAGGGATCAGGGACTGGGATGCTCCTGGATTCAGATGTTACAGATGTGGAATGCTCCTGGACTTGGATGCTCCAGCCCTGGGATTGTCATTGAAGCCTGGAATGTGGCGGCTTCCCAGAAAGGGGGGAGGAAGTAGTGTTATTCCAGTGCAAACAGTGGGAGTTGGCTTGGGATAGGGATGTTGTGCTGCATCCTGGATCCCACTGAGGGATCAAGGACTAGGATGCTCCCAGACTGGGATGTTCCAGCCCTGGGAAGCTCCTGGACTTGGATGCTCCAGCCCTGGAGTGCTCGCCACAGTCTGGAATGCAGAGGCTTCCCCAGGGAGTGGAGTGAAAGAAGAATTATTCCAGTTATTCCAGTCTTGGCTAAGTCCAGATGGGATCCATGCTCGTGCATGATCCATCCCCATGCTCTGCTGCATCCCTGGCTCTCCCGAGGGTTCAGGGACACAACACAGGGATGGTCCCATTGGGATGCTCCTGCAGCAGCTCCAGCAACCACCTGAACTTCCCTTCCCCATCCCTGTTAGAGCCACTTCCTTTTCCAGGAGGGAAATGGAGCTCTTTTCTCCCAGGATTTGTCCCTGTGGGAGTGGGCACGGAGCTGCTCCAGGAATGCCTCCAGGACAAGGGTATGGCAAGAAAAAACTCAGGAAAAGCTTTGAGGCAAAGCTCAGGAAAAGGTTTTGCCACAAAACTCGTCCCACTGGAGCAAGGTCCAAAGGCTGGATTCCTTTTGGTTTTCCATTGCTCAATCCCACTTTTGTTGACTCCCACTCTGAAGTTGGAGCTGGCCCTGCTGGCACCTGGATCCCAAAATCCTGACTACATGGGAAGCATATAAATCCCTGATGTTTCACTCCATCGTATCCCAAAAGAAAGGATTTAATGGACTTCCCGGCCTTCCCTTAATCAAGTGCAGCATCCCGGAGCCTGGATACTTGCCTGGAGGGCATGGAGAGGGAGCCAACTTGGAATGTGTGACAGGGGCAGCTGGAAAAAACCCCCGGGCTGTGAGCCCACAGCTCAAATCCTCATTTTTTAGCCTTTCAGGATCTTGGGATTGGAGCCACTGCTGTGATGCCCATTCCAGGCCTCGGGACATGGGATTTGTGGTTGCTGTGGGAATTCCTGATGGAAAAGTGAGGATTTCCTGGAGCAGAGGATGGAAATGCCACCCCCAGCTCAGGGATGTGAAGCTCCTCTCCTGAACTTTTCCCAAGTGTTTTGTTTTGGGACACGGTTGCTCCACGGTGCTGAGCTGGAAGTTTGGCTGATCCTAAAAGCCATGGATGGGTTTTCCCATCCAGCTTTGCCTCTGGATTTCCAAGCTAAAATCTTCTGTGATAGACACAGAGAGATAAGGAGATATTTAAGGAAAAGTCCTTCCTTTCCCTAACTCACTGCTCCTACAGGCTGCTCCAACCTTTCCAAAGGGGTCAAGCAGCCTCTGGAAGGACTTTTAAGGGAATGAATGGATAAATCCAGAACTGCAGGTCCATATGTGCCAGTGGTTATAGAGACTTCTTTGGAATCACATCGGAAATCAGGCAGGCACTTTTGGGGATGGTGGGGATCCAATGGGAATGGTGGGGTTCTGGAAGGGATAGAGGGGTCCTGGTGGGAATGGTGGGGTTCTGAAAGGGATGGAAGGATCCTGGTGGGAATGGTGGTGTCCTGGAAGGGATGGTGAGGAACTGGCAAGGACAATGGATAGGAATGTTCCACTGGGTATAGAGGGATCTGGCAGAGAAACTGGGATCCCAGAGGTGGTGACAGAGATCTCAGCCGGAGCTGGAGGCTGCAGCCAAGGGCACCTTGTCCAAGGGGAAAAGCAGCCTCTGGATAAATCCAGCAGGTCCGGGCTTTCAGGAGCCTTGCTCGGGATCACGGCGGCATCAATCACTGTCGGCTGCTCCCGGCTGGAGCAGCGGGAGCGGCGCTTTGTCCCGGCCCCGCTCCCGCCGGGATTCAATTAGTCATGGTTAGGGGGTGCCATTCTTGTCCCGCCATTCTCGATTGTTCCCAAAGCAAACAGCGGCGGGATGGGCTCTGTGATCCTGCCGTGCCCTCGGCCGGGACACAAAGGGAAGCGCTCCCCGCCCGCCCTTTGGAGCTTGTTTGCCAACTCCGTGCTGGGATGCAAAAATCCTGGGATTTTTTCACCCCCGTGCAGCGCCCGTAATTTTTTATTTTAAACCTCATCCTAATCATCGATCCCTGGAATGCCGCAAATCCATATCCGCGTGGAATATAATAATGATGGACAGCCCGGCAATTAGCCGGGAACAACCGCGCTGCCACCAGCGCGGTGCCATTTACATCCCTAGAAAATTGTCACTCCCGGCTGGAATGGCCTCGGGAGCCATCTGGCCACCGGGCAAGCCGCGGCACAGAGGGCTGGGGAGCGATTTCCTGCCGGGAAGCTCTCCCGGGAATGCTGCTGGGCTCGCTAATTGCCTGGCACCTCCCCGTCTGTGCCCCCCGCGCCGTTGTCACCTCGCTGATGGTGGCAGTGCCACCCAGGCTGCTCTGCCCGCGAGGAGCTTCCAAGGGGTTGTAACCCCGGTGGAGCAACAACTCCGGCCTCTCCAGGCCACCTCGCTATTCCCAGCGATCCCGCAGGGCTGAAAATATGGAATTAATGGAGCAATCGGGGTGCAAAGTCTGGGTTTAAGTAACAGCTACAGCCTGGTCTAAAGCAGCCAAGATTAGAGTCTTTCCTAAGGTTTTGGACTATAATCTCTCAGGAATCTTTGTACTCTGGTTTTCCAACCTTGAGGCTTGGCTTGCTGGAAGGATAAATGGATTTCCAGGCTTGGAAAACACAGCACTTCCCACACAACAGGAATGCAGAATGTTTTGGTTGGCCTGAGGTGTTAAATCAAATTCCAAGCTCTTCCTTAATCATGGAATGGTTTGGATTGGGAGATCATCCATCTTCCCTTCACCTTCCTTAAATCCAGGTTGCTCCAAGCCCTGTCCAACAATTCCAGGGATGGGGGCAGCCTAGCTTCTCTAGGAAAACCACGCCAGGGCCTCCACACCCTCTCAGGGAAAGATTTCTTCCCAATATCCCATCTAATTTTCCCTTTTTTCTGTTTGAACCATTGCTCCTTATCCTATTCCAATTCCTGATGAAGGATCCCTCTCTGATCCTGGAGATCCTGGAAATTGTGGCATGATGGAGGAAGACTCTTTAGGGCAGGATGAAGATGGAGAGGAGCTGCCTCCTGTGTAGAGAGAGGGAAGAGGCTGTGATGAACTTGGAATCCCAGGATTTCATAAACTGGAAAAAACTTCCAGGACAATTGGATCCAGCCCTGCCAACCCCAGAATTCCTGAAGGAAAATCACCACCTGACACTGCAACCAAAGCAAAAATGGGAGCCATCCCCACCATCCCATTGATATTCTTGCCTTGCCTTCTCCTTTTCCAAACCCAAAAAAGACGGAGCAGCGGCGGCGATCCCAAAATGCCAGATGCTCCCCGGGTGTCACTCAGGGATGTCCTTTTCCATAGTGGGATTCTCCCGGCCCATTGACAGCTTGATTTAGGGCCGCCCTCGCCTGGGGGGTTGACATGACAACTGTGGGATGTGTCATAAATATCCCAGGAGAGGCCTGGAATTGTGGGGTGGGATTGTGCAGGGGGCATTGTCCGGCATGCGGCTGAGCTGGCGGCGGTGGTTTTGTTTGGGAAAGAAAGCGGGAAGAGTGAAAGGGAAGGGGAATAATAATGGGAAAAAAAAGAGGGAGCTCCATTGGGAGTTGATTTGGGCTTTGGTTGTGGGGCTTGTTGGACCACACGGCATCTCCCAGTGATCCCGAATCCCATTGATAGCAATTAGGCTGGAGAGGGACTTTTGACAAGGGCAGGGAGTGATGGGATAAGTGGGAATGACTTCCTGCTGCCACAGGGATGTAGGGAAGGGATCCTTCCCTGGCAGGCTGGGGGGGCACTGAGTTTTCCCAGAAAAGCTGTAGCTGCAACATCCCTGGAAGTTTAAAATCCAGGTTGGACGGGGCTTGGAGCAACCTGGGATAGTGGGAGGTGTCCCTAGGAATGAGATTTAGATGAGTTTGATTCCAACCCAAACCATTCCAGCATTTTTTAAAACCTAGTTTTCCAAAGAGATAATGTTTGAGCATTAAATTTTACTCAAAGAGCAGAATTCCATGATTCCCTGGACTTCACCATTCTGGGGTAAAACACAGCAATCCACACTTGAAAAACACCTCAGCCCTGACACAATTCCAAGGCCTTTTCCCAGCTGGAATTTATAAAGCAGCACACACAGGTTGAGTTTGGTTTCAAATTGAAATGAGACATTCCTGAAACAAAGGGAAACTTTGCTTTCCTCTCCCTCTTTTATTCCTGCTTTTATACCCAGCAAGACAAATGACAGGGAAAAGCTCCTTCCCACTTTTTTCCTTTTCTTTTTTTTTTTTTTTTTTTTTTTTTTTTTTTTCTTTTTCCCTTTTGTAATTTGGAAAAAAAGAGCCCGACTTGAAAGGAAGATGAGCCTGAGCAGCAAGAGAACAAAACCCAGCAGCGGCTCCGTGGCCAGGGATTTCCAAATCCTGGAATGCGCCAGAGTTGCGAGGGAGCAACCTCTGTCATTCCCAAAGCTTCCTGAGGTGGAGGAGCTGTGGAAAAGGGGCTAAAACAGGGAATGATGGCAGTTAAATATGGAATATTAAAGGGAAAAAGGAGCTTCAGGGTCATTCCCAGGAAGGCTGGACTGCCTGGATCCCAGGAGGGAAGTGGATTTTCCATCCCAAGGAGAGCTCGTGTAGGGCTTGGAGCAACCTGAGATAGCAGGAACTGCCCCTGGATGAGATGGGGAAAAACTGGATGAGCTTTGGAGTCATCTCAGCACTGGGCTGGGTGCTGGATCCAGGAGAAATCCCATTCAGGACCTTTGACATTATCCAGAGTACATCCACAGCCTGAAATGGGATCAGGAATCATAAATGCACCTCTAGTCCTTCTGTCTCTTCCTGGATCCAGAAGGAATGTCCAGATGAGTTTTGGTTGGTGTGTGTTGGGTGTTTGCCCTTGCGGACTAGTGGGATTATGGGGAGGTTTCCAGGAGGAGACATAGCTCCAGGATTCATGCTTAGGGCATTTCCATACTCCCTTCAATATTAGTCCAGACTAGGATGTACTTTGTGGAAGAAGCCATGGGAAGAGGGAATCTTTTCCCAAAAATCTGGCTGGACCCACCACCAGGTAGAGGGGATGAATCTCATCCCATGGGAGAAGGGGATGGGATCATAGGGAATGCCCGGGACAGTCCTTGTCATTCCCACCTCCATCACGGTCCCTGATGCCATGAATCCATTCACCATGGGAATGCCAGGATGGCTGGGATGGCTCTGGGTTTGCATCACCTTTGCTTCCCGGAATCTTAGCTTTGCTCCTGGGAAGTTCAGCCCTTCTCCTGGGAATGTCATCCCTGCTCCAGCCCTTCCTGCAGTGCTGGAAGCTCCAGGCAGTGGAGCTCCAAGTGCTCCAAGAGCACTTTGGGAATTTCAGGATTCCCAGGGTAAAAAAAGGCCCTTTTTTTTTTTTTTTGGAGGTGGGGACAATCTAGACTCACCAAACCAGTCTGGGGATTTTTCCCTTTGAGGTTTGACTCCAGGGATTTAATCCCTGGGTGGGGGAAAAAAAGGAGGATCATACAGGATGGGAAAAGGTGACTTTAATTGTCACCTGTGGGTCACTCTGGAGCGGACTTATCCCCACTTTTCCCTGGATAAATGGCTCCTTTCCCTCTCTGTTCCAATCCATAAATCCAAGATTTAGCTGCAGTTCGGGATTTGGGGCTCTGGCTCCCAAGTTATTCCAGAAAAGCAGCCCAAAAAATCCAACTGCAACAACACCGGGAAGCTCCAAGCTAAATACAAATCTCCCCAAATTCATCCCACTGGATCCTTCGCGTTTCATCCTGGCTGGAGCAACAAATCACTGGGGTATTCCCAGAATGTCCAAAGGTTTGGGATACAGGTGGCAACATCTGCAGCTGGCCTGGGCGGGCGGGGCGGGGAGAGGCTGCTGTGAATTATTTAACAGCGGTGCCATGACCTCCATTAACAATGGGAGATGCTTCCCGACCTGCGGGAAGCGCCCTGGGAAGCAGCTGGATCCAAATCAATCTACCGGGAGCCGGCCTTGAATTTATTATGGAAACGGGCTGGGAAGCAGCGAGAGACACCGGAATTTTCCCGGGAATTCGTGGCTAAGTAAGGCTTGAAATCAGCTCAAAAATCACTGATTTTTCCGCATGTTTTTTGTTTTGTGTTTTCTTTTTTTTT
>VXBB01009993.1:650596-677891 GCA_013399915.1 Illadopsis cleaveri | reverse complement strand
TTTTTTTTTTTTTTTAATTTTCCCCTCTCCAGCACTCCAAGGCTTTTCCAAGCGAAACTTCCTAATCCCCCGAAGTCGCCACTAGACTTCTCGCCTCCATGGCAACCCCAAAGCATTCATGCAAGTGATTGGCCTCCAATGAATTTTAGATAAGGCGGGCTGGCAGGGAATTGATGGGATTTTAATGCAGAAGGAAGAGCGGGGAGGGAGGGGCGGCGGGTTCATATTTGAATAAAGCAAACACGGCGCACAAAGGGCTGACAGCTGTAAATGACATTGTCAGCACCGAAATTATCAGCCAGTTTACAATCTGTTTGCTCGCCGTGAACAAACACCATGTGTGTGGCATCCCGGCGCTCCAAGGAATGGCAGGAATACTTCCCGCCTCCGCGCCGCCGGCGCTGGGGCTCCAAGGGAGCCGCTGCAAAAGGAAAATTGGCTTTCCCCCCCGCTTTTCTCCGTCCTTTTTTTGCCTTTAAATTGATTCATTTTCGGGGGGTTTTCTCTCCTTTTTGCTCTGGTTTTTGCAGGTTTTTTTGAGCATTCCTGGCTCCACCATTCCCTGCTCTAAACCTCTCGTTTCCCAGGAAAAACTGCATCCCAACATCTCCGCGGTTCTTTTCCCCTTTCTCTCCTTTCTTTGCTCAGCAGATCCCGGCCTTGATCCCCGGGAAGCTCAGGCCTGGTCCGGGGAATCTCAGCTTTGCTCCAGGGAAGCCCCCAGCTCCTGGGAATCTCAGCTCTGTTCCCGGGAATCTCTGTCCTGCTCCCGGGAAGTTCGGCCCCTGCTCCTGGGAATGTCATTCCTGCTCCCAGGAAGCTCAGCTCCATTCCCGGGAATCTCATTCCTGCTCCCGGGAATCTCAGCCCAGAATCTTCTGGGCCTTGACTTCGTCCCTTGGCTATGCTGTACCCCAAATGTCTGGGAGCAGCCCAAAAATCCCTGTTTTCCTTTAGAATCAGACTGGAAACCTGGTGGCCCTTCCCCTCTGGATGCATGAGTTTTAAGGACAAAAAAAAAATAATCCCATTTTTCTTTGGGATCAGGCTGTAAAAGCAGTGTCCTTCCTCCTCTGGATGTGTGAGTTTAAGGGATCAAATAAATCCCATTTTTCCTTGGATACAGGCTGGAAAAGTGGAGTCCCTCCCCCTCTGGAAGTGTAAGCCAAAGGCACAAGTGCAATGAGTTGTGGGATCTCAGCCCAGCTTGATCCACACATCCCACAATAATTTGTGTTCCTTCTTTGATCCATAAATCCCACCATAATTTATGTTGCCTCGGGCTGAGAGGGATTTTTTGAAGATTCCCATTATTCTCTGTATTTGTCGACCTTGGCAGAAATTCTTGCCCACGAAGTCCTTTATTCCTGGAAGACTCCTGAGAATGAGTCTCCTACACCCAAACATTCATCCCAAATCTGGGAATCTGCCTTGTCCAGCTGGATTTATTCAGTCCCAATCTGAACTTTCCATCCCAAACCTGGGAATCCATCTTGTTCTGCCAGTTTTATTCCATCCCAAATTTGGGAATCCTCCTTGTCCTGACAGTTTTATCTCATACCAACTTGATCAATCCATCCCAACTTGATCTTTCCACCCCAAACCTGGGAATCCATCTTGCCCTGTGGGTTCTATTCCATCCCAAAATTAGGAATACACCTTGCCCTGGTGCTTTTATCCCACCCCAACCTGATCTTTCCTTCCCAAATCTGGGAATACACCTTGCCCTGGTGCTTTTATCCCACCCCAACCTGATCTTTCCTTCCCAAATCTGGGAATACACCTTGCCCTGGTGCTTTCATCCCATCGCATCCCATCGCATCCCATCGCATCCCATCGCATCCCATCGCATCCCATCCCATCCCATCCCATCCCATCCCATCCCAAGCTTTCCAGCTGGAAGAGGCTGTCAGTCAATTCCCCTTCTTTCATGCAAATACAAGGAAAAAAAATGGGAAAAAGCAGGATTTATTTGCTCAGCAGGAAAAATGACTGAGGGGTGAGCATGGCCTGCTCGGAGCAGATAAAGGTGCTGAAAAAACACCGGGAGCACCCGTAGCCGCCGTTCCGGGCAGCCGAGCATCCAAGGCTGGGGCGTTGGGATGCAAAGTTGATCCAATTATGGCTGAGGCTCGTTCCATAGTGTCCCTCTTCCCATTTGAATCCAAATCGCTGCTCCCTGCTCCCTGCCCTGGCAGCGGGAAGAGGGGGCCGAGCCCTCAAAGCTGTTTGATTTGGAGCTGGGAATGTTTGCCCAAGAGCGGGAATGCAAATGCGATTCCCGCCGCCGGATAAATTTCCATATCAGCTCCGGCTCACATGGAGAGAGTAAACATTCTGTTTATCTCAAGTGTCACTTGATGATTCCCGGAGAATATCAACCTGACCTTGTGCAGACATTGGAAAAGTGGAAATGAAATATGGAAGTGGCCACATACAATTGACTCCGGCAGGAGGCATTGGAAAAGCCGGCGTAATTCAGGAAGCAGGGTGAGACAGCAGGGTCGCCACGGGAAAATCGGGATGAAATTGGCCCCAAGGACTGGCTCCACCCTTTGGAGTTGGCTCCCTAAATCACAGCTCCAGATTCCAGAGAGAAGCCAAACTCTGGGTGGGACGGGCAAATTTAAGTGGGAAAATGAGGTTCAAACACAGCACAACACTTGGATTTTGGGTGATTTTTTAAGTTCCTGGATGGAGTTTTTTTCCTTTCCTGAAGTTTATTCCTGCTCTTTACTGGCTGTCACCTGGAAATAATGGGATTGGGGGTTGTACAGGGAATTTCTACACTGCTGCTTCCATGGGTTAGGGATTTTGGGGAAAGAATATGGAGCTTTAACAGGGAAAAATGTCATGATTAGTGGGGGAAGTCAGTGGTTAATGGGGGAAATTCAGTGGATAATGGGGAAAACTCAGTGGATAGTGGGGGAAAATCAAATGGTTAATGGGGAAAAGTCAGTGGATATCCCCTGAAAATTCAGTGGATATTGGAGGGAAATTCAGTGGTTAAGGGGAGAAATTCAATGGATAATGCAGAAAAATTCAATAGATATTGGGGGAAAATTCAGTCATTAAAGGGGAAAACTTCAATAGATAATGGAAGAAATTTAATGGATGGTGGAGGGAAAATTAAGTGGTTAATGGAGGAAACTCCAGTGGACAATGGGGGAAAATCCAGCGATTAATGGGGAAAATTCAATGGATGATGGAGGAAGATTGAATGGATAATGGAGACATATTGATTAAAGAGGGAAAATAGAATGGATAATGGGGAAAACTTGGTTAGTGACGGAAAATGGAACGGATAATGGGAATTCTTCCCCTGCCCACAAATCTTTCCAGGCTCTTTCAACTAGACCAAGTATTTTTATTCCCTGCTCCATCCAAAGGCAAAAGAAGTGTGGAAAAGAAGGAAGATTTTTCTCTGATGCTGCTTTAAGGAATGATTTTTGGTATTTAACAAGGAAAGGAGCCATAACTTCCCCCCCAAAAATAAGGAATGATGAGATCTGACATCCCAAAGCACTAGGAAGACAAACCTATTTTCCCAGGTAACTAAATCTGCGGGAAATCACAATGATACCTGAAAATCTGGGTTTCCTGCATGGTACGGGATCAACAGGGCATGAGCAGGGGGATTCAGGGTGGGTGCCCACCCTGCCTATGGGAAAAGCTGGAAGGATCCCAGGAGGGGGAATTCCCAGTGCTGATCCTCTTTATTCGGCAGAGACAAAGGCTGGAAAGGGAACAAAAGGCAGAGGGAAAGAAAGGAATTCACAGCACCTATTTGGGATCAATTCCTGCCTTATCCACATCACAAACCTGTCAGGGAATGTTTCGCCATCAGAATTTCCCAGAATTTAGGATCCTTTATTATCCATAAGCATTGATTATGGAGGGAATGCATCACATCCCAAAATCCTGGTGGGGATGATTCCAATCCAGAAGCAGGGTGCCAGAGCAGGGATGAGTTTGGGAAGAGAGACCAAAAATAGCCTATCCCCCCCAAAAAAAATCCAGGAAATATAAACCAAAGTGGATTAAAAAAGGCTCCTATTCCATCCTTGATCTGTTCCCACATTTTCCAGGGAATATTTGCACTTCTGAAATGCAGAACAAGACTGGAGAATCAGGGATTTGGGCTGACCCTGGGAACTCCTGCTGCTTTGTCTCAGGGCACCCAAGGAAAAGGGGGACTTTTCCTGGTGGGAAGGGAGGGATGGATCCTCCCTCAGTGAGCAAATCATTCTGCTGGATAGGAAATACCCACCTTATCCATTGGAATGCTGCATTTAAATTAAAAGTTCCTGAGAGAAATAAAGAAGTTCCTGGGAGAAACACACAGAATTCCCAGCTTCTCTGCCTGCCACATTTTCCTGGAATTTTGAATCCCAAAGAAGATTATTCCATTATGGTTTCTGTGGGTTTTTGGAATGCAGGGGATTCTGCATGACAAAATTCCCATCAGTTGGGGTGGGGATGATCCCTATGGGTTGGGAATGATCTCTATGGACCAACAGCGTGCAGGATGGTCCAAATCTTCTTTAATCTTCCTGTTCCTGGGTCGTTTTCCCAAAGTTTGAGGAAAATCTTGGCTCTGTAGAGGCCACCCTGGAGCAACCTGTGTCATTCCACCTAGAAACTGAATTCCCATTTCTTCCCTTGGCTCTGGATGTGGCAGAATCCCACCAATCCTGCCAATCTCCCAAAGCCAAGCCCAGTTCCTTAATGCCGCACAGGAAAGTCCCATCTCACCATCCCATACCTGGAGAAAGGAGGAATGTGGCCACTCCGGGCTGGCAGCATTGGAAGCATCAACCTTTTCCCTCATGGAATCTGTGGAGTTGCTGGTACCACCTCAATTCCTGCTCCATAATGAAGGAATTTTACTCTTTTTCAGGGAATTCCAATCGACCAGAATCCAGCGCAGGAGGATGGTGCCATCTAAAGGAACCAGAGCACACCGAGAGCAGCATCCATGGATTCCACTTCCCAAGGGAATTTCAGATGGGTGTGGGATCATCTCACACTCAGGGATAGTGAGGGCCCTCATGTACATGGAATTTGCTTATTCCCAAAAAAGCTGACATCCAGAGATCTTTCCCACCTGACTCCTTTTTTCCATTGTGCAAAATCCAAGGGAATGTTGGATGTCCAGGATCCCCAACCCGAGGAAAACAGAGCTATCACCCAAAGCCAAACTGTGATCCCACAGGATTTAGGATCAAGTTTGGGAATGCCATATCCAAAGTAGACAAGCTCCATCCTGCCCCAGGAGCTGCACTGGAGCATTGGGAATAATCACTGGGAGCCGGAATCGTAAACTCCAGCACTGAATTCCAAAAATCCTCTTGGCATACACAGCCAACAAGCCCAAACCAATCCCAGCATTCCAATTCCACCTTTTTTTGGACTGGCTGCACTCTATGAAAGGAACAGTCAGGATTTATGGAGTTGACACAAAATTCTGGCAAGGTGGGACTTCCCGCCAAATTCCAGGTGCAGGAATTCCTTTGTTTAGGCAATGAATGAATTTTCCCCAGCTTTTCCCTTTTCCAACCTCTCTTCCTAGGCTGCTGAACTCCAAAGGGATTAGACCACCTGGGATGAGGACGTCACGTCCATGTCATTAATCACCAGAGTTACCTTTCCACCTGGAGCGTTCCCTTTGTCAGAGCCTTGCCTGGAAATCCTGGAAAAACAAAGGGACACCACCCTGCAGGGCTGAGTCAACACCACATTCACCTCGTTAATCCACAGCCTAGGCTTAGCTAAGCCCAGCTCTAAACCTCCACAGAAAGCTCCAAAGCGTGAGCCAGCCTTTCCTGCTGAGGGTAATTGGGATTTCACATGGGATGATGACAGAATCCATTGAAAAAGTTTTCCTGGGAGTCCCAAAGCCACGGCCACGCATTCCCATCTCCAGTGTCAGTGGAAGACGCGCTAGGACATGTTATCCCATTAAAGTTTTCCTGGGAGTCCCAAAGCCACAGCCATGCATTCCAATCTCCGGTGGCAACGGGAAGATGTGCCAGGACATGTTGTCCCATTAAAGTTTGGCTATGGAGCAACAGGAGATGAAAGACCTGGAATCTGTCTTTGTCAACCATCCAAAGCACACAGGATATTGATCAGGAAAACAGGTCCCGACAGGATAATCCTATTTTTAGGCAGCTCCTGGAGGAGAGTGATGTGAAATCAAGAGCCGGAGGCTCTGGGATCATAAGGGATGCATCCATCCCTCTGAGGAACTTGCGCCAGTCTCCTTGGGAATGGGATTCCCTGTTTGCAGGATCCAGCACTTCTTAGGTTCCACTGGATCCTCTGTGGAATCCTGGAATGGTTTGGATTGGAAGGGAGGATCTTACAGCTCATCCCATTCCAAGCCTCCTTGCCATGGACACCTTCCACTGTCCCAGGTTGCTCCAAATCCCATCCAACCTGGTCTTGGACACTTTTAGGGACAGACCAGCCAGTTTCTCTGGGAATTTCATTCCAGGACATCCCTATCCTTGCAGGGAAGAATTCCTTCTGTAATTCCAATCCTGAAGCTTCCAGCTCCAATTCAATCCTCCAGCCAGCCAGGTGCTCTGTTCTCCCGAATGTTGGAGCCTCCGCTGCAGTATTCCCAGCGTTTTTGCCTGGAAGTGTCAGTTGGGGATCCTCGGCGTAGTCCCACCTACCCGAGCCTATTTGCAAAGTAAATTTACTCGGGATTTCCGATCCCTTGGAAAGTTTTTCCTCCTCTATTGATTTAAAATTACCGGAGTTGACATTAGGAACAGCTCAAACAATTAAAGGGAGAAGATAAATAACTGCATCCAGGTTCATTTTCCAAAATGCAAACACACTGCTCTCCTTGTTCCATGATCCCACAATGAAGTGCCATGGAATTGGCCGATGTGTTTCCAATGGATGAAATGAGATTTTGGCAAAAAAATCTAGCTTTTTCTCTCACAAAATCCTGATTTTCACCCCAAAAAATCCTGATTTTCCCTTCTTGCGTAAGCAGCTCTGGGTTTTTTGAGGGGCACCTTCCTGATGGAATTCCAAGAGTTGGAATTTGATTGGAAAAGGACACAATCCATGCCATGCTTCCCATCACTGAACATCCCCCCAGGGAATGCGCTCATTCTCCACGATGCAATTATAAAAATTGGCTTTGGGATAATCCTGTTAGGATTAAAAAAAAAAGAGGAAATAACAGCAGGGTTATGTTGTCAGGTGGTGACGGAGGGCTTGGAAAGAGTGAGTTTGGGAATATCCAAGGGATATCCTGAAGGAAGAACAGGGAAAAATAATTGTACATTGATGATGATGATGCCAATTTACATTGATGATGATGATGCCAATTTATTTCATGGAAAAACAGGAAAAGAGGATCATGGAAAAATAATAACATATAATGCCCACCTTTCAAAAGGCTGGTGGGAAGATTGGGATTCTAGGAAGCAGGACATGGAGCCAGGATCCCCTGGAGGTGGGACAAAGACAAGGAGAGCTGGTCATGTGCCGTAAATCCCAGTGCTAAAAGCCAGGAGCACTTTGAATTAATTGAAGTGGAAGTTACAGATGAATCCCATCCTTGGGAACTGCGGGCTGGGCACACAAAGGTCCACAGGTTCTTAGGGATAATCCCATAAAACCTCATCCCACAGCTCTTTGAAGGCACCTCCAGCGCTCAGCTGGAGCCAAAAGGAGAGCAGATCTCCCAGTGGGCTGAAGTTCCAAAGAGAACTCAGGCCTTATTTCATTCCTCCATCGGCTTCCCAAGCCAGATACAAAACCAGAGGAACTCAGTGAAATCCAATGGATATCACCACATTCCCAGTAATTCACCTCCTGGAATCCCAGTCCGCAGGTGGAAAGCTTGCCCAGAGACTGAGAAGCAGAGTGGGAAAACTGAAGGGAAATTATTGTTATTATTGTTCTTCTTATTATTATCATAATATTTGTTATTAATAATAGTTCTTAATACTACTAATAATTATCATTCTCTTAATTATTATTATTATTACAGTATCTTTTTTTCTGCATGCAACCTGAACTGAAACACTGCATGGAAACCTTTGGTAATATATTATGACTATTATTATTATTATTAATGGTAATAATAACAACAATATATTTATTATTGTTGTTATTATTATTGTTATTGTTATTATTGTTATTATTGTTATTATTACCATTATGAAAGGAAAGGGAAAGGGAAAGGTGGGAACCCTTTGTAATTGTGCTTTTAGGCAAAGCTTGGTGCGCCAGGGAATCACCCGGTCCGCGATGCACTTCCATAGTCCGGGAACTGGAATTGTCACTCTGGGCCGTGGGCACGGAGAGTGGAAGTGCTGGGCCCAGCTGTGCCTTTCGCAGTCTCCAACCAGGAGAACCATAGGGGGCATCCCAGGGAAACCTCGGCACAGGTGGGATGGAAGCTCCAAAATTCCCCAGATGCAGGCAGGATTCACCCCAGAGATCCCGCCAGGAGCGGCTCATTCCGCCAGGAATGCTCCCACCCCCTCCAGACGAGAGGGAAGCCTTGGAGAGCGGGGCAGGGTCCTCACCTTTCCCTGTCCTTTCAGTTTCCCGGGACAAGCCAGGAATCTCTCCGGCCAAGTGCTCTCCGTGTTTGCTGAACCATTATCCCCCCCACCTCGCCCCACCCCCAGCTCCCGAAGAGTTTCCAGGGAATCCAATCACAGCATTCCAGAAGCTTTCAGCCTCTCTTCTGGGCAAACACTGCCATCCCAGCCCTCTCTAGGATTTCTGCTTTTTGCTGGAGTTCAATATTTGTGGAGCCTCTTGGAAAAACATTGGGAACACCAGGGCACGGCTGGACTTGCACAAGAAAAAGCCTTGGAAAAGGGTGAGTGGTGGGGAAAGAGTTCCCTCATACCAGCTGCCAGGATTGGCCATGGAAAATGCAAATCCAATGGAAACCATTCTCCTTGGAGCTGACTCGATGACCCTTATGTATCCCTCCCTGTTTGAAATGCCCTATGAAATCCTGGAATGGTTTGGGTTGGAAGGACCTTAAATCCTCTCTTGTTCCAATCTTCTTCCATGGACAGGGACACTTCCATGAATCCAGGTTTCTCCAAGCCCCACCCAATGATTATCCAATGGTTCTATAATTCCTGGCACATCCTTGGAAAATAGAACCTTATCCATGATCAGACTTGGCTGGTTCCAAACCAATCAAACTTCCTGGGGGATTCCATCAAGGAATAACCAGATGCCAAAAGATCCCCTTGGAAATCCCTAGGACACTTCTAAAACTCTGAGCCTGGCGAGGTGCTGGAGTGGGAGAGGGTTTGGAAGGGAATTCTGGAATTCCAGACAGATTTCATGGAGTGCACATGATCCACCAGCACATTCCCTCTTGGCTCCATCCCCACTGAATCCCAGGGAACACGCACCTCCGGAGATGGAGGGATGTTGTGACAACATCCCCCATCTCAAATAAAACCAGGCTGTGTTAGAATTCCTGCTTTATTCATGGATAATTTTGAATCAGGGGTTTCCAGCCCAACTTGAAGTTTGAACCTTTGTAATCATTCCTTCCTGGAATTCCAAGAAGCGTGGGAGCTTGGGAATGGGAGCCATTTGTTCCTGCAGACAACTCCAGAAGATCCGGCTGGATTCTGGAGACAATCTGTCAGAAACCAGGCTGCACATTCCCATCAAACTCATGGACTGAGGAGAGGGCATCAGCCCTGCTTTCCAAAGGGAATTATAGCCCTGGGGATCATGTTCCCGATGCTATGAATTCCCTGGAATGGTGTCAATGGAGTTGGATCCAGTTGCAGGACTGTCTCCAGGGGAAAGTGACTTGGAATAATCCAAAGAAATAAATCCCACGCCCAAACCTAGCTATTTCAGCCATGAAAAAACTCTTTGGGATTTGGAATGTTTTCCTGAGTCAGGGAAGGATGGGAGGTGCAACCCAACTATTCAGGAAAACAGCAAATCTTTGGGATTCTAATATTGGCTGCAGCAGATGGGAGGAAACTTTTTCCCTTGGCTTGACCACAGCCAAAAACAAACTTCCAAAGGAAGGGATGTACAAAGGCAGCTGGAATTCCATCTTTAAAATCATGCAATGCTGCTGAATGGATAGGGATCACCACTACTTCCTTAGAATTCAATATTCCGTATTCCTCTCCCAACAAAAGTGATAAAAAAGAGGGATTGAGGGTCTTTCTTCATGAAGGTCCTGGTCACTATTCCCAAACTTTTTCCTTTGCTCCCTCTTCCCTGTGCCCAAAGACTGACATTTAGGGATGATCCGTAAATTTGGGAACCACTGGAGCAGCAGAGGAATTCCTGGAGAGTGACAGGGTGGGACTTAGGGAATACTGCTCCTCTTGTCCCTCTTTTCCCTTCCAGTGGGGAAAACTGTAGCAGATTTTAAGGTGTGGTTCAGCAAAATATTGGAATTTTCCCCACTCCCACGCAGCAACTTCCAGGATTTCAGTGGATTTCCTTTTCTCTCCATGGATTTCATTTGTTTAAAGACATGAATTTTAAACTAAATTAACTCTTAATTTATAAATAATTAACTCTTAATGACCGAGTTTTAAATAAATTAAGGGAAAAGTCCATGGATTTTCCCTGACGAGTATTTTCCCGGTTAGAAAACTCTTGGAAAGGGAAGAAATCCCACCCTGGAGTTAAATAAATCGCATTTCTCTCCCGTTTTTCATTGATTTAATATTTCTTTGATCCAGCGAGGTCTTTTCCTCAGCCTTCCTTAAATTCCAACCCGTTTCCAGCCCGTGTCCCGAGTATCCAAAGGTTTGCCGGATGCTCCCTCCAGTGGGCAAAGGATCGCAGAGCAGGAATGCTCCAATTTTCCAGAAGACCCCGGAGCACTTTGGGATTGCCATCCATGCTTTTCCATATGAAATACCCGCTTTTTTAGGATCTCTCACCCATCCATTCCTACGGAAGTGTGGCTGACACATCCCTGGAATGTCCAAGGCCAGATTGGATGGGCTTGGGGCAATCTGGGATAGGGGAAGGTGTTGGGAGTGGAGTAAGATTCCCTTTAAGATATTTTCCAACCCAATCCATCTTGGAATTTTGTGATCCCCTCCAAGTCTTAACTGGGAATGTCACTTCCTAAAGAATCCACCTCAAACCAATTCTTTGCAGAGCCGATATTCCACTAAAAATCCTGGATTTGTCACTTTGGAATGGCCCGTTGTTCCTCATAAATTTCAACACCGGCGGCTGCCAAGTGAGAATGTTTGGTTAATGAACAATGGGAAAGGCATTGTTTGGGATTTGGGAAGCGAATCGGGAAGAATGGCCACGGTCAGCAGCATTCCAGGATTCCGGAGGAACACTGGGAGAGCACCGTGACCCATCCAAAGGCAGCTTTCCCACTAAAGTACCAAGTGTGCTTGGGACACCCTCCGGATTTAGGATTTATGGAACACTCCAGGCTTGGAATTGGCCATGCAGGGGGGTCACGGTGCTTGAGGAGGTTGGATCTATCCCAAATCTGTGAATCTTGGAAATGGGGGGCATTTCTTGGACAAGTTGAGCCCAAGGTGCACAGAAAACACACAGGGAACCTGTGTGGGGAATGTCATCCATATGTTTATTTATCCAGGAATTTATCCCATCTCCCTCTAACCCTCAGCATTCCGCGCAGCCGTTATCCCACTTTACAATTTTTCCCGGCTTGGAGCGCTTCAGGAAGGCTCTTTTCCCGGGAATGCCGTGTCTATGTCCGAGATGGTTGCGCCAGACGGTTTTAATTTGAGATCACGGCCTCTGTCATTCCTGCTGGCATCACATTCCCAGGAACAATGGGGCTCCCTCTGCTCCAGCAATCACCTCCAGCAGGAGCTCAATCCAAGCTTTTTCCCGATCCGCCCCCCCTCCTTCCCGAGAAAACGACGTTTTCCCATTAAGCCTGCAAGCAATTATCTGGGATTAGCAGCAGATCAAAAGGGATTACTTCCAGGATTGTTTTCCGAGCCCTCAGGGAAGGCGGGATGCTGATACCGAGCGTGCCGGGATGCGGCGGGAGGGGCGCCGAGATCGATCCCGCTGGATCCAAGGATTTCCAGCAGGCTCTGTCCCGATTTTTGTCCGCTTCCACGGTTATTTCGGGGCAGATCCACAATTCTCCTCCCTTTGGGAAGTGGCATGGCTCCTGCTTCAAGCATTCCAGTGGGAAAACAATGCCCAGGCTGCCTCAGTTTTCCCGGTTTATGAGGGTATAGAATTCCCTGGGAAAACTCTTTGGGAACGTCCACCATCGATTTCTTAAAAAAAGAGTGTTGCACCTCGGAAATCTCCTTAAGGAGCAGGGAAAGAGAGAATCTTTGGAGAGGGAGCAGCCAGAAATGCCCCCAACATCTGTGTTTCTCCATCCCAGTATCCCAAAACAATCCCTGAAACAACAACCCGGGAAGCTGTCAAAGAAAACTGGATGTGAAGAGATCCCGAGAGTGATTCCCGATGATCCCACACCCCGCTCCGCACGGATCCCTTCTCCTGCAGGATTTAGTGGGATAGGAATTGTCGTTAGAGCAGGAGCATCCCGGTGCCTGCGGAACTCCAGAGATTTGAGCCCCAGAGGCTCAAGGGTGAAGGGTGGGAACAACCTGGATGCAGCACCACTCCGATTATTCGGGCAGGAAAGCGAATGGAGCTGGGAAGAGGATGTAATACCAAGAGGGAGCTGGGAAAGGGGCTCAGACTGGAAAAAGGGAGACTTCAGAGGGACATTCCCACTTCCCACAACTCCCTGCCAGGTGTTGATCGAGATCGAGCCAGGTGGGATCGAGATCTGCTTCCAAGGAGTAAGGGATGGGATGAGAGGGAACGGCCTCAAACTGGGCCAGGATTGGACATCAGGAGGAATTTCCTCACGGGAATAGAGGCCAGACAGTGGAATAGGATGGATCTCTATCCCTGGAGGTGTCCAGGGAATGCCTGGATGTGGCACTCAGAGCTCTGGTGGGGATCGGGCACAGCTTAAACTCGATCCTGCTGTCTTCTCCTAAATAATTCCATTATTTCCTTCCCTTATCTCCCCTAATATTTCTCGCTGCCTCATTCCCTATCCTATCACAATTGACGATCCCTAATTTTCCCGTTCTTCCCCCAAACCAACCCTTCTTTGGCCAGGAATCCAAAGCCAGCGGAATTTTCCTTTGGAAAATGCAATTTCCATAAACGCCGTCGCCGCTAGTGGCTCCTGTTCGCATCTAATTCCCACAGCAAATTCCCGCTAATCCAGTTTGTCTGGGCTGCGCTACCTGAGGGAAATAATATCCATCCATCCATCCATCCCCTTTTCCCGCTTGTTTGCCAGGACTTCTCCAATAAATTTTAATCCCACCATTTATCTTTGTCAACGGAGAACAAGGAACCATTTGCGGGAGAGCAAACGGAGGAGCGGGAGCTTGGAATTCTTAACCAGTGGAAAGCAGGTGTTCCCCAATCCCAACTTAATTTCCTGGCAAAATCTTGGATCATTCCCCTACTGCATCCCTGTGCTGGCAACAAGAGTGGAAGGAAATTCCAGGGGTTTGGATTTAATCACACCAGGGACGAGGTGGGAATAATCCAAGGCTTTATTTGTCGTGGTATATTTTAGTTCTTTTTTTCCCAGCATTTTTTTGGGGAGAGGTGCGTGATGCACGGGATATTTTTGAAGTGATGGATCCTGTCTGGATCCACGCAGTTTCCAACCCCAGAATCCAGGGAATGAACACCACCACCACATCACCCCCCACTCTCCTTCCCTGTGTTCCCACCGCTCCTCCTGATCCTGCCGGGAAGCAAAGCCCATTCCCGGTGTTTTGTGGACAAACGGGAATTGAAACCCCCTGGAATCCCCCTGATCAACGTCCAGTCCCTTCCCTGTATTCCCACCGCTCCTCATTCCCGTTTTCGAGAGCTTTGCCCTGTTTCCTCCCATTCCCGCCATTTTCCCTGGCACCGCATTTCCCAATGCCTTTGGAGACGCATTCCTGCACTTTCTGGGAAGAGCCATCAGCAGCCACCTTTAATTGGGGCTCCTGAGCCGCTCCTGCTTTTTTAAGGATTTTTTTAAAGCCTGGTTTAAATGGGGCTTTAAATGGGGCGTCCTAATGAGACTCATTACAGCAGATCCCGGGATTTAATTATCCCAGGAAGGTAAATTCCCGCGGCCGCAGCCACCCCCGTGTCACCCCTCGTGTCACCCGCGCCTCATAAAGCATTGGAATGAGGCGAATTCCACTCAGGAATTCGCTTTCCCTCAGGGCTGTCACAGGGAGCGGAGGGCGGCGGGAGTTATGGGGTGCTGGGGACACGCGTCCCTGTCCCAAATAAATCCAGGAAAATCCCAGGATTTTAATAAAGGCCGCTTTATGGAGCGGCAGAATCTAGCAGCACCTTGGAATAACCGAGTGCCGTTGCCTTGGGATCAGGGGGAGTCTCCTGAGAAAATCCCAGTGTTCCCCACCCTGCTCTTTTCCATGTTATTCCCATCCAAAAAGCATGGAAACGGTGCCTGTCGTGCTCAGAACCATGGAATTCTAGGCTCTTAAAAAACAAAGGGAGGAGATTCCCAAAGGAAAACTATATCCCAAATCTCTGTTCTCATTTTTGGGCCTTTCTTCCAGTTGTTTTCTCTCACATCCCGGGAGTTCAGGAAGGGCGGGAAGGAGATCCAGGGATTCGTGGCTGAGGGGACAGGGATGCACGAGGGGCATTCCAAGGTCTCCGGAAAACCTGGAGATCCTCGGCTTCGCGAGCTCATCTTGAGCCCAGACTCAGTGGGAAACGGATTTAGGAGGAGGAAGAGGGATAAAGCGAGGGTATGAATTGGGATCTGCTCCCTCGGCGGCTTTGGGTGATATGCTTTTTGGGAATTCCAACCTCTGGGATGAGCAAACTCATCCCTAATTCCCTCTGGAAGTGCTCTCTCCCTAAAAGTCACTAGATGGCGGCCTAAGGCATCCTTTGCCTTTGGAAAAGTGGTGGAAGTTGGGAATGCCGCAGCTGCGTCCCCCACCTCCCCCTCCTCTCCCGTTTTTTTGAAATCCCGAATTTCTGACAGATCGACGGCTCAGGGTTCAGGGCGCCTCTGGATCTGCTTGATGCCAGGATTAGTGCCCGAGAATAAAGGTGGATAGTGGCCACAAATCCCAGGAATGATGAGGTTTCCAAGAGGAAAACGATGGCTGGGGGTGGGAAATGAACTGGTCCTGTTGGTAAGGTAAAAAATGCTGGGATTCCCGGATTTGGGCCAGGCTGTGGAATTCTGTGGCCACTTTATTGGGAATTCTTGGTTTTGCCTTTGTTCTTTGCCCCTTTTCGTGGGTTCTCTCCCCGGGATTTTTCATGGAATTCTCTGAAAATACAGATTTTTAATTTAGTTGGTTTTTTTAAAAGAGGAATTTTTTTCCAGAGGGAAGGATGTTTCCCAGGAACATGGAATTCCTTATGTGTTTGCATCCCATGAAATAGCCAGGATTGGAAGGGATTATATTTTTCTCCCAAATTTTCCCATTGTTTGCAGGGATTTCGTGGAGGTTTGATTCCCTCCAGATGTTCCAAGTGTCTTTGTGGATGTCAGGCAGGATCCTCCTGCTCCTTGGAAGGGGATCGGGAAAGGCAGCTCCTTCTAGGCCTGGAAAATCCACTCCCTGAGGAGAATATTCCTTGTAGGACTGGAATATTCATTCCATGAGGAATTTTTCCCAGCTTGGAATATCCATTCCCTGAGGAGAATATTCCCTCTCAAGATGGAATATCCATTCCCTGAGGAGAATATTCCCTGTAGGGCTGGAATATCCATTCTCTGAGGAGAATATTCTTTACGAGCCTGGAATAGCATTTTCCTATGGAATTTCAGGTGATTCCAAAACTTCCTTTGGACATCTACCTCACAAATCCCAGAACGATGAACTCCACACTCCCAATTCCATAGGGAAGTGTGCTCCCAGTCCTATTCCTGGCACAACTCCATAATGTTGTGTCCTATCCTTGACCCAAGAGAGGTTAAAAATGAAAAAAAATCCCAAAAAATGTCCAGGATGTGCCTGAACTTTTCCTTTTTATTAAAATGTAGAGCATGGCTGATGAGCAACCCACCTGGATTTGATTTCTTGTAATAAAAATTCCAATAATTCCCCCCAAAACAATTCCCCAGCGCTGGTTCCAATCTCCCGATCCTCAAGATGGATTTTAAAGGTTCTTGTAAAGGAGGAATATTCCAATAATTCTGGTGCACGATTCCAAGATCATCTTTGCCTTTATTTGACAGGAAAAGGGTAATGTGCAGAGGATTTTATTTATATTTTTCCATTCTTTTTTTCCTTAGGATGCAGCAGGTCCAGAGAAAAGGTTTGTTTAGGAGAAAGGAAAGGGAGAGGGGATTGCTGGGCTTGGAATCACTAAGGGAGAAGAATCCCAAGGTTTGGAATCATTGGGAAGATGGGCAGGGAGAGGGGGAAAAAAAGAGGAACATTAGGAAATAGTTGGAATTTTAAGGATTTGCCCTCAAAAGCTCTTAAAAAAAATCAGGAGAAGGAAATATTAATTTGATAAAATAATTAATATAGAATTTGATTCATAATTGCTTTAAAACAATGGGAAAATAATTAATTAGGGATATAATATTGAAATTTCTTTAAAACATGGGAAAATAGAATAAAATTAGGAAATATTAATAAAAAATAATTAATAAGGAATTTGACTTTAAAATATATTGGTGATTTTAAATTTGAATAAATTCAAAATAACTTTGAATTCAATTTGAAATTATTAAAAATTAAATTCAAATTAAATATAAATTGAAAGGAAAAATTTGAAATTGAATTGACATTAAATTGAAATTAAAATTGAAATTATTTTTCAATAAATTTCATTAAATCTAGATTAAAATAAAATTAAACTTAAATCGCATTTAAAATAGATTTTATTTAATTTAATCAATTTTTATTACATTTGAAAACTAATTAAGCATATTTTAATAGAATATTGGTTACTTATTTTANTTTTTTCCAGAGGGAAGGATGTTTCCCAGGAACATGGAATTCCTTATGTGTTTGCATTCCATGAAATAGCCAGGATTGGAAGGGATTATATTTTTCTCCCAAATTTTCCCATTGTTTGCAGGGATTTCGTGGAGGTTTGATTCCCTCCAGATGTTCCAAGTGTCTTTGTGGATGTCAGGCAGGATCCTCCTGCTCCTTGGAAGGGGATCGGGAAAGGCAGCTCCTTCTAGGCCTGGAAAATCCACTCCCTGAGGAGAATATTCCTTGTAGGACTGGAATATTCATTCCATGAGGAATTTTTCCCAGCTTGGAATATCCATTCCCTGAGGAGAATATTCCCTCTCAAGATGGAATATCCATTCCCTGAGGAGAATATTCCCTGTAGGGCTGGAATATCCATTCTCTGAGGAGAATATTCTTTACGAGCCTGGAATAGCATTTTCCTATGGAATTTCAGGTGATTCCAAAACTTCCTTTGGACATCTACCTCACAAATCCCAGAACGATGAACTCCACACTCCCAATTCCATAGGGAAGTGTGCTCCCAGTCCTATTCCTGGCACAACTCCATAATGTTGTGTCCTATCCTTGACCCAAGAGAGGCTAAAAATGAAAAAAAATCCCAAAAAATGTCCAGGATGTGCCTGAACTTTTCCTTTTTATTAAAATGTAGAGCATGGCTGATGAGCAACCCACCTGGATTTGATTTCTTGTAATAAAAATTCCAATAATTCCCCCCAAAACAATTCCCCAGCGCTGGTTCCAATCTCCCGATCCTCAAGATGGATTTTAAAGGTTCTTGTAAAGGAGGAATATTCCAATAATTCTGGTGCACGATTCCAAGATCATCTTTGCCTTTATTTGACAGGAAAAGGGTAATGTGCAGAGGATTTTATTTATATTTTTCCATTCTTTTTTTCCTTAGGATGCAGCAGGTCCAGAGAAAAGGTTTGTTTAGGAGAAAGGAAAGGGAGAGGGGATTGCTGGGCTTGGAATCACTAAGGGAGAAGAATCCCAAGGTTTGGAATCATTGGGAAGATGGGCAGGGAGAGGGGGAAAAAAAGAGGAACATTAGGAAATAGTTGGAATTTTAAGGATTTGCCCTCAAAAGCTCTTAAAAAAAATCAGGAGAAGGAAATATTAATTTGATAAAATAATTAATATAGAATTTGATTCATAATTGCTTTAAAACAATGGGAAAATAATTAATTAGGGATATAATATTGAAATTTCTTTAAAACATGGGAAAATAGAATAAAATTAGNCATTAAATTGATTAAATTGATTAATTCAATTAGTCAGAGTAATCAGCCCCAATTTAATTTAGATCAAGAGCTGTATTATTAATTTATCTCTAATTTTTAAATTAGGTCTTATTTTTCCTATATTATTAAAATTTGCATCCAGGTAGGAGCTAAAATTCCCTTTCTGGGACTGTTGGGACCAATCCCAGTGGGAATTCCAGAGCTCCCTATCCTTAACAACTCTTTATTAATTTTTAATATTTTATTAATTTATTTTTGATAATTTTATCTTTTAAAGCCTTGTTTTTAATAACTTTGGCATCTGGGAATTGCTCCTTTCATTTCCATGGAATCTCCTCCTCCCTAAGGAATGAGGAAAGCTGGAATTTCCTCCAAAACTGGGTAATTCCTGGCAACAGTTTAAATCATTTATAAATCTCCTGGATTTGGGGAAATTGGGATTGATTTTATCCAAATCTTGCAGGAAAGGGAAATCTGATGGGAAAAGAAATGGAGAGAAGGGGGTTTGGAGGATTTGCATGAAATAACAGCTGGAAAATCTGAGTTAAGGACTTCCAGAACCTCCCATACCTGCAATTCACCAATCACCAGCCGGGAATCCCTTGGGATTTGTGTTATCCCTCAGGACAATCCCAAAATTCCAATGTCACCTGGTACTTCCAGGTTATTCCTAGCTAAAACTTCGTCTTTCCAGGAATTCTTAATCTAGAAGAGATGTTCACCTTTTTACCCTCTTTCTCTTTTTCCCGCCTTTTTCCTCCACTCTTTTCCCGGATTCCTGTGTCTGCTCCATGCTGAGGAAGCAGAGGGACAGAAAACCCCCTGGACTGGGAATTTCCCTACGGCAAAATTCCTCCTATCCGACTTCAAATCTCCGGCAATAGGCAAGGGAAAGACCGGGAAGAGGCGGAAGCCACTCCAAAGCCGTTTTCCCGGGAGAATTCCGGGAGAAATGCCGGGAGAATTCCCATTGCCAGCTGTCGCGTTTCATTGACGGAAACAGCGAGGAACTCTCTTAGAAAGGACGGTCAGGAGCGAAATTATTCCAAAGGAGGCAAACGTTCCCTCCGAGAGCCTTTTATTGGTAACAGAAAGGAAAAGAAAAAGGAGTTGCCCAGACGAAAGCGGGCTGGAAAAGACGGAAAAGAAGGAAGAAAAGGTCGTTATCGGGGGTCGATCCCGATCGTTTTCCAAATGTGGATTCAGTTTTTATCAATGGGGTCGGCTCGGCGCTGGCCTGATGACGTTTTTTAAATTAAAAATTGATGGCAGCGGTGGGATGCTCCTGAACGAAAACGCGGTATGTTCCTGAACCGCTTACTGTGTGTTTTGGGGAGAGATCTCGCTGGGGTATTAAAGACAGAATAAAGGTATGACTCTCCCTGAAACCGGGTGTGTCTCCTCAGAAAGTGTTTTTTCCCTTGGGCAATTAGACACTCGTTCCTGTGCGGCCCTTTCTGAGAAACATTTCGCCCCCTTATCCACAACTAATGAAACCTGCGTCCTCTCACAAAGTGTTTTCCCTGGGGGCAGTTCAGGGCTTTTATGGTGTGGCCCTTTCTGGGACGCATTTTGCCCCCCTATCTGTAACTCTTTGTGTGCAACTGCCTTGGTCCTCTCCGGAAGCGTTTGGGGCGTTGTGAAGGATTCTCTGTGAGAAACAAGGCTCACTCTTTTAAAATTTTAAAGGTTTAATAAGGGATAAAAGGGACTTTTACAGCGCTGGGTGCATAGCCGTAGCTAGAGGCACACAGTTAACTGAAAAAATATATTTTTAATACACTGTTTTATTACATTGGTCAAATGCATATTCATGAAGATTATACATATTCAAACATTCCTGTGAGTTTACATGTTCTGGGAATTCTTTTGCTTGGTTCGACTCTTGACTTGTTTTCTTAAAATATACACCATACTGATGGCATGCAGATGAAATTTATATATTTTATTTTCTCATAAAGCTCCCTGTTCTGTGGTTTGATAGTTCTTGATAACCAAAGGGTTAGTAGTAAATTCTTCCTTACATTCTTTTTTTCTGTGGTTATTTACTTGGTTTTTTTAAAATGTCATCTTATTGTACATGTAAGATACTTCACAAGTACATTAAATCAACATGAGTTATTTTACAAAATTATTTGAGTTATTCTCACTGTTGTCAGTTAGTTACACAAATAAAAGTATTAGCTACTTCTGCAACAGTTAATGTTATAATACACAGCATACAGTCTCTATTTTAATATTTTGCGAGAGCCTAAACTATATTTATCACATTAAAATATATAATCTACACAGGGATTAGGGTAAAAAGGCTAACAAATTACTCTCCATCAAAAGCAGTTAAAAAGTGATTACAAACTGCACTATATCAAAATAATTTGTAAAAGCTAATTTCTAACAGTGAAAGCCAACATCTACACAGTTATTAAAAACATTCTTGCAACGTGGCCCTTCCTGGTAAGGAATGAGGCTAATTAGCTCGGTGCCCTAATCTGTGTCCTGGGCAGCACTTTTCAGAGGGCCTAGAAGTTTGAGGGTGTAACCTTCCTTGGGAAGCTGTTTTGTCCCTTCTGTAACAGTGTGGCAAAAAACAAAACAAAAAATTAATTAATTACAAGGTGTAACCTGTCACCCAAAGCGTTATTTGTATTTGGGGGGTGCATGGTTTGGAAACACGAGCCCAAGGAGTGTTTGTGCTGAAACAGAGAGTGGGGCAGAGACCCATCCTCCCCCTCGCCTTCCTGGACAGTTTTGTTATAAATAACTATGTAGTCATCAGCTTTTTTATGTACTAGCTTTTGCAAATTATTATTAATCACAACGATTTTGATATAGTACAGTTTGTAATCAGTTTAAACTGCTTTAGTGTAGTATAATCTGTCAGCTTTTGTAGCCAATGCACTGTGTAGTGTATATATATATATAGTAGTGTGATAAATAGATATTATAGTTTAGGTTTTGGCAAAATATTAAAATAGAGATTATGTGTTGTACATTGTAGCGTTAAAAGCCTTTATTTGTATAACTAACTGACAATAGTAAGAATAATTCAGATAATGTTGATTTAATGTACTTATGGATTATTTTCTCTGAATGACAACATTGAAAAGAACGAGCAGAAAAAACACCAAGAGAAAAAAACGCAAGAAAGGATTTAGTACTGACTCTCAGGTTATCAAGAAGTGTCAAACAACAGAACAGTGCCTCCTGAAGAAATAAAAAACAAGAATTTCATCTGCAGGATGGCAGGTACTTTAAGAAGATGAGTCAAAGTTTGAACCAAGCAAAATAATTCCCGGAACACGTAAACTCACACGAATGTTCAAATACGTATAATCCTCATGAATATGCATTTGACTAATGTATTGAAAAAGTATATAAGGAAATTGTTTTAAGCTAACGGGCGTGCCTCTGGCAGTTTGCCAAGCATGCCAGCGCGGTATACTCTCCCTTTCAACTCTTATCAAACTTTTAAAAAAATTAAAGAGTGAGCCTTGTTTCTCACAGGTTCAGAGCCAGCCCCTCTGTGCCAGGGTTAGAGCGGGTTGGGGACCACGGGCACAGCGTTCAGACCGTGACAGACCAGGCTTCTGCAGGCAAAAGCGAGCTCCAAGCCGTCCCGGGGAGGAGCGGCTGTGTGCGCCGTCCCAAGCGCAGGAGGGAACGCTGGGCACTGCCGGCAGCCGGCAGCGACGGCGCCTTTCCGGGGCCCGGCGCGGACCCCGCAGTCCGTGCCCAGGGCCTGAGGGGAGAGGCCGCAGCCCAAAAGGCGCGAAGGGCGGCCTGAGGCAGCACGTGCGAGACGCGCGCGCCGCTGACCCGAGCTGCGCGATGACGTCACGGCTGGCACTGGCGCCACCTCGGAACCCAGAAGAAGAGAGGGAGCCCGCAGCGGCAGCGCCGCCCCAAGGCGCGACGCTGCGCTATGACGTAATGGGCGGCGCTGCGTCGGAACCCGGAAGTGAGGGAGCCCGCAGCACAGAGCCGACCTGAGCCGCGGCGTTGTGCGAGAACGTAACTTCCGGCGCAGCCTCGGAACCCGGAAGTGAGCGCGCCTGCAGCAGCAGCACCGAGCCCTGCCGCGACGCTGAATGATGACGCCATCAGCGAGCGCCGCCGTCGGGCTCTTCTGAGCTCGTGGAGTGCCCAAGCCTGGAAAGCATAAGCCTGAAAAAAAAAGCAGGCCTCGTCTCCAAAAGCACCGAGAAAAAAACCTCAAAGCCCCCAAAAGGCTCAAGGCGTAAGACCCAAAAGGCCCCCGAAAGACAACTCTCACAAAAGCCTCATGCCAAAAAGCCCCCCTAGAAAGCAAAGAGCAGAATCCCCAGCGCCAAAGGGCACACCCATCTTGTGGTGCGGTGTGGGTGCTGAGCCAGCTAAGATGGATAACGCCTTAGCCCAGGTAACCCATGCAGAAACCATAAACCTGAGACCATGGGTGGTGGGATTGGAAATTAGGATGCTAATGGCATCATTCCAAAATAGGTCATAGCTCTAGTTCTACTTCTCTGTTGGTTCAAGACCTTTGACATATGTAGTCCAACCCTTATCCCCCGCCCAGGATTGAACCGCTGCTCCCAGGTAATCTCATATATTGTTAAGTTAGCCGTGGCCCTGGGTCTTTGGATGCTGCCTCCCAAACCATACAGTCGCTGCGTTTGTGATCTGACCACCATTAAAGTTCTACATTTGGGCTCTCCATCGTTCCCATCCCGTTTATTTGCCACGCTCTGCCCGGCCGGGCTGCACCCAGAATCACACTGCCTTTTGTGATAGTGCGGTTCCTTTTCCTGCCCTCTGCCTCCTCCCAAGGGCCGCCACTGCTCCAGCCCAACTTTTCTCTGCCAGCTATTGAGGGGAGGCCTTTTGGTGTCTGACTGGATAAGCTCTGCTCCTGCTTCCCACTCCCACCTCAGCTTCCAGAAAATTCCGTCCATCCCTGGGGATGAGCCAGCCCCAACTCTGGAGGTGCCAAATGCTCCTCCTGGGCAGGAAAACATTCCTACTTTTGGAGGGGAATCCCATTTTTCCCAGGATGGGACTGCCCCATCCTGGCTGGAACACGTGGATTTAATGTTTTAATTCCATTATGCCTGGATGTTGAGGAAATCTGGATGTGTTGCAGGGATGCTGCTCCCATGTGAGCAAAGCCATATTCCAGAGGGGGCTGCAGCCTTTGGCACCTGTTGTTCTCTAAAATAATTGCTGATATGGAATTCTCACCCTTGGGAAGCTGAACTTTGCTCCAAGAGCTGGGCTGAAACTTGGGATTAATCCATTCAAATCCTCTGAATTTTATTGTTGGGAATAACAATCAAAAATATTCTCGGTTTTCTGCTGGTTTTCCCCAGGCACCTTGATCCCATTTGTCAGGGAAAAGCGGGAGCAGGGTTTACTCTGGAAAAACCTGCTGCTGACATCTGCAAACATCCAGCTGCATCCTGTGGGATATCCCAGGAATCCACCTGGAAAATCCCCTTTGGATAAAGGAGGGATCAGAGTGGAACTGGCAGGGCTGGGGCTTTTCCAAGCTCATTCCCAAGTGTCCCAGGGGAGTTGGAATGGGGTGATCCCTTCTTTCTAGATGAATCCTGAAGGAAAAGTGGGAAGGTGGATAATGAAGACCTCTCCAGGCATCTGGCTCCCATTTGGAAGCAGCACTGGCAATCTCAGGTCAGGTGGGATGTGCTGGAGTGTCCGTGCATCCATCTGTTTTCACATGGCTGGGAATACTGGAAGCCTCCAACCCTGGAGGGTCGTAAATCCTGGCTCCGCTTTTCCCCTAAATTCAGCCCTGTCCAAATCCCACACAAAGGCCCAGCTCATTCTCGGGATTTATGGCCTCCTGGGAAGCGTTGGGTGATTAAGGCTTGGCCACCAACATGGAGCAAACAGTAGGAATTCCGACAGCTCCAACTGGGAATGTGGGCCAGGATTTATCAAACAAATACGGGAGAAATCCATTTCTGTTTGGAAAAGTGAGAAATATATGGCATGTCTGGGAGATGGATCTGGCTCAGGAACGTTTGGGAGGGTTGGAATTCCGAGTCAGATCCGAGCTGAGTGTAGCCAAGGCAAATATACAGTTCTAGGCAAGAAGCTTTTCCGAAAGTAACAACAACATTCTGGGCAAGTGAGGTCATCCCAAATTTTCTAGGCTGGGATTAAAAAAGCCAAGGGGAAAAAGTGCTGGAAAAATACAGGAGGGGGAAAAAAGTAGGATAAAATATGTTGGAAGTGGCTGACGAAAAACAGGGGAGATAGGAAGGGAGAAGAAGGTGCTTGTGCTTCATTTCGAGGGAATAAAATTGGATATTTGGGATTTTTTTTTACTCAATTTTCTTTTTTTTCCCATGATTAAATTAATCCATCCCACTCACCAGCATCTCAGTTCTTCCCAAAAATCCTGCTGGAGATGGAAAAGCAAAGGGAGAGAAGGGAGGGTATGGTGGGAAAGTTGTTTTGGATGGATCCAGGTGGGATCCGCCTTTCCAGTGGGATAGGCAGGGAACGGATGTTCCAGGATGATGGGAGCATGGCTGTGCCAGGCAGGAGGGGATTTCTGGGATTAAACAGTGCTGTAAAGAAGAATTCCGATGGATCCCAGCATGGAAGGAGGGAATGATGGGGAGAGGCATCCCAGGAAAGTGCCTGGACATGGCTGAGGTGCACCGGGAACATCCTGGATCTATCCTTAGGGACTTCCTTATCCTGTGGCTCTGCCTGCCAGGAGTGTGAAAGAACCATGGAATGCTTGGCATCCCATGATCCTTAATATCCTTCTGGTTTTCCCCAATTTGTTAAAATCCTGGATTTTCTCTTTGATTCCAGTGATTCCCTGGAATAATCCCAGATTGGGAAGGCACCGGAATGCTGTGGGTCTGGAATTCCCTTTTCCCAGGGAACAGAACCCCCACAGCTCCCATAAAATTCCTGGCAGCTGTGTTTATGAGGTGTGAAGCCATAAAGCAGCTCCTGAATTTTCCACACCTTCCTCCTCTTCAGCGGCCGAAGGAGCACCGAGAATTTTTCCTCCTAATTCTCATGTTTATTGCCCAGTGTTCCAGCAGGAGCTGATTCCCAGCACAGGAATCCTAAGGATCATCCTGTGAGAATGGCCAGGGACACCTCTCACTATCCCAGGTCACTCCAAGTCCCATCCAGGGATGTGAATTCCAGGGATGGAAAAGGCTTGAATGGCAAAATTATTAAAAAAAAATATAAAATAAAATTCTTGTGCCATCATTTCTCTCCCTTCAGGAGAGGGAAATGTGGGATTATTTTTCCCTTGGGATAAAACAAAACTTTCCAACAGGAGCAATGAAATCCCTGGATGGTTTAGGCTTTCCAGGAGGGAATATTTGCCTCAGGAATGCTTCTGGGAGCAGGGAAAAGTGAGACTGGGAAGAGAGAAATGAAATTAGCTGGAATTCTTTGCAGGAGTGGAAAGAGGGAAGCACCCATGGAGATCCAGGTTCCTGCTGGAGTTCTATCCACAAATTGATCAGGAAAAGAAGGATAAGCAGCATTTGGATGGAAAACATATCTCTGCCTGTCTTGGAGTTCCTGCTCCGGAGCTTCCAGATCCCACGGACCTGTCTGGATTGCAGCTCTCAGGATTAGGAACTCCCGATTCTGTTTATTTCCAGCCAGCCCTGGTTCCAAAGGCGAGGCTCCCACGCCTGGCAGTAGTTTAGGGATTTTGGGAATCCTTGAAAGTGTGTGGGAGCCACATGGAATCAAATCATTCCCTGCCCCTGGAGCTGCCACCTGTGCTGATATCTCCAGGATTTTCCTGGCAGTTCCAGGCTTGGGTGGCACCAAATCCATCCTGATCTAAAACCAGGGATTTTTGAGTATCCCACTTATATTTTTCCTTTTTTTCTTTTTTTTGCACCTACAATTCGGGCTGGTGGGAATGGCATAGGACAGGGTTTTGGCATCCACATTCCCATTTTCCATGGAGGAATTTGGTGGTAATCCAAAAAGTCCAAATCTCAAAATTCCTTTCCATGTATCCTTTGAGGATTTGGTGAAGGAAATAAACAAGGATTTCTTAGAATGGTGACTCCTTTATCCAAGAAACCTCAGGACAACTTTGCCTCCAAGTTTTAGGTGATTTTGGGGGATTTTTTTCCTAGGAATGCTGGAATTTTAGGGTTACGCTACTGCAGTGCAGTGGGAATGGTTTCCTAAGCCTGCATCCCATTTGATTCTCAGCTCCTCAGCTGGAAGAAAGGAAAATCTTGGAATGGCTCCCCTTGGAGTGTTTTCCATACATTCAGGAGCAGATCCATAAGGTCTCTCTCTTTCCATGGAAAAAGGGGCAGTATGAGACAAAAACACCTCAGGCTGTGCCAGGGGAGGGTTGGATTGGATTCAGGAGGAATTTTTTTCATGGAAAGGGTGGTAAAGCATTGGAATGGGATGGATCCCCATCTCTGGAGATATCCAAGGAATGTCTGGATCTGGGAATTGGGCACAGGTTGGGCTCTAATCCCAGAGGGCTTTTCCCACCTAAACAATTCCCTAATTCTGGAATTGTGCCTCCCTTTCCAAGGAATTCACACACATGTGCCTGTGCCCCCTGCCCACTCAGCCAGTTAATTCCCAACTCCAGCAGGACAAAACCAATGGAGAATGCTCCTGGATGTCATTCCAAGCTCTGTTTCTAAAAATTCCCTGTTTTGTTATCTTCTCAACATCCAACTGCCACCAAAAAAACTCAGGAGCCTCTGGCTGTGTTCAGCTGGAGAAGTCCAAACAAGCTCCAGGTTTTCCAGGCAGTTCATTCCTCATTTTCTGTGCTCGGATTGTTTATGTTCCCTCCACTTCCATGAAAATGACGTCTTCATTAAACCTGAAAAATGAACTTTGGGATTGATGGGAAGCACTGATTTCCCTTGGCCACCGGCAGGAATGGGAGTTCCAGGGAACAGCCCCACACTCATTCCCGGATGATGGATGGTTTTGAAATGTTATTTATTTCTCTCCAGGTTTTTCAGCTGGTTGGATTAAAAAAAA
>VXBB01009993.1:620178-638645 GCA_013399915.1 Illadopsis cleaveri | reverse complement strand
ATTCCAATGACTCATTTCATCCCAACTTTCACGTCCATCCATCTTCCAACCTCACTTTCCTTTTCCCAGCCTGGAGAAATGGGATCCAGCTGTCGATGTTTTGGTCGGGAACGGCTGCCAAGGCAGGGAATTGCAGAGTTATCCAAACATTCCAGAAGGCTGGCCCTCTGTGAGGGAGGCATCCCTGACAAATCAGACTGGAAAGGGTGTGGAGAGGTCTCCTCATCCAGCCCCACCGCAGAGCCGCTTCCCGGGAATTCCTGCCTTCATAGCCAGTGGAAGGAATTAGTGACAAGTGGATGGGTGTATGCCAGCTGAAACCCCTGTTCCCTAGGGATGAATCCCTCCTCATCATCCATGAGACACTGGGATTGGGTTGGAAGGGACCTTCAGGACCGTTCCCTTCCATGTTCATGGAAGCAGGGACATTTCCACTATCCCAGGTTGCTCCAAACCCTAATCCAGCCTGTTCTGGATCAATTCCAGGGATTTCTACATCCACCACACATCTCTGGAGTTTTGATCCAGGTTTATTCCTTCCATGGAACAGGATAGGAATTTGGATCTCAGCCTGTGCCTTCCTGGTCCTTCCAAGGTGTCTCCATCCTTCCCAAGCCATGGATTCCCTCCTTCCCAATCCTGGACTCCATCCTTCCCAAGCCCGCTCCAGGCTGGAGCAGAGCCATGCGTTCCATGGCCAAATTCCCAGTGATAGATGCAAATGTCATCACTTATTTTTGTGGGAATTTCATTGTTTGTTTTGCTTGGTTTTTCAGCAATAACGACTCCTCTTCCATCCCGCCTCCAGCTTTTCATCCTCTGCCAGAGGCTTCGCCTCCTGACTTCCTCTGAATTATCTTAAAAACCTGGAATAATGGACTTTAAATAATTTTTAAAAGGCACTTGATTGTATTCTCTGGACTGTGGGATTCCAGCCAAACGGGAGCACAGCTCGAACACAGGAGGTCACTTTATTTTTGGCACAGTAAAATTAAAATAATCTATGGAATTCCAGCTTCTCCACGATATCCATTGTATTTGGGAGCTCTTCATATTTCAGGCTGTTCACTGCCTGGGAAGAGTGGACGGTTTTGGATTTTAGGGATAATTCTGTGGATTTGAAAGTTTCCTTTTCCATTTTTACTGTCAGAGCCTTAAGTGTTGCAGTGTGACCCAAGATGACAAAATGTGATCCTAAATCCATGGATATATAAGCATGGATATATGACCCTCTGGAATATTATCCCAGGATTGTAAACTGGAGTGCCTCCCCTCATTTCCCTGGCACTGCCCAGCCCTGACCTACTCCAGGCAGTCCAGCCTAAAATCCCTGGAATGCCCAGCCAATAAATTTCCACACGCTTTGAGCTTCTCCAGCATGGAATATCTGGGCCTGGCCCCATTGGAATTTTTCCCCTTCAGCCTCAGTTCATCAAAACCCTCTGCGGTTCCTTCTGCTCCTCCTAATGAAGGTGGAAATGTCCATGGCGAGGGGAATTTATGGATGAAGGAGTTCCAGTGGCCGTCATTCCATAATAAGGCTGACAGCCCCGTAAAATATTGCCCGAAAAACCCTGGAAAAGGCTCCAGCAGCTCCCTGAAAGGTGACCCAAATATTTTATGGAGTGGGCTCTGACGACCTTCCCTTATTTATGAATTTTTAAATGAACAGGGTCTGTTTAAAGGGGGGAAAAAAAAACTCTAGGATATGAAAAAAAATCCCCAAACCAACTTCAGATGGTGACTTTAACCTCCCATAGATTAAAAACCATTCCATCTTTTTATCCAAATTCCAATAAAAATCCTGTCTCCCATGGATTTAGGGACTGCTTCCAACACCACTTAAAAGCTGATTATTTTCAGGGCAGGTTTTGCTCTCCAAAGCTGCTATTATTATTATTATTATTATTATTATTATTATTATTATTATTATTATTATTTTAAATCCATTTGAAAGGATAAAAATTTCTTTGGGAGATGTTTGGGACTGGGATAATTTTATCCAGGAAAACTGAGAGAATTTTAATGGAAAACCTTTAAATTTCATCCGCCTTCCACTCTCTCAAGTTGCTCCAAGCCTCATCTAACCTGGCCTTGAAGAATTCCAGGGATGGGGCAGCCATGGCTTCATAATCCAAGAGCTGAATCTGGCTGTTTGGAATCTCCCTTTACTCCAAAGGAAGCCAAGGTTATTGGGAACGGTGAAAATCCTAAAATACTGGGATAAACCAAGCCACTGATATCCAGATTCCTCCTCTGCCCATTCCAGAAACCACCATTCCAACAGCTCCAGGGAGGAATTCCACAGCCAGAAATGAGGGGAAAATGCTGCTTTTCCATCCAGGACATCATTTAAGGAATATTTTACATCAAAGTCCCTTCATTCCTGTCTGGAGGGGTTATAAATGGGACAATCCCGCCTCAGGATGGAGCCCTTCAAACACTACAACATCAATATCCCGGCTCCTGGAAATCCAAGGAATATTTCTCCATGTCCACATCCCATTCATCATTTGGAAAGCTATTTATGGACCCAAATTACCAAGTGCCAAAACACCCCTGACAGGGAGGGAAATTTATTCCTCTGCTTTATTAATGTTCTATTTGTTATTAGAAATCCAATAAATTCTTCCCAGATTGGGAATTTTAATGGGAACTCTTCATGGCTGAGTCCCATTTGTGCTCCGAATGCTATGTGAAGTGGGAACAGGGAAGATAAACCAAAAAAATCCTTTAAAATCTCCTTTTCTAGAATGTACTTGGTGGGAAAAAGTCCCGTTCCAGCCTGGCAGCGGGGTCGGGATCATATACAGAGATTCCAGGACCCTAATAGGAAAATTTGGAAAGGTATTTAGTGTAATCCTTTAATCTGTTTGCCTGGAGATCCATGGAAAATGCTTTATTTACCCAAGTAAACAGTGGCTCCCATTTTCAACGGGAGGTTAAGCTGTTTGGAGAAAGGCTTGGGAGGAAATCATTCCAAGGATTTTAAAGCTTAAGGTGTCATTGTTTGGGTTTTTTGGGATTCCTTCCAAGGACATTGCTGGCAACTTTCAGAGGGAGTAGAATTCACTCAAATTCACCTGGAAGGGCTGAAAATCCTCAGTTACTCCACTTTATGGGGAATATAAGTGGGAATGGGCCAGTTTGGGAGTGGGGCCAGAAGCTGGGAAGTGCCTGGAGCAGCATCAGCTCCCGCTTTAATCCAGCTCCAACACATCCCAATTTTCAGGAGATGCCATGATCCTCCTAATGTTCCCTTTTAATCATTCCAGCCCTTCCTAATTCCAGACATGGTTATGCAGCAGTGCGTTCTCCTGAGGTCGGGATAAATCTCTTCCCACGTGCTGCAATTCTGCTTATCCCGTGAAAAAGGAAGAGGGGACATTCCCACTCAATCCTTCAGAATTCCCAAGCCCTGTTTGGAATGGCGAAGGAAGGAGCCGCTCCCAGGTGAATCCCTGGGAATCTTTTGGCCACCAGATGCCCCCGCAGAGCCATCACAGGTCCCTGAGGGAAGCTGGACACAATTCATGGATTTCGGGAAATCTCCAGCTCCTTTTCTGCCACCCTTTCCGGGTGCCACCATTCTGCAGGGAGGGAAAGTGGCAAGGATTTCTTTGGAAGCTCCCATCACATTGGAAGTGGCCTCCTGGATACTGGGAATGGCTGGAGGTGTCCCAGTCCTCAGTGTAAAAGTTTTTGTGGCCAACTGGGAGTCCCCAGGATTTCTGCCCGCACCTGGGACAGTGCTGGATAAGGCTGGAAGAGGAGCAGGATAAAAGCAATGCCTCCAGTGGGTAATGCATTTTTCCAGCTGAATTTTCCCTGGAATTCTGTGCGTCAGGGATTGTCCCACACTACAGAAGTCAATAAAAGCAAGAAATCCTTGGAAAAACATCCTCCAGGTGCTCTCCCTGTTAATAGCCAAGCTTCCTTGCCTTTCCTAAATCCCTGTGAAAGCCAGCTCCTGCTTCTCTCCATGCTCCTCGTGGCTTTGCATTCTCCAGAAATAAATCGGGATGTCTCTTGAACTCATTTGTGCTCCTCTGTGCCTTTCCAGCCTAACTCATTCCATATGGCCACAGCTCTTTCCATGGAGCGCCTCCGCCTGGCTTCCCTCATTCACTTCCAAGCTCCTTAATTTTATGAACAATTTCCGAACAATTAGAATGTGGAAAAGTCCTCTGAGGGAAGCCGGAGGATCCCTGTCCCTGGGATAATGCAAATGCAGGCCAGACAAAGCCATTCCGCCTAGTCCCTGCGGAACAATCCTTGGATGGGCTGAGCTCATAAAGCTGGGATTTTCCATCTCCATATTCCAGGGGCCAGATTCTCCTCCCAGTGCCACCAGTGTGATGTGGAATCACTTTGGGCTATTCCGGCTTCTTTTCCCAATTAGAGCCGCTGCTTCCCTCCCCTGTTCCCTTCTTCCCGTGTTTATCCCGAGTAATGCCCGACACATGCTTATTTCATGCTATTCCAGCACAAGGAAAACATTGGGAATGAAACCAATCCACTTCTAATGGATCAAATACCAGCCTGAGAAAAGCCACAATTTTCCAATCAGAGTTTGGATTGAGGCAGTCCCTCAGCATCCCACAGAATCCCAACAGTTTTCCAACAGCCCCTTTCCTTTTCCCATCCCAACCAGGTCATTTTCCAATCAGCCCCATTACACCGAATCCACTTATATTCCCCAAAAATACATAATGACAAGAATTAGCCCCAACCCCAGGGCTTTTTTTAATCCCTCGCCTGTTAAGTGGAACCACATCTATCTCCGAGCAGGAATTCTTCCGGAGCCCGATGGAAATGGATTCCAAACAATGCATTCCTATTCAAATTCTCCTCCGTTTTAATCAAAAAAAGCTTGGATTATCTGCAGCCAATATCTCCGAAGGCAGCCTGGAGTTGGGCCCCTTTGCTACCCCCCTGGTTTTTATGGAATACACGGAATATATGGAATTAATCCATCTGAATATCCAATGTGATGCCTGATGACTTTGGGATCATAACACAAGTGAGTTGTTTGCAGTCCATAAATAAGGAATGGCTTTTGCTGGGATTTCCCAAACCAAAACAGGCTCTGATTGAAAACAGGAGGCAGATCCAGCTTTTCCCTTTTTCATGGCTGAGGGGGTTTGGGCTGGAAGGATGGAGCACCCACAGTCAGTGCTTGGCAGGGCTTATTCCCAATTCCTGCTGCCCCAAAACCATGGGATGATGGGAATATCTTGGCATGGTAGGGACTGGCATGAAATGGGCTTTAAATCCTTTCAAATCCAACCCATTCCATGATTCCATGATCCTGTCTCCATCTGCCTCGTGGAGCTGCCACTGGATCTTCTCCATCCCTGCCATGTGGTTGTTGGCAGAAATTCTGTCTCTTCTCCCGGCTGGAAGATCCTTTCTCTGGGATATCTTGGAGCTCTTCTCAGTGCTGGCTGGGCAGCTAAATTTCCTCGCAATTTCTGAATCCCAATTCTGAATTGCGATCCCTGAATTCTCTGTTAAAGATCTCCTAAAACAGGAATAAAATCCCTCTGTGTGGGTAGATTTACTCCCCATGATCCATCCCCTTACCTATCCACCTTTTCCTGCCTGGGGCTGAAATTCCAGCTCCTCATTCCCACAATTATCTGGATCTCACCTGTCTTTGGATCAGCCTGAAATATTTGGGAAAGAAAGGTGATTCCATAGGGCAGCAGCTGGGATTGCCCTTGGAAGATGCTGGTCTGCCACCAGGACCATGAGAGGGATCAGGGAGCAAGAGATACCTGGAGCATAACTCCTGGGAATGCTGACAGTTGGCACATGGACACTGGGAAGGGGGTGAGATGCAGGAGCTTTCCCTGCCAGATCCCAATCTCCATCCCAGGCTTTTCCTGTTTCCTGCTCAGGATGAGGCTGACATTCCCATCCCCCTGAACAGTGGGAAAATCAGGAATCCTGCCTAACTAAATCAGTTTATTCCTCTGCATGCTCCTTGATTCCTGGGGATGCTGAGCCAGCTTGGCAATATTCCAGTATTCCAGTAAAAATTAAAGAATAATTTCCCTCTAAATGCTCCATAATGTGATTTTATTAAAACTTTTACAAGGAGACAAAAATGGGGAAATTCTTTTCTCATCACAAATATTTGCCAATAAATCCTTTACACCCCTGCAGGGTCAGGTACTCCACAGCTGGGAAACAAATTCAGTGGAAAAATGTAAATATTAGGGAAAAGATATAAAACTTTATTTGCACTAAAATTCCTACCCCTTTCTTTCAGGGAGCCAGATCCTGGAAGGGAGGAAAGAGAAAGAAACCCTTTGGAAAACAGGAGGATTGCTGAGAGCACTTCCAGTAATTTTTTTTCTGGGAGGGTAATTCCTGGAGCCTCAGGAATTGAGGTGGGATTAGAGGAGATTCAGCCCTGGGTTGGAGAGGCTGGGAAGGGAAATTCCTTGGCTGGAGATGGGAATTCCCAGTGCAGAGGGGTTGCAGTCCCAGCATTCCAGAAAAATTGGGGTTGGAAAGGACCTTAAATCCCATCCAGTTCCACTTTCCACTATCCCAGGTTGCACCAAGCCCCATCCAGCCTGGCCTGGAACATTTCCAGGTGTTTTCTCTGGGATTAAAAAGCACCTCCTGCTTTTTTATCCCAGAGTTTTCAGCCCTGCTTAAACATTCCTTCACCAGCAGCTCTTCCAGAGCTTATCCAGCTTGGATAAACTGGAGTAGCCACTCTTTATTGGAACTGCCCAAGCATCCACTTCAGCTTTTTAGCTTTTATTGGGAAATTTTGTTTCCTGGGTGAAGGAAACTCCAGCAGTACTTCCACAGCTCTTATTCCCACAGATCTTTAATATTGGGTAATATTCCTTAATAAAAGCTGTTACAAGGTCCTTAAACAACTCTTTATGGCCCTTCCAGGATTTATGTCCCAAGGAATCCCTGGGATGCAGATGTTTGATGTTATTCCAGATGTGTAAACTGATATTAATTGTACATATTTCCCCCTGAAAAAACAGGGGTTTTTTTTTTCCTTTTTCCCTTGGCTCTGGAAGCAGACATCTCATAACTCCTACAGCAGGGAAAAGCAGCGTATGGAGTAAAAAAAGAAGGGGATGAAAAATGTTTGTGCAGCTTGGCCTTTCCTTGGAAATGAAAATAAATGTCTCTAAATGCCATAAATTTCAATTCCTGCCAAGGCCGGAGCCCATCTCGGGATTGAATCCTGAGGAAAAATAGGAAACATTTGTTGGATCCGTCTGCTGAAAGCAGCAAGGAAATGATGTCATGGTTGGGAAAAATTAAGTTTTGGAAAAATCCAATTAACACTCCCGGCTTTGCTGGGGAAATAGGGATGGCTAGAATGGGGGCTGCTCCTTCATAGCAGAGTTTTCCAGGGAATATCACTAAATCCATGGTTTTTTGGGAGGAAAATGCCCATCATCATCCTCAGTCCCATCTGCTGTGCTCATTCCTGGCAAAACACTGGGATACAAGATTATATCCCAAATCACCGTGAATTGCATCCTGGCTTTCTGAGCATGCAAGATTTTTCAGCCCCAAATCCATCTCTAATGCTTGGGGGAGCGCCAGCATCCCAAAGAAGGCAACTCAGTCCAGGATACCTTTCTCCTGCCATGGGATTTGCCAAACATTCTGGCATCTGGAATAAGTGACATTTCCTTTGATTATTTCCTGATGAGATTTATTCCATTTGTTATCCTAAATGCTCTCCTTGTTTTTCCTTCTCTTTCATCCCAGAATTTCTATCCATTTGTCAAGCTCAGGGGGAGAATCAGGGAGAGGGAAAAAAAGATTGGAATATGTCACCAATGAGGGGTTTTTTTGGCTGCCCAGAAATCCCCCAATCCCAGGCTGATCCTACAGCAGGGGAGTGGGAATTCTGGTGAGATCCTGCAGGAATTATGGAATCCTGCAGGGATTATGAAGCAGAATTAAAATTAGGCTTGGGATATTTTTTTCATTTGCCAATGAAAGCAATCCCATTAAAAAAATGGAATTGCAAAAGAAAAGAGAAACTCTTCACACTTCAGGGTCAAACTCAGCTATTGATTCCAGCTTGGGAAAAGCACGGATTTTCCCTTTCTTTTTTGAGGGAATGTCAAAACATTTCACTGCAGACTCGGTAAAACATTTGACATTTCCCAAGCAAAACCTTTTGTTCCCAAAAGCATTTGTTTATTCCTGATTTGACCCAAATTAAGGAACAAAAGAGTTCAATAATTCGGGAAAAACAAACTAAGCCTTCGAGGTGGTTCAGGCTGACCCAGCGTGACATAGTTGGAGTTGGAGATTTTCCCCAAAATAAGTTGGGATTCAAAATGTGCTGGGATTTTTGGCAAAAAAAATCCACTATGGGCTCAGCTTTTCCAAAGCTTTCATGGTAGAGGGAGATCCCTGTGTTCCTTCCTTGGGATGCGAATGGGAAAAGGGGAGAGGAGCCAACACATGGAAGCGAAGAGGAAGGAGACTTTAGGCAGGGTTTGATGGGATATTAAGGAAAGATGCTTCCCTGGGAAGATGGGGAGGGACTGGAATGGAATTCCCAGACCATCTGTGGCTGTCCCATCCCTAGAAGTGTCCGGGACCAGGTTGGATGAGGCTTGGAACAATCTGGGATAGTGGGAGATATCCATGGCAGGATGGAATGGGATGAGCTTTAGGATCCTTCCCATTCCCTGCACTGGGGATTCCCTGCAAACCATTGTGGTGATTAGAGGTGCTGCCATTCCTGTGAATCTGCATCATTCCAAGTGGGAAGTGACACACCTCAGCCAAAGCACAGTTCCCAAGCTCCCTTTGCTGGGAAAGTTTCCTGTGGAAAACATTTGTTCCCTAAAAGTGTAGCTCTGCTCCCATGTCACCACTCCATGATTCAGGGATTATCCCGGCCGCACTCGCACATGGATCAGTGGGGGAATTTAATCCCGGGAGATAACGAATCCTGGCTCCTCCCAGCACTTGTTGGCATTTCTCAGGGCTTCAGGGGATTTCAAGGAATTATCTGGAGATCTGGCTCCTTCCAGGTGCTTTAATTAACTCCAAGTGCTCCTTTGATATCTTGGAATCCAGGAATGCATAGCCCCCCATTGCAATTTTCCTCCCAGGGAGCTTTAGGAAGCATTTCTCAGTTTTCTCTCTGGATTGGGAAGTTTGTAGGGAAAAGTTGGACCAGATGAGTCAATACCAATAATGCTTATATAATTTATACCAAAAAATATGGAAAATATTAAAATACTTCAGATTAATTAATTAATTAATATTTAAATATGGTCTGATTTTATTCCAGTTTAATATATATGTCCCTATTAAAATAAATGCTGGGATTACACCAGTTAAAATATGAACTGGAATGGTAGCAGTTAAAACAACTGGAATTCCATTGCTTTTTCCTAGGATTTATGAGTGTGTGGCTTCCACAAGCACCTGGGCATGTTAACACAAATTTCCTGCATAATTCCAGGGATTATCTGGAATTCCTTCAGGATCCTGGCATGGATCATCACCATCCCATCCATACCTCCTGCTCATCCTCATCATTCCCTGTTTTCCCTGCTCTGAACGGAAGAAAATCCAGGACATATCTGGGATTTGTGGGCACATTCTGGTGCTTTGGATCCCTCATTTCCCAGCATGCAGAGAGTTCCAGGGCTCAGGACCTATCCCTATGGGAGGCTGACCTATCCTTATGGAAGGCTGAGGACCTTGGAGCCACCTTCCATCCGCTTTTCCAGCGGATGGAGCGCATTCTGCTTGGGAATCCATTCCCCCTGGAATATCCAGTGTATCAGTTTTATTAACCAGGATCCAAGGAAATTCAGGAGCCTAGCTTAATTTGGGAAAATCCATCCCACTTAAGCATTTTTCCATATCCTGCCCAAGTTGGTTTCTGATTTATCAATGACCTATTTCCCATCTATCCCAGGTTTCACTCCATAAATCACATTCCTGGCTGGAGAAATGCTGGATTTTTTACAATTCCATAAAAAATCCCCTCATCTCTTTCTCAGAGGCTCCATATTTTCTGTGGAATATTGAACCATCACTTCCAATAGCGATGAGTCTGAGGATTTGTGGGATGTTCTGGAGGTTGCAGCGACCTTTGGAGCATGAAGAGAGTTAAGGATTAATCTTTCCTACCAATATTCCTCATTCCATCAATAACTGCCTGGATTTTTCTATCCTTGTTCAGTATTTTTCATCCTTGCTCAGACACAAGGCTCCAATTCCTCTTCCCATTCCCAATGGATCCAACCCATTCTCTCTGGCAGGTGCTGGCCCAGGCTCTGGCTGGGTAGGATAATTCTAACACGGAAAATTAACATTTTGGGAGGTTTGTTGTTTACTGTGTCCCATCCCTGAGCCATTCCTGATGACTTTCAAAGGTCAAGGGAAAAAATCCTGGCTTCCTGGAGGAAACTTCCATGGATTTAATGAGCTCTTGGGCTCTCCCCATGGCTGGTTATTTATGGGGTGGTTCCATGAAGGATTGGCTAATGGATATGGAGAAATGGCTCTGGAGGAGAGTGGGATCCCTGAGGTGCATGGAGCTATGTGGGAATGGGGTATTGGACTCTTTCCATCCCAAAAGTCAGGGAGTGAGGAAAAAATAGGGAGAAAGTTGCTGGTTTGTGGTGTCACTCCTGTGGCATTGGGAAAGGGAGTGATTTCTTGGCAAAAATTCCCCAAAAAGCAGGACACCTGTGATGGGAATGATCCAAGGCGAATCCCACCACAAACCTGAGGGATCCACAGGGATCATGCAAAGAACCAAAGGGAAAATTAAGGGAGGGATCCATGGATTCACCTGGAACACAATCCAGGGGGAAAATGCTTTTATTGGGAGGTTTGCACATGGCAAGAAAAGCAGGATAACAGTTCAGGCTGAGGATATTGTGGAAAACTCATCCTCCAAAACCATTTTAAAGCTATTCCAGAGGAATCAGCGGCAGTGTCTGAGGGGGCTCTGCCAGGCCCCAGCTGGGTGCAGAGGCTTTGAAATGGAAACGACTCAGAAATTCCTAAAATATTCCCAAATAAAGGACATTTTCACTTTTCCCCCAGCTCTGGTCTTGATTTTCCAGGCTGGAGGAGGAATGTTGTTGAATTTTATGGAAAGTGATAGTGGAACTCTCTGGAAGTGGCCATAAAAGATAACAGATTTTGTTTTAAAGGCAGATAAAAGTTACAGGCCCATGTTCCTTGGAACAGGAATTTCCTTGGATACCAATAAAAACATTGGTTATGAAGCATTTCCTGAGGAATGGCTCTAACCCTGAATGATCCTGGTTATTTGCTGGGGAAAATGGGTTTTATCCCGAACAATAAACCTGGGGAGATTTATTAACCTGGGAGGCACATTCCAGGCTCCAGTCTGCTCCCAGCACTTCGAATTAATACTGTGGATAGAGTGAAAAATCCCTGTCCTGCTCCAGAGTCATTCCCTGCAGAATGTCTCCCATAAAAAATTTCCCTGATCAGCCCTTGACCTGGATTTTCCAAGTCTTTGCCTGGGTCCTTCATTCCCAAAGCCCAGGCTCTGTTTTAATGGGAATATTTCCTCTGCATCAAATTACTCTGGCACTATTCCCTGCAGGAATATCAGGAAAAATACTAGGAATAGGAATATTTGAAAGAACTCATTGGCACTGTCAAGGTGATCCCAACCCTCTTTGCCTCATCCGGAGCTTGAGCCCCCAGGAATTCCATGGAAAAATCAGTGGGAGAGGATGAAGGGAAGAGTTAAGGTATCTTCTTTCTCCACAGCAATGAAAGCTCAGGGAATTCCCCAAAATATTCCAGCCTCACCTTTCCCAGGATGCTTGGAATGGAAATGGGAAAAAGCACAGGGAACTCCCAAAATATTCCAGCCTCAGCTGGCCTGGGATGCTTGGAATGGGAGCCAGAGAAGGTACCAAGAGTTCCCCAAAATATTCCACCCTCAGCTGGCCTGGGATGCTTGGAACGGGAGTGGGAGGGTTAACAGAGGAATTGGGATTTTGGATAAATCAGCACATTCTGCTCCTAAAAAACGTCTGTATGTGGAACAGGAGCCAGGGCAGGACTGAGCCTGGGTTTTGTAAAGCTTGGCCCAAGTGTGCAGCCTGGCCTTACGGCAGAACAGGTAATTAGTGTTCACAATCCGTTTGTAAAGCTCAAGCGACTCCAGAGTGCCGGGCACTCCAGGAAAAAAGGGGTTTTTTTCCTTCGGGATGCATGTGAATGCCAGCAGAACATCTGCACCCAATCTAGGCTCTGCTCAGCCCCCAAATATTGTTGTGGTTATGGGCAATTCCCTTAAAAGCCAATCCCTTTCCAACCCCGTGTTACTCAGGATTAAATGTTTGCTGTTCTTTAACCCTTTTTAGGGTTGGGGTTTTTTTGAAGTTAAATTCCACATTCAGGGTACTCATATCTCACAGCTGCTTCCCTGTTCCCTGCAACAACAGAGTTTTGTTTGGGAATCTTTGTGCTTACTCAATTCTTCCAACCCCAAAAGCAACCCTATTTGTTCCTTGAAATGGAGAGGAATCCATGGTGTTTGGAAAACAATCAGATTCCTGACAGCTTTTCCATAATGCTGGTGTTTTGTTATTGCTTGGGAGATGGGAGGGAATTTAACCTGGGAGCGAGATGGAATTTGACAGCTCTGGCTCTGGGAGCTCCTTCTGGCATGGAATTTTTCCTGGCGGTGATTCCCAGACTGGATAGAGCCAGGTGGCCCCACCTCATCCAAGGTGGAATGAAGGAAAGGGAACGTTCACAAGGCAGGGAAGTTTCTGGAGGTGCAAAACTCCTTGGAATGGTCTTGGGATCAACCCAGCAGGTGAAATGCAGAGAATTTTGACCATCCTTCCATGGAGTCCCTCAGCGGTTTCTCACCTCCCCCTTCAGCCATAGTTGAGGTCTGCAGGCGATCCTGGAAGGACAGAATTCACCCAAGATCCAAGCTGGGAATTCCTCCTGGATGTACTTCCAAACCCCACTGACACAGGACCCTTTGCTGCCAATTCCAGGTGGAGCGTTGGCTTTGAGGGACGTGGCTTTGGAATCCACCGGCTGCCTCCAAAAGCAACCAAGTTCCTGCCAGAGGGCATTTTATTCTCCCTTTCGAGCAGATTTCCAGCACTTTACTGAGATTTTTTTTTTTTCTCCCGACACATTTCATCCCTTTCTCCAGACCTCTGGCTCTCTAAGAGAGACTTTGAAGCAGCCTCATCCGTAACCTGACCTTGCCTCCTGTCACATTTGCGTCACCGGCTCCGGGGGCCATGTCTGATGCTGACAACCATTCCCGACCTTAAAATACAGCTCTGGCAATCCAAGGAAGCCAAAAGACAAATTCCCTGCTGGCTCTGGAGTGTTCCTGTAGGAAGAGTTTTGGGTAACCGGGATTCTACACAGCTGCCTGATTTATTCCTACTTTAACCCATGGGAGCACCAAGCAGCCCAAGGAATGTGGATCCATCCCTACAAGCCTCCTGTCTCCTCCTGGGATCAGGAAAATCTTTGGCAAACTGTGCTCCTCACTATCCCATAAGGCATGGATACTTTGGGACCTTGGGTCTTTCACTTCTCAGGGATTTTTCATGGATTCATGAGGCTTGGCAGCTCCGGGATCAGCTCCCAGCTCCTTCCTGGCAGGCAGTATTCCCTGTGGGAAGGCGCACGGGAACAGCAGTGGGGCAGAGCAGAAGAAATTATAGCTCCTGAGAAATGAGCAGGGACTATTCTAGGGCTGCTTCCCAAGGTTTAGGAATCCAACAGTGCCCGTCAATGCATCCCAGCTCCTCTTCCTCCCTCCTTCCAGCAGCATCTGTGAAGTTGAGACTGACGGAGGCTCCAGCGAGCCCCAAAATGAAAAACGTAAATATGGAATATTAAAACCAGACCTGCTCTGGAGAGGAACTTTGACATCGCCACAAATCCAAAGAAGAAAGGGAAAACTCTGGCACAGAAATCCCGCATGACATCATTTTCTGGCATTACAGTGCCAAAATGGGGCTATCTCCAGGAGTGAAAGTTTCGCTGCTCCTTGCCAGGTCCGTATAACTTTGGGATTAAAAGGACTTTCATATTCCGGCTGCAGGAGAAGGGATGGCAGGGAGGAGGGGCGTTTTCCCCATGGGAATGATTAAATTCCTTTCAGTAATAACAAGGAAGAAAAAGTTTGTCAGCCCTGTCATTGATCTTCCTTCCCAATTCCTCCAAAATCCATTGGAAGCTTCTGCACGGAGCCCCGAACCCACAAAGCTGTTTGGTGGTGGAGTGTAACTATAATTAGAGCTCAGGGAATTTTTTCCTGCCATTTATCATCCCCAGTTTTCTACAAATTACGGAGAACTCTGTCAAAACTCCACCATGGCCACACTCCTGCAGCCATTCAATCCCAAGGAATGACTGATCCCACACATCCCAGACTAACCCTTGATGCTTTCCCTCAAAACCTTCCCATTCCAAACCTTTCCCAACAGCTCCGGGGAATAAAAGCCTCTTCTCTAGCCTCTCACTGGGAAATGAGGTGGGATTTTCCTGGGTCATGGCCTGGGAGCAGCAGAAAACTTTTGGGAAAGGATTCCAGAGGTAAAAACCTGCTGGATTCCCCCAAAATGAAAAACTGCCTATTAAGGGGGAATGTTATGAAGTGCCTGAGGGAGCTGGGAATCAAATTCCCATTTCCAAGTGCAACTTAAGGAGTTGTGGGCAGGTTTATAACCCTGAAAATGAGGGGGGGATTTGCAGCTTCTCCAGAGAGCTGGGCATGGATTTTTCCAAGTTCCTGCACAAGGAGTAGGATTTAGCTCCAAAGAACCCAAAGAATTTGCACCAATCTGACTTTGGGAATTTTAGATTGGCTCTTTTCCAGCCTGGGCGTGTGAGGACCCAGTCTTTGCTATCTTGGGATCATCCACAGGATGATGAGCCTGGATCTTCCCTGGGCCATCCCTGATCTCTGAGGGGATCCCCTCCAGCCCCTTCTGGCTTCTCCAGCCACAACCCAGAGCGAGGACTGTTAGAATCCCAGGAAAGCAGATCCTGTGCTGGTGCCAAACATCTGCAAGTCCCACTCCCCCAGCCCATTCCTACTGCAGAGGGATGCGTTTAAATCCTTAAGGATTCCAAACACGCCAGGAAGGAAATCAATCTGAGGTCCACCAGCAAGTTTCCAGTAACATTCCCCATCCTGCTCCATGCTCTCCAAAGGGTGCTAAAGACATATGGAGCAGGTGGAGCTGATGGAAACAGTTCCAGCCTCATTTTTTCCCAGACTGAAAACCCCATTCCATCTGAATTGCCGTGTTTCGAGGGACGGGATCGATTTTGACAGGACCGTGGCTGCAGAAGTGTCAGAGCTGATTGTTTCCACCCCCTCGCTTTGTTCCCATCAATTCCAAAAGTTCTGCTCCCATCAAGTCAAATTTTCCCTGGATTCTGTCAGGCTGCCTGGTTTGTGGCCAGGCAGAGTAGCACCTCACCTCACCCTGCCTAAAAACAGAATTTGATTTTATTTCTTTGGAGGATTTTTTGGGGGGGATCTCTGCTCCCAGCATTTTTCCATGAGCTGTGGTGCACGGGGCAAGCACTGAATTCCCCCAGGGATTTTCCCTGTGCTTCCATGGGAATACACGTCCCAAGGGTGTTTCCCCACCCAGCAAAGCTCCTCCTTTATCCCTCCTCCCTGGGGACCCCAAGCCATAATGTCCTGGACCCTCCTAACAGATGCCAGCTGGTTTAGGGCCTCTGGATTGGGGGTTTTGCTGGCTCTGCCTGCCTCAGTAATTCCACTGTGCACAGGGAAATATTTTAGGGATGTTCAAGGTGAAAATCCCTTCTCTACCGGAAATCCTGAAAAAGGCATTTTTAATCACACCCAGGGAGTGTCCAGGAATGGCCACCTTTGCCCTGTGGCTGTGGGGGGATGCTCAGCATCCAGCCATTTTTCCAGGGTTTTGGCAGGTCTGTGGCAGTCTTGAAAGGGAATAACTCAGGTGCTGGTGCACCATGCCGGCAGGAAAAGAGTGGAAAGGATCTGACACCAGTCTTGCTCATCCCGGAGCCCCCAGTCCCATATCCACACGGTTATCCCTGCCTGGAATGTGGAGACGAGGAGCCCCAGAGGGTGCTGAGAACCGGCACACAGCAAACACCACACTTTAAGGGTCTTGCTGTCCCTCATCATTCCCAAAGCTGCTCTTCCACGCGCTGGAATGCAGCTTTTAATGGATAAACCCGGCAGGGGACAGACCAGGGCCACTCCTCCTCTGGTTCAGGTGACTCCTCCATCCTCACATCCCTAAAATCCACTCAGCCACAGTCGAGCTGCAGATCCTGCCATGGGACTGTGCTCTCACCTCCTTGAATTTCCCAACTTTCCCTGTCGAGCTCTGCAGTGGGAATCAAAGCTTGGCTTTAGCAGAGGAAGAGGCTTTAGCGTGGCAGAATTTTGCCACTCCGAGGTTGGAGACAAAATTATGTCCCGGGGTGGGCTGTGTTTGGCATCTCCTGGCTCCCTCCCTCCCACCGAGACGCCCTCTCCGCGCAAAGCCCGGCGTGTTTTCTTCTGCCAGGATATTCCCTCCCTGCCCCGCTGCAGGACCTGCCCCTTCCCACACAATGAAGGGATCGACGCCAGCAGCAGCGGCTGGAGGAGCCAGGGAATGCGAAATGCCATCCTGAACGCATCCCAGCCGGCTGCCCGGGAGGGAGGGGGTGACACCGGGACAGTCCCCTGGGGGTGGGCAGCCCCCCGGGGCTAGGTGAGGTGGGGGGGAGGTGGACACGGAGCCCCGGGATGCGGGAGAATCCCGGAAGGAAGCCCAGGGAGCGATTCCAAGGAATCCCACTGAGTCCTCCCGCTCCTGGGAAGCCCCGGAGAAGGGACGATGCTCACCCTGAGGGAGGGAAGTCACCGCAGTGTGCCCACGGTTGTCACTTTTTATTAAGGCTCTTTATTATAAAAATATCCCATAAAACGTCCTAGCACTTTTAGTCCATTTCCATCCAGAGGCGCTGGAAAGGAGCTGGAGAAAGGGCTCCAGCACTGATGCTCCTTGGGGAAGCCAGGAATTGCTCCCCTGGGCTGGGACAGAGCCGGGAATGCTCCCGGCAGTGCCTGGGGACGGAGGCAATCACAGCATCCAACAGTCCTCAGGAATATGGGGAATGAGAAGGAGAAACTGAAAGCAAGGGGGACGAAAAAAAAAAAAAGGGTAAAATAAAATAAAGAAGGAAGACTGAGTCTCTTCCGTCATCCCTTTCCGATCCGATAGAGGCAAAGTGTCCCTCCGGGAATGTCCTGCCGGGAATCTGCCGAGGCAGAAAGTCACCTGTTACCGCCCCTTGTCCCCACTCCGGGATTCAGTCCCGGGCTGCAGCAGCTGATTCCAAGATTCCGGGAGTCCCTGGGCAGCTGCTCGGCGGCTCTAGGACGAGGAGGTCGGGATGGAGATTCCATGGATGGCGCTCAGTGGCTCCGGAGCTTTTCCCACGGGGCTGGGGGGTTTTCTGTCCGCCCCTGCGGGAAGGGGGAGACGAAAAAGGACAGACTAGGCAGAGGATGGAGGGACTCCGAGCACGGAGACACCCCAAAAACCGCCCCCAGAGCCTCTCGGGGACTCCCCAACAGCGAATGTGTCCCCCCAGTGACAGGGACAACGCTGGTGGCACTACCAGGGACATAGGGTGACGTGGCGAGGTGGCCCCGACCAGTCCCAGCCAAGCACAGAAGACATTCCTAAAATTTGGGGTGTCCTGGGAGAGGACTGTGCCGGGGTGGGGAACAGAACTGTGTCACCATTCCAGAGGTGATGAAATTCCTGCTGAGCTCCATCCCACCCCAGCTCAGCCCTCGGGAATTCCACCTTCAGGGACCAGGATATTTATCCCAGGGCTGCTGGAGCCACTGGGATAAGCAGGGAGAGTTTTTGTGAGAAATCCAGGAAACTGGGAAAGGGCTGAAATTGCCTGACTGGGTTTGTCTGGTTTTCCTTCCTTCTTTCCAGCCCTTTCCCATTTTCCCCACTGGCTGCAGGTACCCCCACCCCACTCTTCCTCCTCCAGCTTGTTTGCCGGATAATCCAACATTTTCCTCGTCCCAAATAAGTAGCAGAACCAGAAAACCAATCCAAAAGAAAAAATAGGAAAATTTTAAAATAAACTTTAAAGAGAAAAATGAAAATCAATTTTAAAAACCACACACGAAGAAACCCCACCAATAAATAAAAAATCTACAAAGGTTTGGAGAAAGTGTGGGGACAAAACAGCTTTAAAAAATGGGAAATCAGAAAATTCAGGCTCCAAATTATTTAAAATTACCTCAAAAATGTTAAATTTGCAAAGGTTGCTTTGGTCGTTTTATATCCTTTTTTTTTTTCTTTCTTTCCTTCTTTCTCTCTTTTTTTCCCCATTCCTTTTTCTTCCTTCTCTCCCTTTCCTTTCTCTCCCTC
>VXBB01009993.1:595305-610109 GCA_013399915.1 Illadopsis cleaveri | reverse complement strand
TCTTTTTTTTTTTTTTTCATTTTCTTTTCTTTTTTGATTTGGTTTGGTTTGGTTTTTTCCCCAGACAGGAGAAGGCAGCTGGGAAAGTTTAATTTCATTTGAGAAAACTCAAATGGTTTTTTGATCAGGTGAATTATGCTGCTCTCCTGGAAGAGCAGTGGTGGGATGGAGTCCTGGAATAGGAATATCGGGGATGGGAAGCGTAAGCTGGGAATATAGTGGAATTCCTCCCTTAAATCCAACTCTGCTCCCATAGGGAAAGCACCCAGGATATTGGAGTTATTGTGTGTTATCGGAAGTGCTCCATGTCAGAATTCCAGGCCAGTAATTGGGATAAAATGGGAATGAAATTTCACATCTTGTCCTGGCAAGAGAGAAATGGGAGCTCCCTTTGGAAGGCTGCACACAAACAATGCTCCTGCCACTCATCCCGTGGCACGGCCAGCTGAGCGCTCTTCAGGCACTGGTTTCCATTTATTTCCTGGAATTCTGGGACATGTCGGCAGAATTTAACACACATTATGCGGGCAGATGAATGAGCTGGATCCTTTTCTGGGTACGAGTGTTCCCAGGGCTCCGTGTGGTTCCACAGCTCCAGAGCCGGGGGTATTTATTTCGGGAGATCTGGACTCCATTTCAGGCCGGGAAAACCCCGCTGAAGCCGAGGGGGGCGCTTCCCACTCACTTCAGCAGATCCCAGGAATTCACTTAAAACCCAGGCTTGACTTTAAAGTCAGATTTAAGTCTTGCTTCTGCCGAAAGGTGAATTAATTAAAAGAGCATTTCTGGGCTTACCTGGCTTTGGGCTTGTAAAAGAATCCTGCAGGATGCTGGAAGTTTTATGGGTCCAGGTCGTCCCTCTGCATTGTCTGGGAGCTCTGATATCCCAGAATTATCTGGATAAACACCATGGATATGCCCAGCCAGCAGTTTTTGGAGAGCCTACCCCATCCTTCCCCTCTCAGCCATAATTTCCCCATGGGAAGTGAGGAATTTCCAGTCCAAATTCCCACTTGTGCCCCTCTCCACCTTCACTCCATGAAGGCACCAATTCCTGCCCCGAATCCTTCCTCCAAAGCAGCCCAGGTGGTGAAGAAATTCCCCAGGACACAGCCTGGATCAGGTAATTATCCCCCAAAATACACTTGGGAGTGATCCAAGGCTGGTCCTATGGGAGCCTGATAGCTCCAGATCCTTTCATGGGAGCAGAATCCTGAGAAAGGGAGCATCAACATCAGGGAATAATGATGGGAGCTCAAAACCCAGCTCAGGCAGGGAGAGGAAGGAGTTCCCTGGGATGGAGAGACTGGGAGGGCACAGGAAACCCTGTGCCATGAGTTTCTTTTCCATCTCCTTGCCAACTCCAAGAGCCAGCACCTGCAGGTATTAATTTCCTCAAGACGAAATTCCTCTGATTTAAACCAAGAGATAACAGCCAAGGAGGGGAACCATCCCCATCCTGAGCCTGGCTCTGGCATTCTCCATTGGAAATAATTTATATTCTCTGGTCTGCTGTGCTTGTCCCACCAGCCCTAATGACTGGTTCTGTTTAATTTTCAGCTGCTTAATTGCAGCTGAACACTTCAACACCACTAAATTAAAACAAGCTCCCAGCGTTTCCTTGCCTGGGCTCCTGGCCCCGCTCCAAGGGGCGTTTAAAGCAACCTCAGATGGTTTATTCCTGCCACACAGGCTGCTCCCTTCCCAAGAAAGCGTGTGTGTGCCTAAACCCACTGAAGTGGGAGCATGGAAAACAACTTCCAGGCAGGAGACGTCCGGGATGAGGCCATGTTCCCTCTTCCCGACGCTACCTAGCTATTCCCGTGGTCTGGAAAAGGGTTTAGGGGCCAGAAGGATCCTACAGGGGAGCAGACCCCAGCCTGGAGAGACTGCCCTGATGGAGAAGCTGCTGTTGGTGGGGTTTATCCCGGGCAATTCCAAGTCTTGGAGCAAATTTCCCAATGTGGAAGCACTTTGAGTATCAAGTACCCATTAAAAAGGAGCCAGAGGAAATGGAGCTTTTCCAGCAGTTCATATTCCTGGGTAATGGATGTTTAGGGTTGGGATGAGTCTTTCCAGCACCATTCCAGGGGGATTGTTTGCTCCTGATGAATTTGCTTTGGGGATGGATGTGCTTGTGGGGGACTGGGAATCCATCAGCCATGCCAGGGCCAGGACATGGAGCCAAGAGAGCAAAGGACAAACAGGATCTGGTTCTGCAGAGAGCGGGGAGAAACGACCTGAGGCCAAAGTTGGCCGCTCTCCAGCCACCCATCCATCCCATCCCATGTGGAGAGAGGGAAAGACTCAACAAGCCTGTGAGGGAGGGAGGGAGGGAGCAACCCCCGTTAACTGAGGGGGTAAAAATAACCCGAACCTGCAAACAAGCCCATGGAAAACTCCTATAAACTTGAAAGGCTTTGGAAGCTGAGTAGGCTCCTCATGCCCATAAATAATTTCCTCGGGGATCAGCAGAAACAATGCAATTAGGGGCGGGCTGCATGCGGCACAGTGGGACTGCAGCCAGTGAATCCCTGGGAACGCTCAAACGTCATGGAGCGGCCTTGGAGCTCCTCCCAGTGCCTGGAGGTTTTAGGGGTTTAACGGGGTTTTTGCCCGCTTTAGACAAGACAAGAGCCAGGCCTGGCTGTTGCAGGGATGAAGCAGGATGGACTGGGATAAAATGGATTGGGAAACGGGAGTGGTGGGGCTCAGCCTGCCCAGCTGTGGGATGAGGGGCTGCTGCTCCATGGGGCCGTGTCCATCCTCCCCATTCTCCTCCCCCACTACCAGGAAAAAAAAAAACAACTTCGCAGAAAACTGGGGGGAAACAGGGAAAAAAGGAAGTTAAAGGAGGCCTTGTATTGACACCTGGAGGAAGGAGGAGCCCAAAAAAAGCCTGAAAGGCGCGTTTGTGCCAGGTTACCTGATCCCGGTGCGGGCTGAGGGTGAGAACAGCCACCTGCCTGATCCTTATCTCGGCAAGAGACAAATGCCTGGCGTTTGTCTCTGTTCCAGACCGGAGAGAAAACACCTCCAATGCACTTCCTTCTGCCCAGCCCCTGAGCAGCAGCAAGGAGAGGAGGCCCAGAGCCAGTGACCCGCACAGGATCTGCTCGCCTGGGGAAAATTCCTTGCCCTGAGATTAACAAAGCCACCAATAAAACTAAGCAGGATTGATTTTCCTCAAAAAGCCCAATGGTTCAAATCCTCTGGGATTCCTTCCCATCTCCCTTAGGAGCTGGAGTGGCTTCTGCAGTTTTCCAAGGAAGTGAGAATGACAGGGAACAACCATCCATGCATCCATCCATCTATCCATTCATCTTTTGACCCCCATTGCTGCATGCCCACCTTCTTTACCATCCATTGGCCAATCTCAACCCCAAAAATCTTCATTTCCTCCCAGTGGGACACAGAACTGACCCCAAGCTATGTCCCTATCCCAAGGAAGGGGCTCCCTTAGGGAGACACCAGCACATGGGAAAAGGCTCCAGAGCTTCTTATTCCCCTGTCCAGAGGAATTTTCTCTGGAAAAATCCAGAGGGATTTTCTCTGGAGAGGGTTCAGCCAGTATCCTGCCTGTGAGTGCTTTCCACAGCCCTTCCAGAGGCAGCAAAAGAGGGATGATGAGCCCAAGAAGGGTGAGCAAATATCCCAGGATAATTTGGAATGAGGGGAAGGGAAAAGAGCCGGAGAGAACACAAGGAAATTTCCTTTCCACCAGCCCATTATACCTCCACACTGACTTGCAATTCCCTATCCCTAATTTAGGATATTTGAATCCCAAACATCATCTGGCAGAGCCTCCAAGACTGTTTTCTAGCATGGATCTGCTCCCTGAGGGCTCTGGTTCTGCTCCATCTGGGTGGATGTTGTCAAAGCTGCGCTGGCCCAGGAGAAGTTGGAGCCACCAGATCCCTGCCTCCAGCTTCTCCTGGAAAATCTCAGCAAGCAGGGGCCTGCTGAGCAGGAAAAGGCCCCCTGAAGGGGATATCTTTCACCTCTTGGTGACTTCTTCCACAAATATCCTGTCCTTCAACACCTTTTTGTTGACAGAATCTCTGTCAATAGTGCCTGAACTTCAAACTTGATCCCAATCTCCATGCCGAGGGGAACCGGTTGTGCCAGAAGTGCAGCAGCGAGAGGTGTCGAGGTGGGAACCTGGCCCTTTCCATGGAAAAATTCCTCCTGGATTCCCTGTGTGGAAGGGCATCTCGCTGTGTACCTGTGCAGATTCCTGGGTATGGGACACCCAAGGTCCTCAGAAGCAGCAGGAGAGGTGGAGCTGCTCCATAAAGGTGTTCCTGACATAAGATACATTCAAATTCCCAAAATGCTTCTTGGATTCAGCAGGACACTGACAATAATCCACAAAGAACTCCAGAATTTTTGGGGTGGCAAGGGATTTTAAAGCTCATCCCATTTCATGGGCAGGGACACCTTCCACGATACCAGGCTGCTCCAAGCCCCATCCAATCTGGCCTCGAGCATGAGCAGGAAAAGTTGTTAATTACTTTAAAAGCCCCCCTGAAAAAGTCTCTAGGGAAAAAAGCCCCAAAAATTACATTTAAATATCAGTATTTAGGGGTATAAAAAGGCAGATTTTTACCTTAAAGGTTTTTTTTAAGTGTTACTGGATTTAAGGAAAAAATGGATCCGCAGAGGTGAAGGAGGCACCTTTATCCCGTCAACCATCATTTCTGAAAATGTAAAGATCTGAAAATTGGGAATGGAGATAAAGTTCACCAGGGTTTCTTTGGAAAAATTAGAAGTATTTATGGATTGTCAGCACTACCCCCTAGCTGTTCATTTTCAGCAAAGATTTACATTTTCAAAATAAGAGGGGAGACTAGGTTTTCCTTTAAAATAGTTTTCAAGAGGAAAAGTTCAGAGCTGGGCAGGTTTTTGGGAAGAGGCTTTGGGATAGTTACAATGAGAGGCAGGATGCGTCTCCATGCACAGCACTGGAACAGGTCAGGTGTCAGAATCCTTGACTGGAAAGTCTCCTGGAGGGGGGTAAGAGGGGGGAAAAAAACGGGAAAAGAGTCAAGAACGTGCTGCCAGCTTGGAGGCTCCCTCTAGTGCCGCTTCCGAGAGCTGCCGGGGTCCAGGGGTCCTCTCATCCCTGCAGGAAAAGCTCTGGAGGGGACAGCCAGCAGAACTGACCCCAAAGGCCCCACCCCAGCCATTCTCTGCCCCAGCCATTCCCTGCTCCAACCCTCAGGACACGTTTGGGTGCCCCTTTTGCAACTGGTTCCACTAAACCCCGGAGCAGGGACCCTCAGGGACCCTGAGCAGCGCGGCCTCGGCCAGCCTGGCCTTCCTGCCCAGATCCTGGAGTGGCAAATCCCAGGAAATTCTGACAGTCGTGGGAAGTGACAGGTCCCAGCCGTGGGGACATCCCTGGCTGTGTCCCTGCCAACACACACACAAGTGCCACTTGTCAAATATTTGCCCTGGCCAAGCTGAGATAGATCCGTGGGGCAGTGTCCAAAGCCAAAGCTTGGCATTCCTGGATCCATCTGGATGCTCAGGTCTGCCCCACACATCTGTCCCCTTCTATCCTATCCATGTTCCCGAGGAGGGAGAGGGACAGGGGCAGCCATGGGTATGGTCACTGTGGAGCAAGGGACAGCCAGAGCATTTTCTAGCAGGGACTGCCCCTGATCCCAAATCCCCATCCCATGAGGAGCAGCCTCATCCTGCTGTGTCCTGGGGAATGTCACTCTCCCAGATCCCAAATTCCCAAATCCCCATCCCATGAAGAGCAGCCTCATCCTGCTGTGCCCTGAGAGATGCTCCCACTTCAAGGCCTTACCAGAGCTCCATTTCATGGAATCCGTGTCCCCACCTGGCACCATCTCCTCCCTCTGCTTGCAAAGCATCCTCCAGGACCGCAGCTGGTGGGAGAAAAAAAAAAAAAAAAACCGCAACCAAAACAAAAATGGGAGAGGGACCTGGAGCTTCACAGAGCACGGAGGATGGAATGTGGGTGCTCCCATGGGGTTGGAAGCCCGGCCAGGCTGCTCCCATCAGCGCTGCAGCATCTCCACGCGCCGGGAGATGGCAATCTCCATCTTCCTGTGGCATTCCCGGCGCCGGAAAGGAGCCTGATGTGCCCGTGACACCCCCGAGCTCCCAGCTCGGCCCTGTGCAGGGAAATCCCGCTCCAACCTTTCCAAAGGAGCGGGATTTATTCCCGTGTTCGAAGCAATAACGGGTGTTTACCCTGCGTTGCTTTATCTGTCTCCGTCCTCCCGAATAAACTGGGAAAATTGGAGTGTCCCCGTTATCTGTTTGCCATCTGCCCCGGGATTAGCAGCTCCATGGACTAAGCTTGGGATCAATAAGGTTTTATTGGTTCCTGTCACTGCAGGCTGGCGGCAGCAGAACTAAATGAGACATCAAACCTCCCCCCTTCCCTCCTTCCCTCCTTCCCTCCTTCCCTTCTCCCTCTGCTAGGCTGCAGCACCCAGGCAGCCACGGCTCAGATTTTTTGGGAAGGGGAGAGGAAAATGAGGGTTTCACTCAGATTCTCAGCATTCCCTCCCTTCCATGGGGGCTGGAAGAGCGGGGGGTGCTTCCCCCCTTCTGGCAAAGGAGAAGGGGATGAACACAGCACGCTCCTTGTTTAATCCCAATCCTGCTTCTAGGAATAAATATGGGATTAAAAAGCAGCCTGGGAATCCAACCACTGCTTTCCCGAGATCCCCATCAACGCCTCTCACCTCTGGAAGGTGGAGTGGGATACGTGCAGATGCAACCACAGCAGAACAGGAGGGCACAGGGATGGAATTGGGACCTCTGGAGTTCTCCTCATCCCTGGGTGGGCAGGAAAGGCTCTACCAATTTGCAGGGACAGGCAGCGAGGGAGCCTCCCTACCCTGCCCAATTCTGAGCAAATTTGGGCAGGTTTTAAAAGAAATGTGAAAGGGTTACCCCTGGGAGGCCTCATCCTGATGTCCCTGCCACAAATGCAGCAGGTAGCAACCACGTTTGGGTTTAATGGTCTGTTCCAACCCAAAAATGAGCAGTGAGGGCTGAAATCCTGATGAATCTTGGGTATCGTGGTCCCACACACTCCGGGAGCCGGGAATTAATGAAGCAGCATGTTGGCTTTATCCAGACCCATCCCAGCAGTTTGGCTGCTTCTCTGAAGTTTCTGAGGGGAAAGGAACCATGGAGGTTGGATTTTCCATCATTATAAAGGAAAAAACAAGTTTTTAAATAGGAAACATCATCTCTACAAGGGAGCCCACATTATACAGGTAGCACCTCCATTACCTGGCTGTGAGGTGAAAGGGGACAGACAACTCATTCCCAAAGAAATGCTTGGAAACACATCCATGGCATGTGGAAACACATCTCCTCCTTCCCACTCCTTTTTCCCCTTTTTAATGGTACAAATGCCATTCCACTGCCCCAAAATTGACCTGAGGGGTGACAGTGGTGTGAGAGCTGAGCGCTGCTAATTTGAGCCGGGTGAATTCCAGCCTAAATAACCTCTGGATGTGCTGTGAATACAGGGCGAGCAGCTGGGCTGCTCGCTCGCCGAGATGTCCTGACTGGGTTTTTCTATTACTGCTATCGGGGAGGATCTCAGCAGACAGATGCATTTACTGTTTGCCGCCCGAAGATAATGAAAAGAAACAGTTTATAAAATCAGATTAGGGGTGGAAAAATTGCCTAATGATTATAATTCCCAACCCCGCCGCTGAATAATGATGTATCCAAGAGTTGTCACCGCGTGATGAAAGGGGCCTCATATGAGAGACGCTCGCCTCTGAAGGATGACTGCGGATGAATTGCAGTGAGATACAATCCTGCGATAAGGGACAATGAGAGCCTCGAGAACACTTCAGAACAGGCTCCTCAGCACAAAGTCAGAGCTGCAATAAAAGCCCGTGAATTAAATTTAAAAAAAAAAAAATTAAAAAAAGGTTCCAAACTATTTCTGATAAAAGACGAGCCAAGGTGAAAGACAAAAGCAGGAGAATCCCTCAAACCCACAGACACACCATCTGTGGAGCACTGGGGAGAGGAAAACACACTCTGTAGGCCCCAAAGGATGGATTAGAAAGGGAATGCTTTGGCTTCTTCTTGGAAAATCTGTTCTGAAGGCAAATCGGGGTGTGGGTGGATGTGCCCTGGATGGCGGGAGGGATCGGCTGCTCCTAAGGGCAAAGAATGGATCCACAAGGAAGGAGGGAAATGTGGCTTGGGCACCTACCAACTCCTTCCCTGCCCAAGAACCACCCAGCTCCAACCTGCCCCAAATCCCTGAATTTCATTAGGGATTAAAGAGCTCCCCAGCTTCCAAGACGTTTCCAGAGCACCTTGGGCATCAGCTGGGCATGGAAAAGCTCCCAGAGCAGAACCAAGGTGTGTCCCAGCAGCGTAGAAAAGCCAGGAGCCCACATTCTCCAGTCTCAAAGCCAAAGGAAGCCAAAGGATGGGAGTCACCCTTCCCTTGGGTGCACCAAGCCCGTGATCCCACCAGGAAGAAGGGAAAAGGTGGATTTTCCACGTTCTCCACGGTCTGAAATGCAGATGTCTGCACTCAAAGCAGCCTTGGCACCGGGAACGGGGATGATTTATGGGAAGCTGCACCAGCATTCATTATTCATGTGGGAAGCAAGGGAAGGGCTTTGATACAGATCGGGAAAAGCTTCAAATCCATGGGGGAGATAAACTTGGAAGAATGGTGTCACCCAGAGTGGGGATGGAGCTCTGGGGCACGTCTTGGTATCACCCAGGACAGCTGCCCTTGGACAAGGTGGGCACTAATTCTGCTTGGAACAGAGCTGCATCCCAAAATCCCTGCTGGAATTGCTGCTTCAGATTGATGTCAAGGCTTTGTTTGCTGTCGGTGCTCACAAACCTTGCTTAGAGCACATTTTCCTCTAAAACCCACCGATTTTAGCTCAAGATTCCACCATTCACCCCAAACTCCGCCTCACTCGGGCGGAAAGGGAATGGCAGGATCTTCCAGGAACCCTCAGTCTGGAATGCTGCATCCCTGAGGTCTCCTGGCAGCGCCGGGACGAGGCAGTGCCCAATTACAGCTCGATTCCGGCTAATGAAGGGACACCCGAGTGCCGGGCACAGCCACTGATGGCCAAGTCTCCCTCTAAACTGCTGCAATTAGAGCGCTCGCTGTTAATTGTGCTCATTAACCTCGCGCGCGGAACAGCTGCAGGAGAAGCAGCTCCAGGGCTGGCTGGCGGCGTGGTGGAGCATCCCTGGATTGTCGCACTGGGATCCAGGACAATCCCATGCCAGTGTCACGATTCCAGAGTGATCCCAGATCCCAAAAGGTGGGGGAAAAAAAAGAGGGAAGTGGATTTTGGGGCTCATTAACATCAAAGGCTTTCCCATTGATGATTCCCTTGGATAAAAACAGTTATTTGTGGGATCAAACCCAGGCCTACAACACCCAAAACTGGGCTGGAATCCTCAAAAAACCAAATCCCACAGGAAGCAGAGCCAGCAGCACATCCCAGTCCAGCACATTCTCCCCCTCTCCCTTCCCAGTGCTGCCCTTGCTCAATTTTGGTTTGGCTGACTGGGTGTTTTTATTTATTCCTCTGGCATTATTTCTATTTTTAGCTTCCCAAACTGCAGGGGAAAAAAAACCCTTTAACTTTCCTGTGGGCTCTCCAATTCTTGCACCTCGTTCCCAGGGAATGCAGCACGGCAGAGCCCAGGAGCCCCAGCACCTCTCACCCAAGCACCCTGCTGTGCTTCCAGGCAGAGTGCGGCCCTGCTCCATCTGGCAGCCAGGCCTGGAATTCAGGAGGAAGGAATCTTCGCCTCATTTTCCCTGTTTCCAGCAGGATCTGTCTTTCTGTCACCTCGTCAGCTCCCACCCATAGCTGCTACCGAATCCCAGCTGGGCTGGAGGCAGAACACAGAGAGAGAACGGGAGATCCCATAACTCTTTCATCCCAGACTTTCTGCTCTTTCAGCCTTTCTCCACAGGACTTACTCCAGCCAAAGGCTCCTGATCCAGAGGTGCTCTGAATACAGACACCCCCAATCCCCAGGGCACAGCACTGGGCACAGATTTCAGTTTCCCAACCCTACCACATCCCCTCGGAGTCCCGAATTCCCCGGAAAAGAAGCTTCCCCAGTTCTCCAACTCCAAACCAGCTTCGCTGGGAGAGGTTCAGTCCCTTTCTGCACCCGAATATTCATGTTTTCCCATCTGCGCCTTATTTTAAAGCCCTTTCTCTCCCTTCCTTCGTTTTTGGTGTTGCTTGTTGTGGGGTTTTTTGGGTTTGGTTGTTTTTTGGGGGCTTTTTTTTGTGGTTTGTTTTGTTTTGGTTTTGTTTTGGTTTGTTTTTGGACAGCGAATGTGCTGCCTTTGTCCCCGCTCTTTCTCTGGACCTGATCCTGTGACAAAAAATAAATGCGCGAGCATCTGAAGTGGCCGCGGAGGGGCAAAGCCTGGCTCCCTTCAGCACAACCCCCATTCATGCCCTGCGCTCACCCCGTGACTCCGACGGGACAAACTCACAGGGCAGAAAGTTGTTTGTTGTCCCTTAAATGGCTCCATTGTCCATTGTTTGTGCTCTTTCCTGAGCTCCAAGTCTTCCTTCGGCTCCGCTTCGCGCGTGTCCCGGGGCCGCAGGGGACGGGCACGGCGAGTGCACTCGGGGCTCCTCCTGGCATGGTGAGGGGACATTTATCCTAAAATTCTGCCCCACTTGAGAGCGCTGGGTAAGGATCTCCCTGCCTCTATCCATGGGTTTGTGCTGCAGAAATCAGGAATAGCCTCATTTTCCAGTCAGCAAGGCCCCCCTGCCTGTCTCCAGCCCCCAGCCCCATCCACCTGCATCCCAAATCTGTGGCTCTGCTCCCAAACGGGCAGAGCTGGGCTTTCCCCCGCCAAATCCTTGCGGCTGGAAAAGGCTGGGGAGAAAGGGCTTTTTCCAAGAGTGGCTGAATACATCGGGCATGGTTCCTCTCCAGGGCCTCGTGCCTACTGAAAGGGGAGATAAAAGGTCCTTGTCCTCCCCAAATCAGCTGCCTGGCGAGAACAGGGGGAATTAAAAGTATCTTGGAGCAGCAAGACAGGGGCCAGACAGGCCTTTCTGGGAAATCACTGCATGGTTTGGGATGGAAGGGACCCTAAAGCTCATCTCGTTCCACTCCGCTGCCGTGGGCAGGGACACCTTTCACTGTCTCAGGTTGCCAACCTGGACTTGGACACTTCGAGGGATCTAGGGGCAGCCACATCTTCTTTGTGCAGCCTGTGCCAGGGCCTCACTAATCCCATAGCAAAAATCCCTTCTGATAGGTATCTTATCTAAATTGACCCCATTTAGTTTTAAACCAAGTTGACTTTAAAACCGTACAAAAAATAAAGCCCAAATCCAGCTCATTTGGAAGCACTAAAAGTGCCCAAATCCAGCCCGTTTTGAGGGATGCAGGGATCCAGGCACGAGGCTGACAGGGGAGCAGGGCAAGGGCCATCTCCTGCCTCCACCGGGTGACACTTCCCTGCGCTCGGAGGCGACTTTGGGGACATTTCGGGGCTGTTTGGATTGAAATCCCCCTTGCCAGGCGCAGGGGCGAGATGCGGGAAGCGGCCACACGGTGTCAGCGCAGATCGCGGCATCCGCGGCCCCGATCCTCAGCCGGAGCCCCTCATCCGGAGCCCCCCGGCCACGCAGAGAGGGACACGGGAGTCCCGGGCCCCTTCCCGCCGGGCCCTGCCCTCCCGCTCCACCTGCGCTGGGGACTCCGGGGTGCCACCGCTGTCACCCGGGTAAGGTGGCAGCAGGCATGAGCCACGCTGTCCCCTCGGTGCCACAACAGTCGGGTGGGGCCGACGGGTCTCAAGCCAGTGACAGATCAGCTGTGCCAGCATGGCCCCTGTGGTGTGGTTATCCCGCAGCCCTCCGCCCCTTTTCCTGCACGTTTCCTTCCATTCCTTCCACTCCTTCCCTCTCCTTGTCCCATCCGTCCTCTGCTGCCACACTCCCAGAACATTTCCAGCCCCGGTCTTCTCTCCATGCGCCAAAACCTCTCTTTGTCATGGAACGCCAGAAGGGTTTGGGTTGGGAAGGAGCTTAAAGCTCATCTCATTCCAACCCCCTGCCACGGGCAGGGACAATGACACTATCCCAGATTCCTCCAAGCCTCATCCAACCTTTTCCTTCAATGGGGTTTTTAGTGGCACTGTTACCAAGGCACTGAGAAATTCCCCAGCTCCACCTCTCCCGAAACAGGGAATCTTGCAGGTCCCTCGTTCCCTGAAAGCCAGAATTCCCGAGGCTTGGAAAACACGAAATCCGTCAGTGCAGACACTGGCACAAGGCAAGGAGCAGCAGAGCCTTGAGCTTTGCTCTGAGCAGAAGCACACACCAGGTGGAATTGTTCCATGAGCTTTGGATTGAAAATATCCCCAAAATTCCATGAAAACTTCCCTTGCTCTGCACTGCAGTTGTTTCGGGAATCTGGTGTTGACCAAAACTCTGTATTCCTGACAAAGGCACCTGGAGTGCCAACATCTCTGCTCCCGCTTCCTCAGCCTGGGAATTGATGGCACTTAAGGAACGACACCAGGCTCCCTCAGCCGTTCCCTGCCTTATCCCTGCGCTGTTCCTACTTTGGAGAATTCCACCATGGAATTCCACCGACACCCAACCACTGCAAGGAGAGGGCTGTACCAGGGGTATCCTCGGAACAGAGAAACAATTCTGCTTCAGCACCATCCAATATTTGGGCTGGAAAGTTCTCGCCACAGGAAAATCCAATGGGATTTTTCGCCTGGGGCAGAGGCGCTGCAGAGGCAGGGGAAACTCCTTGTCCATCCTTTGGGATTCTCTTCCCACTGTCTCCAGCACAACCACTTCCCATAACCCTCAGGTAGGAGATTTTCCATGTGCTGACAGGACAGGGAACAGGAGGGAGATCTGCTTCAGATCCCGAGCAAAACACAGCCCAGGCCCCCCCATCCAAAAAAAAAATCTCTGAACCCAAAACTTCGCAGCCCCACGAGCATAACCCCAGGACAAACATCTGTTTATGGAGGTGAGGGTGGAACTCGCGGGAACGACACGGGGATAATCTGCCAGGCAATAAGCAGAGCCCGCAATGATTAAGGGACAAAATGGCTTTTGAAAGGCTCTGCGGTGTGACGGGGCACGGGGTCAGCCCGGCGCCCTCCCAGAGCTCAGGGGCGACGTGAAATGCGCAGGAATCAACAGCAGCACCACCGCAGGTTTCCTGCAGCGGGTTCCCGATTTGCAGCACCCATCCGAGCCCCCCCACCCCACCTCCCCGGCATTCCAGGGAATGTGTCCCGTTCCAGAGGGATGCGGCTGGAGAGCCGCGCTGGAACGCGGCTGCCAACATTAAATTCTGCTCCAGCTCTCCTAGTCAGCTTCAATTTCTCTCTAAGCCGCCGTGTTTATTTAACCGAATCTGCCTCCCGTCACTCGGAGCAGCAGCACTCAACCTTTAAACAGCCCAAGAGCCACTTCAGCCCGCAGCGGATGCCGAGAGCTCCCGAGCCAGGCAGGCACAAAGGAGCCGCCGCTTTGTGCCGTGGACGCCTCCAGCCCCGGCTCATTCATCCAGCCCGAGCTGGAGCTCATCCCGAGTTTTCCAGCCGTCCTTCACTGGTGAAAGCTCCGGTGCCACCAGCGAGTGACCCACAGCAACTTTTGGCCACCATGTGCCAGCACCCACCCGTGGGCAGCTCTTCCGGCCAGGGAAAAAACACTTCCCGCTGGATTATTTGGAAGCATCATAGCTATGCATCAGCCTCCAGGAAAAAAAAAAAAAAAAAAAAAAAAAAAAAAAAAAAAAAAAAAAAAAAAAAAAAAAAAAAAAAAAAAAAAAAAAAAAAAAAAAAAAAAAAAAAAAAAAAAAAAAAAAAAAAAAAAAAAAAAAAAAAAAAAAAAAAAAAAAAAAAAAAAAAAAAAAAAAAAAAAAAAAAAAAAAAAAAAAAAAAAAAAAAAAAAAAAAAAAAAAAAAAAAAAAAAAAAAAAAAAAAAAAAAAAAAAAAAAAAAAAAAAAAAAAAAAAAAAAAAAAAAAAAAAAAAAAAAAAAAAAAAAAAAAAAAAAAAAAAAAAAAAAAAAAAAAAAAAAAAAAAAAAAAAAAAAAAAAAAAAAAAAAAAAAAAAAAAAAAAAAAAAAAAAAAAAAAAAAAAAAAAAAAAAAAAAAAAAAAAAAAAAAAAAAAAAAAAAAAAAAAAAAAAAAAAAAAAAAAAAAAAAAAAAAAAAAAAAAAAAAAAAAAAAAAAAAAAGCTCCTTCTCCCAAACCTCTCCAACCACCCAGAACTTCCCGGCCTCCAGAGGAATCCAAGGGACACCTTGGACTGGTCCCCGGTGGTGGGAGCCCCAGCACCCAGAAACTCCCTAATCCCACTCGGCACTTCCCTCTCTCTGCCACAGGGGCCAAATCCAGCAGGATCTGTCTTTTGCCGCTAACAGAGTCCCCAAAAGATGGGAAGCCTCCCCAGGCACTTCCCAAAGCTTTGGGCGCTGGGATCAGCGCTTCCTTTGGCAGGGGCTGAGGAGGGGACAGGAAAACTGAGCTGTGACAAATCCATCTGCACACTTGTCACCCTGGGAACAAACCCAGCTTCCCGCGCCCGCTCTCGAGAGTTTCATGCTGGCTCCGGGTTCACCACGAGGCGTTCAGGAACCCAAACACAATTTGTAGGGAGGAAAAAAACCTTGGCTGGCTTCCCTGTTTACTCTCGCCGAGCATAATGAAAATGTTAAAACGCCGAGTCACTTGACACCTGCCACACCGGTAATGCACTTGCGCTTTTTTTTTTTTTTTT
>VXBB01009993.1:557767-575063 GCA_013399915.1 Illadopsis cleaveri | reverse complement strand
CCCTTTCTTGTCCGCGCTCCTGGTTGTGCAAGGCAGGGTGGCCGAGGGAGGAAGGGAGAGGGAGGGACAGAAATTAAAGAGAAAAAATAAAAAGGGAAAGAAAATAAATAAATAAATTAATAAATTTACAAAAACACGAAAGGAAAAGGGGGAGGGAGGGAGAGAATAACGAAAATGGGGGGGTGGCAATGAAGAAAGAAAGAAGAAATTTATTAAGAAAAATCGATGAATAGTAAAAGAAAGGAAAAGGGGGGGAAAGGAAATAGAAAAATAAAAGGAAAGATGAAAGAGAAATAATGGAAGAGAAGAAGAGAAGAGAAGAGAAGAGAAACTAGCTTTTTTGTCTATGCTGAAAGGTTTGTGGACTTTTTAATGTTTTACTGCCTGTAGAANAGAGAAGAGAAGAGAAGAGAAGAGAAGAGAAGAGAAGAGAAGAGAAGAGAAGAGAAGAGAAGAGAAGAGAAGAGAAGAGAAAAGAAGAGAAAAGAAGAGAAGAGAAGAGAAGAGAAGAGAAGAGAAGAGAAGAGAGAAGGAAAGGAAAGGAAAGGAAAGGAAAGGAAAGGAAAGGAAAGGAAAGGAAAGGAAAGGAAAGGAAAGGAAAGGAAAGGAAAGGAAAGGAAAGAAGGGGGAAAAAGCGAGGGAAGAAAAAAAATAATCTGAGAAAGAAGAAAAATAAAAATAACGGATGGGAAAGAAAACAGGGGAGAAAAGAGAAAAAGAGCGAATTCGCAGCCCCCAGCCCGGGCATCCTGCGCGCACCAGGCGGGGCGGGGGCGCGCAGCGCTGCGCGGAATCGCTGCGGTGCCCGGAGCTGCTCAGGGCTCGGAGAGGGCCCGCATCGCTCGGACGAGGCTTCCCCGGGGAAGTACGGCCCCTCCGGCCCCGGGCGAGCCCCGGCGAACCCCGGGAGCCCGGCCAGCCCCTCTCGGCCGCCAGGGCGGGTCTGGGTCGCGACGCCGTCCGCGGGTCGCGATTTGGGGCGCGAACGGGCGGTGGGATCTCAGCCCGAACTTCAGGCCCCGCTGCTTTTCCTTTTCCCCCCGGTTTTCCCGGGTTCCTTCTCCGACCGGATCTCCGGGACTCGCCTGTCCCCGCTGAGCTCGGCGGTGGCTTCCCCCCGTCCCCTATTGACTGTAGGGCTTAGGCGGCAGCGCTGTGGGTTTTTCGAGGCTGCTCGAGAAGCCGCTCAAGGGGAAGCTAAGCCAATATTTACCGACCGCCAGGGCAATTCTCGGCGGGGTTCATTAAGGAGCCGGGGGGGCTGAAAGGGCTGCGGGGGGAACCCCGGGGGGCGGCCCCGCCACGGCACTGGAGCGGCGAGGCGGGCCCCTGGGCCGTGCTCCGGGACAAGTAACAACCCCCAGGCTCCCCGAAAAGCACCTCTGGATGGGGTTCCTTGCTTTAAACAAGGGGCTGCGGTTGATTTATTTGCCGAGGGCCGTGTTGTCCGCGGCTCCCCGAGCCCGAGCAGCGGCCGCGGGGAGGCAGCAGAGCCCCGCGGAGCCCAGCGCAGGACAGGGCGGAGGCTGCGCTGCCCCTCCGCGGCCCCGGGCATGGCAGAGCCATGGGGGACCCCGAGGCGCCGCGTCCCTGTCCCCAAAGTCCCCCCGAAGCAGGGTTGGCCGCGCGGCGGCGCTGCTGGATAAGGGACGCGCCGTCGGGGCAGCCCTCGGAACCTCGCGGGGAGGGGACCCTCGCACCCGCCCGGTGACATGGAGAGGAGGGACGGACCGCGGGAGCCATGGGGACAGCCTCGGGGGGCAGGGGACAGCCTTCCCCCTCCTCCTGCCTCGCCAGCCTCTGCCTCGCCCCGCTGCGTGAGGAGAGGCCTTAGCCCTAAACGGACGGCCCCAGGGACATCGCTTTGAAATTCAGCGCAGAGCTCGGGGCTTGACGAGGTGCGACCCGTGACCCGCATGGGGGGCAGGACACCGCGTCAGCAGGGACTGGTGCCACTAGTCCTCAAGCTCCCCAAGTCCCGGGACCCCACCTTTGGGACAAGCAGAGTGTCCCCAAACCCCGGGCAGGGTTTGGCGCTCAGCACTCGCCCTTTCCACTCCGGAAGAACAAACAGACCGATGGCGAGGACAGCATGCAATTCCGGACAGATGGAGAAGATGAGGCAGCTCATCCACGGCTTCCTCCCAGCGCTCCCACCCCACAGGGAGCCGCAGGGACGGCGACAGCTCCCTTCCCTCACTGGAGACACTGGGGACACTGGGGACAGTGCAGCCTGCACACCCAGAGGGATCCAGGCACCTGGGCACAGCAGGTGAGTGCCTCAGGACAGCCCTGTGCTTCCCCTTCACCAGGTAATGCCTCACTGAATTTTGGGTTTCATTCAGTGCTAGCGAATTTACTGCGTTTTGCACAATACCGTTAATTAACGGTAATTATGTAGAGAATCAGGGACACTCTGACGAAAGAGACACAGGAGAGACCCTTCCCTTCAGCTCCCCTACGGCCCTTGCAGGCAGCAGTCTCCCTCTTTCCCTCTGTCCCTCTCTCCCTCCCCAACTCCTCTCCCTCCCCAATATTCAAATAACCAGCAGACTCGGAGAACCTGGGATGCTCCAGCTGCAAAGCACAAGCACTTGATGGAGAAAAATAAAAAAGAGGATTTAAGGCTGCAGAGTGGTTGGGTACAGCATCCTTCCCTCCCACAGGCCCCACAGGTCTCACCAGCCACAAAAATCAAACTTTGTCTGAACATATTTTATTGGGTCATACAAAGGTTTGGGCAGTTTCAGTGGGGTTCATGCACTGCCCCCGAGTTCCACTGACATATCTGGGGTTAAACCACCAGGAGTCACGTCCATGCTCTCAATACAAAACATCCCAGATCTGCTGGGAAAACACAAGAACTCAGACAAACCTCCCTGGACTTTTTCCAGATTCACTCGGACAAACAGAGTGCCTCGTTTCTGCCTTGGGATCTGCTGCATTCCATGGGATTTAGCCCCAATTCAGGGAGAAAGTTCTCCATGCAATTAAAACTGCAAGAATTAAATTGTGTCAAATTATGCTGTCACTGCCTCAGATCGGATCTGGGCAAGCAGGCTCAACTATTTCAGGGAAAAAAACAGGTTTAAGATGTGGTTGTGTCCTTGGATGTGCAGGGACAGAGCTGCTCCTCCCCACCACCTGTGGAGAAAAATTAAAAAATGATGCATCAGTCCGGGCTTATACACACACATCCTGCAGGGAAGAGGTGTCTGAAGGAAAAGAGTCTAGCTCTGGTTGTTCAAGAGTCTTAAAAAGAAAAAATCCCAGTAATATTTCCCCCATCTTGGAACTTCCCACCTGTTATCCAGACATTATTTTCACCCCTCTTCAGTTAGAGTTGTCCCACAAAAAGTCAATGACTCCTAAAAGGGTTGAAAGCACCACACAGAATTCTTAACCCAAAATCAGGCCAAGTGATTCAGTCTCAACAAACTTTTGGTATAAATGGCCATAAATCCCTCATATTCTTGGGGATGTGTCTCCATCCTCTGCCATACCATGGAGGAGCTCTTGGCATCACATCCTACAGGTAACATAAATTCCCAACCCTCCTTCGTGCAGCCCCTCCTGAGGGCAGGGGTTCCCTAGCAGTGCAGCAGCTCAGGCCGTGCATGGCTGAAGGCTTTGCTCATCCTCTTCCTCCCCTTGTCACTTCCCTTGTTGCTCCAGTGGCTCAGGAAGGGAGCCTGTGCTGCAGGTCTCCTTTCACAGCCTGCACACGGCCAGGAGCATGATTAATTGCCAGAGTATGGCAGGGATCAGCCTGAAACACTTCAGAGAGCACTGCAGGGAAGTGACTATTGAGTTCTTTCCCAAATACTTTCCCAAAATCCCACAGCAACTCCATTAAAGTGGTTTTGGAACCCCTCTGGCTGAGGCCAAAGGCAGAGCCCGTGGGGTGAGCCCAGGACTAAACCAGTGATTCCTAGGCCAGCCTTGCTGTGTCCCAGGAGCGGGAGGAGATGCTGCCCCAAGTGTATCCAGAGGGGCTTGGAATTCCCCCAGCAGGAGAGAGGCCCTGGCTGCACATCAGACCCATCACAGGTGAGGAAGGGAAGGGATCAGCAGGGGTTTTGGACACAAAACCAGATCCAGGGGCCATCACCCCAGCCCTCCTTCACGCCCCTTCAGCACCTCCCAGAGGACGATGTTGGGAATTCCCTGCCACCCACTCCACCCTCATGGACCCTTGGCCCCACTTGCGCTCGTCCATCGTGACCATCCCAATCTGTGTGCACTCATCTGTGCCAGATCCATGGATTTCCACACCTGAGGGAAGTGCTGGCAGTGCCAGGCACTTCGTCAAGCTCCTCCTGCCACACTGCAGCCAGGATGGGAACCTCTTGTGCAATCCTAAATGCACAAAATGCCCAAAGACAAGGGCCTTAAAGGGCAAAACTCCCTCTGGCTCATGGGATGTTTTTAAAGTGATGGATAAATGCAGGACCTGGCTTTGATGTCCCTCTCAGAGTTAGGGAACAGCTGGATAAAAACCCACGACAAAAGGGAATTCAGCGTTGTCATTAGGGGTGACTTGGGGTGGCAGCTGTTTGCTGTGGGTTTCAGGCAGCTCCTTGATTGGTCCCTCTCAAGTGAGGCCACTTAAAACTCCATATTACAGGGGGTAAAGGCAATGGAAACATCCCTAGCTTTTTGTATTTCAGTTCTCTGAAGGGTTTCTGAATGAGGCGAGAATAAAACTCACCTCAGAGCCATCAAAGACCAAACCGAGCTGATTGTGGTGAGGAGGGAGGGAGAGGAGGAATGGTCATTCAGTGTGTACCCAATCCCTTCCTAGTGCATCTTGGAGCACCCTACACCCAGTAAATCCAACCTCCCTTCCCACGCAAAGAAGTCTTGGGGGAAATTAATTATTAAATGGATTACATGATGTATCTAAAAAGTCAGAGGAATGGTAATGTTGAAAGTAATTTTGCCCTGGTGGAGTCCACTCAAGACAAAAATTTGTTCTCCTGCCTTCCTCTTGAACCCAGGTTTTGCAAATAATCAACAAATAATAAACACCTGAGTATGAAAGAGCTGTGTGATCCTGTCTGACAGAAACCTGCCCAAAATTTGGCCTGTCCAAAGTCCCTCTGGAATACATCAGTGGCTCCCAGCTGGGCCACACAGCCACAACATCAATATATTGTCACCTCCAGTGCCAGCAAAAATGCTCAGAAGGGATTTGGCAGTGTGGTGGCAGTGGGTAGCGGCTGTGGGAAAACCCATATGACATCCAGCTCCATCTATCCTGGTGCATGTGGGTGCCCAGAGACACCAACTCACCTCATTTGCCTTTGGGAGACTTTGATTTCGGAAAATGGGTTTGTATTTTTTTTTTTCCCTGGATCTCCTGGCACCTTTAAAGAGATAAATCAACTCAGTGGCATGCCTGAAGTCACCTGGCCAGACACATCATTGGGTTTTTACCACTGGCATGAAGAAAATAATAAATAACCCCAGATTTTCCATGTGGCTGTTGCTATTGTGCCAGGATTCAAACAGGAATCTGGGAGCAATCCCTGTGCAGCTTCACCCCATTGTCCCAAAGGCAGGCTCTGTTCATACCCCGGTTCAAAGGCAGGTGAGCGCAGGGAACAGCATCTACCTGGGTTTGGGGTTTTCCTGCTCCAGCTCAGCCACAGTTGAGCTGAAGAACTTCACTGTTCCTGCTCCCTAATTGATGATAATCATTGATTATCAGGCAGGGAGAATTCCACATGTTCTTCCAGCGGCTCCTGCCCCTGGTCACCAGCCGAGACAGTGGGGACCTCTCCAGTGCCCCATGCAAGCAGCAATTACGCCCCTCAATACTCAGTCTCTACTTTCTGCAGCTTGATTTTAGAGGCAAACAGCAGCTTTTCTCCTCACCATCAATAATTCATGGACCACTACAGATAGCCATCAAATGTATAATCAAATTAACATATCTTGAGGTTTGCAACCCAAGGTTTCCTGCCTCAGCCCACAGGATGCCCACCTCTGTTTGGGTTGCCACTTAATCACTGCACAGTATTTGTTTTGGCTTGGCTGTGTGTGAGGAGAGATTTATTCTGTCCCATCTGGCTGCAGTGTGGGAGTCAGCAGGGGGAAAAGCCACCCTTAACTCCCCCACTGGCTGCCTTAGGGACCTTTGGGAACAAACACCACAGTGGAGCAGCTAACAATGTTCCGGCTACCTGCTTTGACACGTTGTTTATTCGCACTGTCAGTTTTTAAGGAATAACTCCCACCACTCCAGGCTTCTTCCACCTCCTGAGCTGCCCACAGAGCCCTCAGAGGTAATTGCACTCAGAGCAATCCCAGCTTTGTCTGTGCCCCTTCAAACCCCCCAAAATAACAACAAGGGTTTCATCTGCATTTATTTGGGATGATTTCGGCATCGCTCAGCACAGCTCCTGGTGAACTCTAGAGGAACAAGGAGCCCATTGTGCCTCATGTGCCACTCTCAAAGCCCATCAAAGCCAGCGCTAGCCTGGAGAAGTCTTGACTTAAGATCCATTGGAAAAACTCCCAGTGACTTCAGGAGACTCTGAATCAGGTGCTCCAAGGAGGATAAGCCACACTGGTGGTGATAGGCTCCGTGTTCATTGCCATTTGGAGATGGAACAAGGAGTTCTGAGAAGCCACAGAGGCAATAAAACAGAAAATATCAACAATAAACCTCGACAGCATTGTCTGTAATCAAGTGTGAAATGAGTAGAGAGAGCGCCAAGTGCTTCCCAGATCTGCCCTGAAACTTTGGGATTAGGAAGGGTGAGAGCAGAGAACTCACACACGGAGCTGGGTTTTCTACAGCTTGGGCACGGAACACCTCCCAAGGAGGGAAAAACAGGAGAAGGGAGAACATCAGCCCAGCCTCACCTGCTGGGTGAGGCACAGGGGAGGAACCAACCCCAAAACAACAAAAAGCAGAAGGGCAGGCACCCCAGTGTGTCCTCCTGAGCGACCAGCACCTTTCTCAGGCAGCTTTGCATCCAGCAAACTGCCTGGAAAACCTCTTATCTTTGGAATGCTTGCGTGGGGTCTCCAGCCAGCACCTGCAGTGGGAGAGGGAAAGAGACAATTTCAGCTCTTATTCCAAAGGAGGGAAAGCGCTGCCAGTAGGAGAGGATCCACTGAGCAGCAGTGGCACTTTCAATCCTTGAGCAGTTTTATTCCTTGAGTGGCATCTGAGGCACCAAGGTTTGTGCTTCTGAAAATTCCTGCCACCCACAAGTGCAATAAAAGTCACTCCATGAGACCCTTCCCAGGCTCTGAGCAGAAGGGATCTTAATTGCCACAGAGACACTTTTCCCTCCCTTCTCTGGATCTGCACTTGGTGGTTCCTGCGCTTGGGAAATTGCTGCTCTCTCCTGATTAAGTGCTTAATTGTGGCCAGAGCTTCCCAAGTGTTTCCAGCCCTGAGCTGAAGTCCCACTTCAAGCATACACTGTTATTGACTTCCTTATCAATTTTCTTCCCAGGAATCCTGTCCAAAGGGTGTCTGAGGGGCCCTGGACGCATCCCTGTTGCACAGGGAGCCAAGTGGAGGGCTGGGTGCACCAAGAGACAGAGAGCATTCACTAACTTGGGCTCCAGCAAGATGTTTTTCTTCAAGGAAAATCCGGAGAACATTAAAGGATTTTAACCATAATTTCAGCAGGTGTCCATCCCTGGAAATGCTCAAGGCCAGGTTTTGAGCACCTTCATTTTTTTTGAGACAGTTCCCACCTGTGAAATGTCCAGGACCATCTACAGCTCCTCAAAAAGTTTCCAGCCATGGGGAAAAATCCACAAAGGCCTCACAACGGTGACACCAGCCCCAACTCAGAGCTGCTTAATGGTTAACGGAATAATATTTCCATCCATTGTAAATGAGAAAAGATAATTACTTGCGGGGTTTAAGAACCAAATGTGTTGATCCAAATGTAATCTCAGTGTTTTAGCATCTGATTATTACACCAGAAACACAAATGTCAATGGGCTGCAGCAACAGAGCTGTCAGAAGGGGGGAAAGGGAGATGTGCGACTTAAATCACACACCAGGGGAAAGACATCACCAAGGGACTTTTAACTTGAGTTAATTAAAAATACTCTACTTCTCTGAAGCACTTTGGGAGCTGGGAGCTCTTGGTTTTTTTCTCAGTGATCCTTCTGCTACACCCAGAACAAAACACAACCAAAGGGGACAACTGTGGGTCATTCCCTGCTCACCCAAATCAGGGATACAAATCCCAAATGGCTCATTCCCTACAGGAAGGAATGGCTGCAGTAATGTTATACAGTGAAGGTACTTTGGTGCTTCCATCCTGGATCTTTTTTCTGGAATTCAGCTGGCACCTGGCTCTGGTATATTCTGTCACCTCCGTGGGCCCAGCTGGGCCTGTTTGTCCCTGCCGTCCCAAACCTGCTCTGATGAACCCGAAGAACACAGGTGAGGTTTCCTTTCCAACCTCAACACTCCCAAAACCTGCAGCAGCTGCCCATCCCTGAGGCAGTTTGGACAGGACATGCCAGAAATCCCTGTTTCCCAGAAAGAGTTCCCTGTCCCAATTCCTATCCGGCACCCACAGGGAGCAGTGCGCAATGTTAACACGAGCATGCTGCCGAGAACCAACTGGAATCATGGTGCTTTGCTGCTGAACAAAGCCCTTGCCTTGATTTCTCTGCCAAGTTCAAGTTCCCAGCAGGCTGATTGTCCCCCCCGTCCCTGAAGCACCCACTGCTGTATGGAATTTTATTAAATTGCAAGCACAGGCGGCCGTTCAAAGTTTATGTGGCTCGATGCAATCGATGGCAGCAAAACAGGGGAAGAAAGGAAGGGGGAGGGGGCACCCCTGTTTGTTAACGCTTTTTCTTTTCCCTTTTGAATAAAATGTCAACTCCATTATATAGATGTCAACTCCATTACTGCAACGCTCCTGTGGCAGCCTCAACATGGAACTATCTGCTAATAAAACAACTTTCTCGCAGGGGGAGCAGAGGGCAAGTTACCTGCTGGAGGTTCCAATCTGGTTAAGAAAATTCCTGTTTATCCCTGCAGGCACAAACACCATTTCCATTATCCTGGTTTCCTCCTCGTCTTTGTCAGCCCCAAAGTAAAAACCTGTTCTTGTATCCCGATGAGCCTGTGGTGGTCACAGACCAGTTCTCATTAGAGAAGGCAGAAAATGGGGAGAGCACTGCCTGGTGTGCTGGAAAAAAAATCTGGGTTAGAATTGTGGAATGGTCTGAGATTGAAGGCACCTGGAAGATCCCCTTGTTCTAGCAGCAGCAAAGATGGGAAAAACAGAAGTGCAGCTTCCCAGGGGTCCTGCTCCAGGGGGATGTGCTGCCAAACCGTCTGAGGGGAATCTGGGGACAGATGCCCCACAAAAGCAGCAAGATCTGCCCACAGGCAGAAGGCATTACAAGCACCATGCCAAAAGCACTTTCAGAGAAGCCCCCAGAGAGGTTTGGCATGTTTGTGTGCCTGGGAAACCAGGATACACTTGGGAAGAGAATTTGGAGATGTGAAACTGGGGGCTCTTTTGGAATATAAATTCTATTTTTAAGTAGCCAGGAAGGCGAGGAAGCCCCTCAGCCTTGCCAGCCAGGTGGCTGTGAGAGGCCAGGGCTCCTCCCTCGCTCTCAGGTTTGCTGGCTGCACACAGCCCCACACAGACAAAGATGAGCACATATTTAGAAAAGAATAAAGAAACCCATTCCACGATGGGAGTTGTTTAGATAATTGATTTCCCTTGGACTTACAAGCACTAAATAACACCCAGTGTGCCACATCTCTCAGATAACCTTTTCCTTCAAATCTCTCTTTCAAAGGATTGGCCTTTGACAGAGGCGTCTCTGGGAGTGCAGCTGTGGCAGGCTCTGAAGCAGCTCGTAGGTAGGACCTTGTTGAGAGAAGGCCGTGATGATTCCTCAAGCAATTATTTTTCACCAGTATCCTTTGCATAGCGAGTGCTAATTAACTGCCTACCAGGTTCTGCAGATCCAGAGTGCAGAATGAAGTAGCACAAATGTCATAATTAATTAACAGTTTAACGCCAGAACGAACACGGCAAAGGCACTGTCAGTATTCTGGCACCGAGTGGAGGGCATTCCGTATGGCAGGCACTGGGGCAGATCCAGCCTGGACAGCAGAGGGAATTACTTCATGGAAAGGGCAGTTGGGCATTGGAAGTGCCCAGGGAGGTTTGTAGTCCCCATTCCTGGAGTGCCCAAGGAAGGCCTGGACGTGGCACTCAGTGGTCCGGGCTGGGGTCAAGGTGGGTGTTAGGCACGACTTGGACTCCATGGGCTGGGAGGGCTTTTCCAACCTCAGTGGTTCAGTGATCAAACCATGGAGCCCCAAACTGTGGGAAGCTCAGCTGGAATCACAGAGAAATGAAGAATAACCTGTCATGTCCCTCTGTGGAGCTGGGCAGAGACAGCCCATGCCAGGCTGAGGTTGTCCCTGTCCCACCACAGGGCATGCCCAGCCTCAGGCCCTGCTTTCTCTCAGGGACAGCATCCATCCTTTACCTCTCCCCCATCCACCAGGACCTTTTGTTTCTGTATTTTTAGTGAGGTTGACCCTACCAGTGGCCAAGAGGCAGCTCCCAGCCCCTCTCCTGGCCCACCTTGAAGTGGGAACAGAGATGTGTTTGGCACAGAGACCCGAGGCTGTCACACAGACCTGAAGCTGTCACACACATCCCCTGGGCAGCAGTTCCTTTCCCAGGGATAGAAGAGGGGCTCAGCAGCATGGATTTACCAACTTGCCCCTGGACCAAAGCTGACAGAGCAGGGGCGAGACCTGGGGCAAGCCCAGCACCAGACCTGTCACACAAATTAAAACCGAATCAATTAAAGTCATCAAGGCTGGCTCCTGGCAAGAGCCAAAACCCAGGAACTCCCTAAGAAAACCCTTGTTCCCTGAGCAGGTGTTCCCAGTGCTGGTGGGCACTGCGGAGTGTATCCCACATACCTGGAGCACAGCAGGGGACAGCTCCCCATAGGGCATCTCAAGCTGCCCTTGCGAGCTCCACAGCTCTGAAAATAAAAACCCCAGGACTCAGGCATGATTCCCAAGGGCTCCAGAGCAGGGCAGATTCCTGCAGGAAAATAAGAGTGATGACTTACAGGCATCCATGTCTCTTTCCATCCTCGGCTCCCTCTTCCCCACTGTGGGAGATCTCCAGGGAGAAAGAGCAAAGCGAGGGATGAAGCTCCTCAGGTCTGCATCCATTTGGGATCATCCTGGAGCCAGCACCGGGCTGTGCCAGGTGGAGAAGACAGCACTGAGCCTGGTTTGGGTTATTGAAATGCCACTGCTGCCTTGCAGAGCCAACTCCATGGTGACAAACAGTACTGGGGAGACGTGACACCGACGGGTCAGAGCCAGCACGGCAGCACTGGGAGGGAACAAAGAGTCAGAGCAGGAACTCCCTGAGAGTGGGAAAAAGGATGGCCTTGAGGAGGAGAAAACACACGGCACACAGGAGAAGGTCCTTAACTTCAGTTTCCTCTTTTTTTAACCTAATGAAGTCTTTTATTAACCCCATCTGGAAGAGGCCAGCACCTCTCCAACATCTGCTCAGGGGCTTTGTTCAAGTGTGAAACTTCGCTGCTGTTTTTCCAGGCATGGCTTATTCCAGCACTTCAACAATGGGATATTTTCAGGGATTCCCCCCCCTCCCCAAAAGTCCTGACTCCTGCAGGTGAGAGCCCCAAAACAGTGGTTCAGTGAGGTCTATCAGTCATGAGGGACTGTGCACCACAGTGTTCCACGTGGGAATGTTGCTCCTCGTGATGGAGCAGCCTATTCCCAAAGCTTCCCAAAGGAAGTCAGCAGCAGGGCACTCATCCTGTTGCTGCCTCCCATAGCCCAAAGGGAATTTCTCTCTGGAACAGCTTTGGATCCAGGCAAAAGTGGCTGCAGCAGCAGGGATTTCTGTGGAGGAAGCCTGGGAGACATCTCCCACCAGCATGTGCTCATCTGAGAGCAGAACTCATCTCCTTTGGGGTCACACCCTTCATAAATCTGATTTAACAGATTCCTCCTGACCCCATCTTGTCCTTCTCTGCTATTCCCAGCTCTGGCTACTCTCCATCCAGGATCTGGATCACTTCCACACCAGGTTGCCCCACAAACCACAGGATACTGCCCCACAGCCTCTCTGGGTCCCTCAATCAGATTTAAAGGATGGTTGTGTTTTGTTTTCCCAGCCCAGCACAGTCTGGAGTTGCTGGCAGGACCCAACAGGGCCAGGAGGAGTTGATACATGACCATGGAGAATCCAGCAGCACAAGGGGCCAGCCTGGAGCTCAAGGGCCCTTGGCCAGGTCCTGTCTTGAGGTGATCCCACAGCAGGACTGGCTGTCACACCTCAGCTCCCACAGGTTTGTTTGTCCCAGGTTTATCCCACCTCTGCCATGTCTGCGCTCCAGCTCCTTCTGCTCCAGGGATGGGGAGCAAGCCCTGAAGCTGCTTCTCAGCTGCCATTGGCAGGGAGATAAATATCCCAAAACCCCAACTGATCTCCATTTCACACCCATAGCTGCACCACTGGACCATCTTCCTTGGCTCTCCTTATCCATGGGAAATGACACATTCCCTATTTCCCTGTCAAGTTTTGCACCCATCAGACACAATCCTTCTCCTCAGGGTTGCACAGAAAACAGGGATGGATTTTTCGTCACTTGGGTTCTCCAGAGCCCCAAGTCACTATGGTTACTCCTAACTGTACACAGAATATTGCTCTGATTTTAAGGGTCATGGAGATTATTCTTCAGGAAGTCTCTCTACTTCATGACTTCCTCACACAGTATCTAAACCTAACCCAAATGGAGATTTTTCCATCTTTTTTTTTCCCCTTTCCCAAGAAAACCTATGTGCTTGTCTGGGGGTTTGTGTGGATCCTACTCTGTCAGGAAATGAACTTCCTGGCTGGACACAGGCAGCCTGTGGCTCCTTCGCCCTCCTTGCCAACACAAGGATCTCTCCTGGGTGGCAGAGGCAGGGATAAAACTCACCCCAAGTCCCCAGCAGCAGTACAGTGTCCTGGACATGCACTGAACCCAGCTGCCATGGAGCAAGGAATGCTGGATAACCCTGGAAGTGCTCCAGACCAGGCTGGATGGGGCCCTGGCAACATAACATGGAGCTGGCATCTCTGACCATTGCAGGGAGCTTGGAACAGGATGGTCCTTTTGGTCCCTTCCATCCCAAACCAAGTAGGAATTCCATGGTGATCCCAGAGCCCGGCCAGGTAAAACCCATGGAAAAACATCCATGTGCCTTGTGGAAGGACTTCCATTCCAAAGGCAGGAGCAGTCATTCCCAGGAGGGAATTTAAACCTGAGAGTAACTCGGAGCCTGGATTTTCCTGGCATTCCCTCACCCACACTGCAGCCACAGGGAAAGTCAGCCTTGTTATTCCCGCTAATTAAACTTGGAAAACAATATGGAATGAAAAACAGAGCCTCAACAAAGGGGGAGAGGCAATGGCCCCAACACAAAGGAGCTGGTGGCACACACTGCTGCCAGGCGGAAATGGGGCAGGGATCAGGGATCAGGGATTGGGGATCGGGGATTGGGGATCAGGGATTGGGGATTGGGGATCAGGGATCCAGGCACAGAGCTCTGTGGTGCCAGAGAAATATCTGTGTTCTGTTATCTGAGGAAAAGGTGGAGGAGATGCCACAGGAATATCATGCAGCACTGGAGTATTTTCTGCAGCCTCATTAATTAGGAAAACCTTAAAAGCAGCTCTGGGATATTTCGCTTTACTGCTGCCTGCACTAGAACTGGCTCTGCTCCCATCCACACACTTTTCCCTTTCCAGAAACTTTTCCCAGCTGGATCTGAGGATACAAGACATTTACCTGGGAGCTCAGTGGCTGGAAACATCCCCTTCCACTGGCAGGAGGAAAGCTGGCTTGTCTCCTCTCTGCCACCGAAGCCCCACAGGAAAACACATCCATCCGGCAAGCAGGGAAAGGTGTGTGAGACCAATATACTTATCGGGAGGTGGGAGGGAATTCCCAGAAAAGTCGCATAACGAAAACCACAAGAATAAACATTATGCCGTGACAGTTATCATCATGTAAAGAGGGGCAGGGAACCCTGCAGGTGGACAGGGAGATAACACCCCCTAAACCTGACTGCAAACCCCCAGACCTGACACAGGGTCTCCTGGTGCGGTCGTGCTACCGCCGGGCATTCCTGATGGACATTCCTGATGGGCATTCCTGCCGGGCATCCCAGCCCTCAGTTCCTTGTTCAGGGCTCGATTTCCCCAGGTAAGGGAGAGATGGCGGCCGCAGGAGCCGCCGTGTCCCTGTGCCAGGTTAATTTCTTGCCTTGCCTGTGAACAGCCCATTTAGCGCCACTTCAAACTCCTAATTCCGGGCTTTACGTGGAAATGGTTTTAAAGTGCGCTGGAAACCCCGGGTTCCTTTTCCAATCTCGCGACGTCTTTAGAAAGCAATTCTTTAAGCCTCCGTTTCCGAGACCCTTTTAATCTCTGCAAATTATTGGTGAGAGCTGATTCAAAGCAAACTGCCACCACAGCGCTGTCACTGTGCGGAGAGAGGCCACCGCTGATTATTTAGAGGAAACCATCGCTTTCGGGGCGAGAAATAAATTAGCATTTATACTGGATTATTGAAAAACGCCCCCCCAAAAAATCAGCCTCCATCTCCGTGTCAATTGTGGCTCACCAAGGTCAACACCTCTGCTGTGACAGGCACGGGCTCGTACAGCAAAGGACAACTTATGTGTGGAAATGAGCCCCGAACGTGTCATTATTATCAGGGAGACAAACCGGGCTGGGAAATAACATCTGCACTCCTGGAAATAACATCTGCACAGCCCGGGATCCTGGCGACCTTTCGTGAAATGGGGGTAATCAGGGAGCAGGGAAAATCACCCCCAAAAATTAAAGCCCAGGAGTGTGGGTTCTTGGCTCCTTGCTGTTGCATGCTNTTTTGTTTTGTTTTGGTTTTTTTTTAATTATTATTTTTTTTTAATTTGCTTTTAAACTGCTTCACTTGGAATCTGCAGCTTGATCCTCCCAGGGTAGGGAAGGAAGAAGTCCTGTTTCGTATGGAACCTCCAGGTGATGGAGGGTTAGGTTAGAAAAGCACTTTCCATAAGCGAGAAAGATTTCAAGGTTGAGAGGGGGTTTTTTTGTGAGACATTTGTGACACCAAAAAGATTTTCTTAACACCCACCAACGAAATAATGTGATGCTTTTAATCTCAAACGTCCCAGACTACTGATGTGGGGAAAATTCTGGGGTTTTTTCAGTGCAAAATGGCCATGAGGGGTTTTGCTGGCTGCATTTCTTCCAGCTTCCCCCCGGCTGTGCTTCCCCTGGAGCTCTGTCAGGGGATGCAGCGATGCCTCTGCCCCCAGGATAGGGGAGAGGGGTGTCTCGATGGGCAGGGACCCTGCTCAGCCCCCGCTGTGTCCCAGGGACCTGCTCCAGCCCTCAGGAGCCTGTCCCAGCTCTGCCACCAGGGAAGCTTCACATCGCTCCTCATCCCAGTTCCAGCAGCAGGATTTAGGGGCAGTCGTGCTTTTCAGGATGCCTTTTCCTCCGGCTACCCCTTCCCGGGCTGGATTTCACTCCCTGTGCCCCAGGTGCCCAGCCCAGGGTACTGGGGTGTGAGCAGAGGCTGTGAGCAAGGGCTGGTACCACACCTGTTCTCCAAATCCCTACAAACCACTTTGCTTGTGCCACACCCCAAAATCCCGGTTTACAGGGCCAGTCTGACACAAAAAGGACCAGTTCCTTTCAGCCCTTCACCTTATTCTCTCTGGTTTGTCCCCAAAGCAGCACTGGGGCCTTGGTGAGATCCCAAACTGCCCCATGGCTTGCAGGGAATCATCCCTACAGTGCCAGAAGCAGCCTCTCCCTTCTCAGAGGGAAGAAGGGACAACATGCTCTGCCCATCCATCCATCCATCCATCCATCCATCCATCCATCCATCCATCCATCCATCCATCCATCCCCAGGGAAGGGTCCTTGCTTTGCCAAGCTGCAGGTTCCTGTCAAAGCTCTCTCCCTGCAGGGCTGGGGACTCCAGCCTGATCCCCTCTGCAGGGACCCCCCTGCCCCAAAGCACACAGGCACATCTGTGTCCGGGAAGGATGGAGGTTTCAGCCGCTCCTTCCTGGAGTGTGAGCCCCAGAAAGGAGGGAATCTGCTCCAAGAGGGATGGAAAACTCCAGGTGACAAAATAAAGTGAAACCAAACCAAACCAAGCCAAACCAAACAAAATAAAATAAAATAAAATAAAATAAAATAAAATAAAATAAAATAAAATAAAATAAAATAAAATAAAATAAAATAAAATAAAATAAAAATAATCAGCCTTTGGAGGAAGATTCTGGTGAAGGAAGAGCTGGGTTCAGACGTGGCTCAGCAGTTCACTGGTATCACTGGTGACGCTGTGTCCCCCCCCGGGTTGCCCTGAAGGGCAGCAGTGTCCCCACCCGTGGGGGAGCCCCTGTGCTGCTCCCATAGGGATGTAGAGTGGCTTGGTTGTGGTGGGGGTTTTTTTGTTTGTTTGGGGTATTTTGTGTTTGTTTTTTTTTTTGTGTGTGTGTGTGTGGTTGTTGTTGTTGTTTTTTAAGGTGTTTTTTTTGTTGTTGGGTTTTGGTGTTTTTTTTTGATTGTTGCTGTTTTGTGTGGGTTTTTGTTGTTCTGTTTTTTTGGTTTTTTTTCTTGAGCAGGGGAGGGGAAAAGAGGTGCAGGGGGAAAAAAAAGGATGGAGGTGCCAGGAATTCTGCCCGAACTGTGGGAAGATTGCAGCTGAATAGAACTGTCGGGAAGGCAGGATTTGGATGGCAGTGCGTGGAGATTCGGGACCCGTTTAATTCCTGACCCTCGCTGGTGTCTCAGAGTTTCAGCGGGGAGCAAAAATTTTAAAACGCGGAACTCTGCTCGCTCTAAACTTTTATTTTTAGCAATCACCACAGAGCTGCAGGTGCCTTGCCTCCAAAAAAATCAGGGAAAAGACGGGATTTGAAAAGGGAACGGTCCAGTCTGGAGAGTGTGGGATACCCCTGGCTCCCCAAAACCGGCTTCAATCCCTGCAGAGGGGAGTCTGGCAGCAGCTCGGGAACCGGTGCCCGCTCTGGAGGGAGATGCGGGTGCTGCTCACTGACCGCACCGAGTTTCATCAATCTGTGGGGAAGGTGCAGCCCCGAGGGTCTCCCCGCACGGCCCGGGCGCGGCTAGGAGCGCACCCAGCCCATCTCCCCGCGCAGAGGCTCCGCCCGCCCCGTCGCGGCGGGGCCCGGCCTGGGGGGCCG
>VXBB01009993.1:520620-556014 GCA_013399915.1 Illadopsis cleaveri | reverse complement strand
GGCCCGGTGCCCGCGGGGATCGCCGACGGCCGCCCCACCCCTGGTCCCCTCCTGGCCTCCCTTCGAGTTTTTTTTAAGTCTCTCCAGTTTTGGACAAACGGCCCCGACGGCGGCGCCGAGTGCTTGCGTGAGTGTGAATGTGGACGTGTATGAATGTCGGTGTGCACGCATGTCCGCGCCCCCGTGTCCCGGCCGCCGAGGGCTCCTCCCGACGGGGCGGGGGCAGCGGGGCACCGTGGGGGTCCACTCCGGCCCGGCCCCGCTCCCCGGCGGCAGCGCAGCCCGGGAGCCCCGGCGCGTACCGCGGCAGCCCCGCGGAGTGCCACAATTGCTCTGAAGCGCAACTCATCTCGGCCGAATTAATTCCGTGGGGGTGCTCCGGAGTGCCATTCCGTTCTTATCCCCATCCGAGGCAAATGCAGAGTGGCAGCTCGAAGTGGGAGCCTTGGGAGGAGAGCCCTGGAGCGCCGGTGCTCAGATTTGAGGGGGAAACCTCGTTTTTCTCGTTGTTGTCATTAAATATCGCGCAGTTAATGAATGCCCGTGTGTGGACGGGGCGCGCGTCCCGCGGAACTGCCTCAAGTCCCCGGCCCCTGGTTCGGCTCTCAACCAGCTCAGAGCCCTGCGGGGCTGACGGAGAGCCGGGGGATTCCCGGGGCCGGACCCCGCTTCCCACCGGGGTCGGGCCCCACAGCAGCTGGGGCCGGAGGATGCGCCGCACCGGAGCGGGATTTATCCCCGTGCCGATTCCCGAGGAAATCCCACACGTTGGAAAACGCTCCTCGGGACTTTCCGGCAATTTTTCTTTATTTGATTTTTTTTTATTATTATTTTAATTTTATTTTAAACAATAAAAGAAAGCCTCGTTCTCACGAGTCGGCTACTTTGTTGTCAGTGTATGGACTGAAGTGCAACCTCAAAATCCCCTTTTTTCTGCCTCCCTTTCGGCTGCCAAGGATTTAATTCAGCGCCCACCCCATCTCTGCCAGGCTCCCCCATCCTTGGGGGACTCGCTGAACCCCAGCCTCAGCGGTGCTCCCCAGTCCCGGGCAGCACCGGGGGCCACTCCCCTCCCACCTGTGCCATGAAGGAGTGATTCTGAGGTGGAAAACAGGGATTTTGGCCTCAGTAAGATCACAGACCCACTCTCAGACCCCTTCCCAAGCCCCATGTGGGAGCCTGGAGGCGAAGAGGATCTCCACCGTTCTTCTGGGAAGAGAACCACTTCTCCTCCCAGCAGGTGCCACACGGGGACCCTCCGGCTCCCTCTCCTTTCCATGAGGGAGAATTTCTCCCTGCTGGTTCCCACAGGAAATGGCTCAGAGTGTCTGGGGTGGGACTGGGCCCGGCCTGGTGAGTGGTTTCCCCCTCAAATTCTGTTAAATCCAAGGGGGTATGTCTGGCTCAGCTCCAGCCTGGGAAAAAAAATCCATCTATCGGCAGAGCAGCCTGAGGAGCTCTATAGGGATGCTGTACCAGGGTGACCCTAGACCCCCCAGCAGCCGAAGAAGAGCCCCAGGAGGGGTAGTGCTACCCAGCCAAGTCCTGCATCCCAGCCAGAGCCGAGGAAACGAAGCCCCCGGGCTGGCGTGCTGCTCTGAGCATCACTCCAAGGGTGCGAGGGGGCAGTGCAGCTCCCAGGGCCCAGGCTGGCTCCACTCAGGATCAGACTGCAAAGGGGTAAAGAGCTGGGCAAAGGGGAGCCTGCAGAGATGAGCCTTTCCCACAACAGGCCCCCAGAATGTTTAACCAGACTTGTTTTCATGCCCCCCAAAAAATGGGAGTGAGGGAAGAATCCACCAGCAGCCGGGTTCATCCACTTTTGGAACCTAGGCGACCCACCCCACTCCCTCCTACAGCCCATTCCCATGAAAACTCACCCCAGAGGGAGCTGGTTTTGTCCTGCTGGAAGAGCAAAATGGCTCTTTTTGAGCCCCCAGTCTTTTCCTGGCCTCAGGAGAAGGCCCTGGGGAGGGCTGGCGGCTTCCAGCCCTGGGAACACCGCATCACAATGAAGGATGCTGCTCCACCCTCCATCACTTGAAAATAATGAATCCAGGGTGATGATTTCTTCCTTCCAAGCTTACACGGGGCTGTCTGGGCTTTCCCCCGTTGCTGGTGATTAACACCTGGATGTTTGGAAAGAAGCGAGCACCAAGGAGTGGGGACAGGAGCGGGGCTGGGAACTCTACTGATTCACACAATATGTGGATTGAATGGAAAAGTCCAAACGGAAAGCTGAACTGGATGCTCTCCTAATTTTTTTTTTTTAAACAAAGATTTTAAATGCTAAAGGTTGGGTGGAATTACTTTCCAATAAATCAATAGGAAAGTGTGCACACAGGAGAAAGATACAAACAGGCTCTGGAGGGGGCTGGAAATTAACCACACGCCACGGCTCAGAATTTCAGAAGCCAATTTATAAAGCAAATAAAAATATTTACTGATTTGGTACACTCACACAGAAAATCCCTAGAAACAGTGCTAAAAATGAATGGAATCTCTGCCCTTCGCAGCTATTTTAAATTAAGTATCAAACAGACAAATGTATGGCCCCTGCCTGGTTATGCCACAACAAAACCCACACCAGAAACAGGCAGACATAATAGAAGTTGAAATGTTTCACTTCAGAGTCCAAAAAACTCCTCCTCCGTGAGAAACCGAAGGAAGCATCTACCAAGGAGCAGTGAGGGCCGTGTCTTTCAGTGCTGCCGGCTGCCTGCTGGGTCTGCCCTGGGAGTTCATAAAATCCCATTTCTGGGCATTCTTTGCAACTCCGTGTCTGTTTTCAGGCTCTTGTGTGCGGAGTAGAGGATGTTTGGAGTTGAGTGGTGGGCAGCGCTCGGTCGGCACAGCTTGGATACATAAGGAGGACAATGCAGCACTCCCACTGCGTCCGATGATAACCTGCTCTTTCCAGTCTCTCCCGAAAAATCATCATCAGGTCCATAAGAAATGTACACGTTTAAAAGAGGCATCAGTTTAAAAACTACAAGGATGGTGCTTAACAAATTAATTTTTCATTCATTTTTTTTCCCCCCTTCGCCCCACAAATAATAAAAAGAACAAAAGCAAAAAACCTGGACGTTTTCCATGTTTAAAAAAAAAAGGGATGCAGGAGCTAATTCCAGCTGTACCTTCCTGCGGGAGGTGGGAGTGGGTAGGGCCTCCCGGGGCCGTATGCCTGCAAACAAACAAACAAAAGCAAGCATTTATTTTTGGGATTAGCAGCATGAGTAAACAAGTGGGGCGAGCTCCAGGCGCCGCACGGAATGGGGACAAAACATCCTTTGCATGGAGAGGTGCCAGGGGCAGGGCTGAGCATCCCTCATCTGGCTGTGGAGTCTCCCAAAAACATGGACTGGGGCTGAATCCCTCGGTGCACAGCAGAGCTGCGCAGCACTGGCTTTGGAATACCAAATAAATCCACCTCCAGCCAGTGCCATGGGCAAGGGACTTCCCACCTGTGACACCTCTGCTGTGCTCCGTCTGCAGCAAAGGGACAAATGTTGGAGCCAGGGACAGACAGTGATATGTGGGGCAGCTCACACTCAGTATTTTTACACCAAAGTATTTTAAGGAAAAACGAAAGCTGTATTTGTTGCAGAAGTGGCATTTTCCAGCACTCGTTCACTTTAATAAGAGGTCAAAGAGATGCAAATCTCATTTTGCAAATGACTCCAAATTAGACGTATATTTGTACTTAAATTCAGGCATTTGGTATATCAGGTATACAGGGGAAAAATCCATTGGAAAATATCACAGACCTCCCTGAAGCATTTAAAATGATTTCCAAACCTGGTACATTGCAGAGACCTGCAAGTTAATTAAAGGTGATGCACCAACACCAGCTAGAGGCTTGGTCTGCTCTTTACTCGGGGATTTTTGGTGTGGAGGGAAAAAGGGGCTTCCTTTCCTTTCTTTTCTTTAAAAGAGAAACCCCTCTTTATTCCAGCCCATGAGAGCCGGGATAACCACGGAAACTGTGGAGCCCTGGAGCAGACCTGCCAGGGAGGCTCCTGCAGCCTGCCCTTGCAGACAAGGTTTGTTTCAAGGCTTGATGAATTCAGTAAAAAAAGGAAACAATTTGGCTACATCCTTTAAAAAACCCCTCCAAACTATCAGCCGGGAAGGACAAAGCAGAGGTCCAGGAGCGCTGCACCAGCCGCAGATGGGGACACTCCGTTGTGTGCTGCTCCGGGCTGGAATAAAACTGCCCAACACCTGCACTACCCCAGCAAGTTCATTCTTTGGTTCTCTGGGAGAGCTGGAAGGCAGCAAAGCCCCACTCCCAGGGAGCCCCCCAGATCCATGGCAGCTGCATTAATTTTGTAAGCACTCTGCGGCAGCGCGTTTATTAACCTCTTCAGACCATGTTCGGTACGCTGTAAAAAAAGAATTCAGAGGTGAAAGGGCTCAAAGATAATTATTTATGCTGGTACGTGTCACCACTTCCACTTGAATCCCTTTTCAAGGCTTTAAAGCTTTGAAATTTTCAGTCAGCAAGGCCAGATTCAATGATTATGTTGACACCCTAAACCCTTTCAGGTACCTTCTCATTTCACTCCAGCCCCAAGGAAATAATGACATCTGAAAGTTCATTTAAAAAAATAACAAGAACAGAAAAAAAAACCAACAAAAAATTAAAATTAAAAGCAGATAAACAGTTGCAGCACAACTGCAAAGGGAATTTTTTAAGGAAGCAAATTCACCGGAGCTAAAAGATTTGTGCTTAATCATGAACTCATCATGTATGTGAACAAAAATAAAAGGGTTGTCACCGGTGGGTTTCAATGTTTCCTTCACCTGCAGGTGGGTCCATGCCAGCACAGAGGGAATTCTGTTTTGGGCAAGACCACACCATGATCCAGGCTGTGGATGTCCATAGCGCTCCAAGGCAGCTTTCCAAGCAGGAACTAACTGCGATACTCCCCTGAGCCCCCACTGCAAACCCTGCCTGGAAACCATTCCTGCTTCCACTCACTATTCCAGCTGCTGGGCATCACAATTTAAGGCTGGGAATGAAGTGCTCCAAGCACAGATTCCTTTTGCAAGAGTATCCTGCCCGGCATGAAGGGCAGAGCAGGGTGTACCCTGGCAGACAGACTTTTTCAAGTGTCCATTTCCCAGACTAATTAAACCCTGCCCAGACTCCAGCAGCACAGAGATCCTCCCCTGATTTTTCCCTGGGAGTACAGCAGCCCCTGCTCTGGATTAGTGCAATCAGGCATTTATTCCTCTGGCTCTGGGGTTTTGGGTAAACCTGTGTGGCACAAAATGAAAGATTCCTGAAATCTGATCATATCAATGCACCTCACCCAAATTTAAAATGTATTTTAGAGCTCCACTGGTTGGGTCAAACTCACGCTGTTGAGTTCTGCCTCCAGTTACAATCAGTGCTGGCAGGGTTTGTACTGGTGCTGTGCCATGTAACACACATCTGGGTACTGTGCCCACTACCACTGGGGGCAGGTGGGCAAGCTGAGAGGAAGAAAATTAAAACTAGGAGTGACTAAAAAGTGATTTGTCCTGAGCTGAATCAGGCTCCAGCAGAAGGCACATTTCCAACAGTCTGTGCCTTAATTTCCACATAAAGGATGGGGCAATGGGACTGTCACCTCTCCCTCCTCCTCCCTGGGACTGGTCACTAACCTTCCACAATGTTGACCTCCCTAGATAGCAGCAGAACTAGAAGTTTAACCTTGATATCCGAAATTTATTTAGTGTTTAGCAGTATAAACACCCAGAGTTGTGGTACAACAGCATATGCAGATCAAGTTCTACTGGGATCACGCCTCCCAAAAAATTCCCTAAGCAGAGTCATCTGCTGCTTTCAAGAAGCATTTTCACTCCATGGCATTTTCATGGACTGCTGACCAAGTCACTTGTAACTTTGGATGAGATTCTCCCCTCATGTTTGCTTGTTTCCTTTTAACCACATAGAGCTATTTCCACATGTTTATTCCTCTGGCTATGAGAGCCCAACACTTGTATTAAGTAGTTTTCCTGCTCAGAGAAGGCCAGTTGAGGGGAGAAATTTGGGAAGCTGTAAGAATCTACATTTTAAACATGCTGGGGAGTACACAAAAGGTCCAGTGGGCAGATTTCCTTGTGGAAGAGGAAGACTGGTGGGAATGCTTGGCTCAGGCTGCAGGAGGAATGTGACTTGGGACTATGTTTGAGGGGTGTTAATGGACACTGGTGCTGCAGGCCCAGCACAGGCCTTGTGCCAGGGGTACAGCCAAAGGGCTGGCCAAGGCTGGGAAGTCACCCACCCGTGTGTGGTGACACAGTGACACTAAAACTGGCTCAGCAATGCCTGTACCTGCCATACTCCCTCTCCACAGCCTTAAGAGGAGGAAGTCTTGGCTGGGAGGAGAACACGGCATACTACATGGGGCCCCGCTTTCCTACCTGTCTGCCCCTGTCCATGCGGTCCTCGGGTCTCTGTGGGTATCCCATTGGCCCCAGCCCCTGGTACTGGGCTGGCTGGAACTGGTTGGGGGATTGCAGCATGCGGTTCCAGGCGAGGAGAGGAGCTGCTCCGACGGTTCTGCACAAGGAAAGAACACTGCAGTGGGAACTTGGCTCCTGCAGAGAGTTCCACAGCACAGACCCGCTCCTGGGTTTGTCTCTGAGCTGAGCATGGACAGCCAAGTGCTAGCGAGAAACTAGGAGCGGAAGATATCTTCCCAAATCCTCCTTTGCTGACCGCTTTCTTCAGCACACCTTGGAAGCTGCGCTGCCACAAGCAGCAAACTCAGCTGCATGCAGCAGATTTTTCCAATTCCCCAGAAGGCTTCCATGCACCTTTTATTGCAGGGGCGGATTTGCTGATCCCAAAGGGTCCCCAGCACCCCAGGAGTAAACATGTGCCACACGGGAGCCGGGGGCTTTCTTCTCTGAATGCCCAGACTCTTTCTGGGAGCCCATTCTTCCCAGTTAATTGCAGGTTGCAAATGAATTCTTACGGCGAGCATTCGGAATCTAGGGTAGGGGCCTTGGCTGCTTTTTCCCATCCATTATTCTGCTCAATATGTCAGGAGGTCTGATCGGGAAGAAACCTTTTTAAGTTCTATTGATGCCGTTTTCAATTGACCACGGTGACCTAGCAACATAAGCACTAATTGGCACAGGCTGACTGACATTTGGTGTACAGTTTATATGGGAACACAGATCCGACATCCATTATGGCCCAGTTTGCCATCCTGGATTACCCACAGCAAGAAATGTTTTTATTTCCTTCAAGTACCCATTCCAACATGACAATTAGAAAGCAACAGGTAGAACACATCCAATATTGTTTAATTCAAAATATTTAGGGAAATGCTATGGTTGTGACCCAGCTGTTACAGCTGAGCACAGCTGAGGGACAATTCCTTACAGGATTCAGAGCAGGTGGGTCCTGCAGGACAGTATGATGTTGTGGGGGAAAAACATGGAGAGTGGAGAGAGTTAATCCTTCCTAACCCCTGCTGAAGAGGGACTTGGCTGAGTAGAGCGGGGCCAGCCTGGAGGGAGATGGGGACAGCAGAGAGCAGAGCCTCTGCATCCCAGGTTTGGGATGGGGACAGCAGAGAGCAGAGCCCCTGCATCCCAGGCTTAGAATGGGACAGCAGAGAGCAGGAGCCCTGCATTCCAGGTTTACCTGCTGCACTACACGTCACTCCTCAGAAGGAGCCATGATGTAATTAAAGCTAAGAGCACTCTACATTTGTGGGGACTAAACTCTCAAAATCAACATTCTAAGTTCATAGTTGGAATGAACTAAGTTCATACTTTGTTCATACTCACTCCTTTTGATTGAGTATTTTGAGTATTTTTTTTCCCCTCACAATTCCTAGAAAACAGCATACTCTCTAGGAAAAATACACTGCTCAGCCATAAGGAAAACTACTGGGAATTACCCAGCTCTGGGGCTTTCATTAACAATCATTCTGCCTCCACAACAAGTGCTGGTGATAAATATGACTGAGGTTCACAGACCAGCACTTGCTCTATGCCTGGAATGGGGAAGTTTGACACAAATTTCTTTTGACATTAATATTTACTTGGCCTGGAATTTAAACTTTTTAAGTGCTATTTAGTAAAAAGTTGGCATATTTAACAAATCAAACACAACATCACTGCTCTGTTGGGACATTGATTGGTGATTTAAATCACCTGACGGTGGAGATCTGTACAGAGTAAAGCTGTAACCATAAAAAGAACTGTGCCACTTGGAACACCCCAGGAGCTTACACTGGCAGTTACCCACAGGCACCGTCCAGAGTTACATCAACTCAAAAACATTCAGCCAGGTCAGCTAAATTCAGGAGAATTTGCATAGGAAAACATTCCTGTGTTCACACCCTAGCCACTTTGGAAATTATTTCTATGAATAGGTTAAGCAAAAAAGATCTGTTTAACCAGATAACACATTTCCATCAGCCAGGTAGCAAATCTCTCTATTATAAACTCTGGACTGGCTCAAAAACGTGAAAAAGACCTCTGCAGTGCCCAGGAATGTCAGGACCCGGGGGGAGGGACCTCAAAACACACCAAGGTGCAACACTAGGTTTAAAAGCAAGAAATCCTACACAAGAGACAGGAATGTCTGGATTATGGAGGGGCAGCTTTACACTCCTGGTTTTTCCCCCCAGGCCTGGGAAGGAAGAGCCAGTTTAGCCCTCGCTGTACCACTCCACCCCTGAAATAGCACACACAGGCTCTGAGCTCTCTGGGCAGGGACAGGGCTCCTTGCTCATCCCTCACTCGATATGGTGAATCCAGGATATCCCAGCCTCCTGCCCACCCACTCCATTCCATAGGGCTGAAGCAGGGCCGGGTTCCTTCCTTCCCTGAGCAGAAATCCCTGGCTGCTCTCCCCCATGGCACCTACTGCTCCTGGAGCTGCAGCAACAAGAGGGGGCAGCAGTTTGGGGAACCAGCAGCTGCCAGGGAATGAATGGGAAGCTCAAAATGCCTTCAACAGGTTCAGATGCTTTTTCCTGCACCAAGTGTCTCTGTGTTTAACCTTCTGCTTAAGTCTCTGTGCTTGCCTCTGTACAGCAACTAAACATCAGCTCTAAGCATGTTTGATCTGCTCCCCAAATCCAAAACCTTCCAAGAACATGACAAAACTACTTATCCTCAGCACTGGCAGAGCTTTTCATAAACCCTGCACAGTGTAACAAAGGCAAGGCAGTGACAAGTGACAGACCTGCAGCAGTCCTTCACAAATAAAAGTATATAAATTGGATTTAATTAAGAGGTGGGAGTGGCAACTCCCATGGCCCAAGCAGTATTAAAGTTTGCATTATGAATGAATCTTGCCTTACAATATTCCACACAGATGAGGCACAGGATAAGGGAGCCAGGCTTACTTCAGTGGGGATCAAAATGGTTGCCATGGAAAGTGACTGTGGAGAGCTCAATTCCCCCAAAGCCCACATTTTCAATCGTGAAACATTTGCAAATAAACCCAAGGGAAAAAAAGCAAGGCCTTGGAGCAGAAACTTCTCTCCCTCCTCCATAAACATAAATAAATGTCATTATTCATAGCTGCCGCAGGTAGCTGGGTTTATTGAGTCCACCCCACCAGAGGACGCACAAGCCATCAATGAGGGGATGCATGTAAAACATCCCTGATTATCAAACCATGTCACATTCCTTCTATTCGATGGCACTTATTGGGCTGCAGATTCCATAATCCTTCCCTGAGTCCCTTCTGCATTTAATTCAGTTCAGCCTTAAGTAGTTAAAGAAACTGTTTTCAGTGGCAACTAATAACTACTGACCTACAGTGACACTGCCCTACAATGGGCTTGTCAGGCCTGAAAAACTTGTACCAAAGAAGCTGATTAGGACTTCAAGAGGTTTGTAGCAAGAATCAATGGCTGGTCTGTGCTAATGCTGCGGCTGCGGCACAGGAATGATAAAAGTGGAACACCATTAGTTATGCCTCATTAAGCTCCACAGCCCTCCTAAAAAGAAATTTGTTTAGCCTGTCCAAAATCTAATGCAGTTTTAAGCTCTCTGTGTTCAATTTCATAGTATCTCAAAAGCTTCAATAAGATAAAGGCCAAAGAACCAAGAATGGTACCAAAGCACCAACAGTAAAGTTAATTTTGAAGCCTGAGTTTTAATGGAAAGTGTTTTTCCCTCCTTTTTTTTAATACAAAGTACTCAAACCTTTTAAAGAATGAACACCGTGTAGCGGGCTCTCAAAATATCAATAAATCATGGATATTAATTAACTCAAAAGAACTGCTCTATAGCATCATTTCCACAATTTTAAACCACAATATCCCAAACAGAGAAGGGAAAACCAAACATTGGGAAGGCTGGCAGAGCCCAATCCATCCTCCTGGGCACATTTCACATCCCTCCTGCCTTACCTTTGTGGTGTCTGCTGGAACAAGGGTGTGGGACCTCGCCAGGACTCCTGGGGCCGAAGATCTGGAGGGCAAAATGAGATGGCAAAATAAGAGAGGGCAAATACAACTCACGAGCTGTGCTCACTCCTCTGCATGCCCCAGAGCTGCTTTTGGGAAGACAAAGAGAAAAGCTCAGGCTGGATGTGCCACAAACACACTCCAAGTCATGGCTCCCTGCTGCTGGCTTGGACAGAGTCCTGCTGTCAACTGAGAAAAGGCAACTTTTTTGGCTCTAGCATGTCCAATAAGCTTCATAATAGCGAATTATGAATTTTAATTGCTAGAGCTAGCATTGGTTAGTGCTCAGATGCTTTGCAGGTGTCTCCTCTTGAATTTTTGAAGATGCAAAACCTTGTCTGTCACCCTAACAACTCCATTTAATATTTATATCTCTTACCAGTACATTCATTACTATATAAAAAATACAGGCACTCAAACACACACCCACCACTAGTAGTATGGTAGTATTACCACTACATACCATGTTTGTGACCAACAAAGATGTCAAAGTCAAAATATGGACCAGTTTCTGTCTGATTGGGCTAAGTTATTCCATAAAGGCAACTAAAACAATGGCCAGAGCATGGAATATAGTGGATGATTCTGTTTTATTCACATTTAAGTAAATACAGTTATATATAGGATGCAAAGGATAAAGAATCCATTTGAATAAAATATAAATACATTATCACTAGAGACAGTAAAGGCACATTTAAAAGTTACTGTGGGCAGTGATAATACACTAATAAAAACCTATTAATGATGTCTCAGATAATGGAATCAGACTGAATTAAGCCTTTTTGGGTAAAACCTTGGCCAGAGCCCCAGTACTGGCGTGCAGGAGACCACCCACTCGTCCATTGTTTGTGCCACCCAAACCAGTCCTGGACAAAGGCGAGGCAGGAGCAACACTGCTTTAACAGGGCCCGCAATTAAATGCTTGTTGTCCTTCTAAATAACCTGGTCAGCAAACAGGATAAAAGCAGCAGCTCCTCAATAGCACCCAGGCAGCCCCCAGCACTCAGGGCCAGTGTCAATCAAAAGCTCCAGTTTCACTGACACCTTTGATGGCTTTCAATGGCCTTCAAGTGTGACCTAATTCCAACAGCTGGTTCCAGCAGCTGGATAATGGCTGGCACACGGACACCCTGCCATGCTGACAGGGGCCAGGACATGGAAGCCTGGCCTCCTTTGGAAAGGGGAAGGGGGAAACAAAATAAGCCTGTGCCCCTCTCCTAGCTCTGGCTGGATTGTCTGTCCCAGCCCCAGCAAAGAGAACATCAAATAAATTCCCAGCCCCAGCAGCTCTGCTCTTCCTGGGAGCCTGCTGGGCAAAGCCAATCCAGCCCATAATTCTTCATTTATCTCCCATGCAGGGTTATTTATTCAGCTTTACACCTATACACACAACATCATCAACCACGATATGAGCTGGGTTTTACATCCCCAGACACACACATAGAGTTACCAGCTGATGCTTCTCAGCTCCTCTTTTCCAGCCAACTTCCAGCCTGAAGCAGACCAGGACTGAGGGTGGGGAAGTGCCACTTTCCTGCTGATCAGTCTGGGAATCTCAAGGGTTTTTCCAGGCCTGAACAGGCTGCACCCACACAAAGCCATATTTATTTTGGAATATAAGGGGTAGGCAACAGAACCCACAGTGCTGCTTTAGGGGAAAATGTGCAATTTTTCAACTGGAGCTTAAAATATTTTTTAAAATCTGGGACAGTCCTGAATGTTACAACTTTCAATCAAAAATATCCTAAAATGACTGTTTCTGATAATTTCCAAGTTTCATGGACAGCAGCAGCACAGAAACAGGCAACATCTTGTTTCCAGATCCTTCCTCTCCATGGGAGCAAGGACCCAGCTCTCCTGCTGTAACCACACGTTTCTGCAGGTCAGTTTAAGCAAGACTTCAATGAAATAATCATCAAAACATTTAAAGCTCCCCTATTCATTTGTATGGCTGACAGAATAAGGGAAGGAGGGAAGTCTGGAGCAGTGAATTGCACTTCAGAAAGGTACAAAACGGGAGAAGGAATGACAATTACTGTTTTCTTTAGGCTGCAAAACTTAGGCATTTCCCAGAGCTATAAGGCCAAAGAAATTGCCTTGTCTAGCAGCTCCTCAAGTAACAATTTATCTAATCAGGGTGGCAATCAAAGAGAAGATTTTGTGTTTACTGATTGCACTAATCAGAATCACTTTTCCAAGACAGCTAATTGACAAGTTTACTGCCTGCCACACAAGTCATAAATCAGATGTCCTGTGCTGCAGGAGCCAAATCTGCCATTCCCAGAGCACTGCCACCCTGCACTTGACTCCCCAAGTTATCAGCACAGACAATTATTCATCAGCTGGAAATTGGCACATCCAAGGCACATCAGGGAGCACTGGTGAGGAACACCCCCAGCCTTGAGGCTCTTGAGGAGGAGATGGCTTCTGGCTTGACTGCATCACCTTTCTGGAGGCTGATTTTACTGCAGCATGCATATGAAAACACCACACACCAAGTGGAAAGTTGCTCTGCATCAGTCCCCCTGAATGTGGGGATTTCGACCTGATCAGCTGCGGTTTTCCAGGAACGTGTGGGTTCCAGGTGCTTCCCAGCCCAGCCACACCACAACTGCAGTTCTCTCACAACAATACAGCTGATGAACACAACTTGGATACTGGAGAGAACCTTGTGTCATCCATTTCTCCTAATTGGATTTTCTAGCTGCAGATAGCAGTGCTTTCATGGAGACACTTGGGGTCTAAGGGGTGACTGCAAAAGGGAAGATGGCTGTGCTGCCAGACCTAGAAACACCTCTGGGGACCCCAGGCATAACGTTGTTGGCGGGCATTGGCCCAAGTGCTCATGAATTCCCAACAACACTGTGCAGGCAGACTGCTCCCCCTCAGCAAGAGACTCACTGCACTGGGGTTTGGGGAGCTGCTGACACTCCTCACCCTCACAGGTCTGCCCGGCCCTGGATCCAAACAATCTGTAATCGAGGATGTGCCATGATCTTCAGGCAGGTGAACACCCAAAAGGCTGATCCCAGCAGGAATCTAGGGCTGTGCCACCTAGAGGTGTTCTTCTAACAAGGGTTTAAAGCAAGTCTCTACCTGGTAGTTGAGGCACATGTGGTTCACTCAGCATTGACAGTCCCAGATGAACTGGGCTCGGGCCTGGCCCTCCAGCAGGATGGATTTTGGGAATGGTTCTAGGGAGCAACACAGCCCTCCAGGATGTTTGATCCATCCTGCTGATGGACATGAGCTGTCCTCAGGCCCCCACAACTAACGAGGCACTGAAAGAAACAATCTCCAAACTCTAAGTCAAGCGCAGCCGTAATCAGTCACAAAGACTTCACACCATAGTCAGTGCAAATGAGAAGTTAATTAGAGTTTAGGTCTAATCTCCTAGGGCAGCACAGTGTCTTAGCAGAAAAGGAGGAGGAACACAATCCAGTGAAGTGCCAGTGAACACATCTGCCGCGTGCAGCACTGAGCGCCCCACAAAAGCAGAGTGCCAGGAAGTGGCTCCCTGGAGTGCAGCTGGCGCACGACCCTGTGTTGTGAAGGAGCTTCCACAAGACAGCTCCACCTGGCTCATCTCCCTGCTGCTCCACACAACAGCAGCACGGCAACCTTGTGGAAAAAGCAGCACAGGGAGGAGGGAAGAAAAGCCCAACTGATTGCTCCGAGGTTTCCCAGGCACACCTGCTGAACAGCGACTGGGGACGGCTGCGGCACTTCGAGGGGGAGGGAGGCCCACGTCAAGGAAAGCCACCAGACAGTTTTCCAAGGCCAACAGATGGACTGGGATTTCTCCTCTAGCAGTGGCTCCAAGCCTCCTCAGTTTGAACCAGTCTATGGCACTAGGGGGTATTTGCCTGCAGAGTGCTGCCTGTCCAGCACAAGGGGCTTGGGTGCCACAAGGATGAGAGCTTGGGAAGTGCCTCATTGGCAGGATCAGCTCCAGGGATGCGGGACAGGCAGAGCACTTTGGAGCATTTCCCACAACACACCAAGTCTTAGCAGGAACAGCAGCACAGAGACTGCTGGGCTCCCCAAAACCTCCCCAAAACCATGTAAATATTCTCTTTTTGGAGATGAATTTGCGATGCCTATCTGGTAGTTCTGCCTTCCCATTCTACACATTCTTGTTTCCAGGTCATATTTAACCACAGATAAGTAAGTGAAATAGATAAAGAGAGATGATGTTTAGACCAACCCAGCTGTGAGAAGCAGGAAGCAGAGGGCACTTACTTGACAGCAGTTTGGGGATCTGCTGCTGGCCACCCATGAGGGGCCTGGCATAGGGGCTGCCATAGGCTCCGAGCGGCATGGCGTTGGGGTACATCCCTGGCATGCCCCTGTCCCTTGGCATCGTGTGCCTGTTAGAGGAAGAAATGGCAAGGGAGCAGGTGAGGATGCTGTGAACTCCATCTCCCAGCACAGCTGCCTCTCAGCCCATCCCATGCCCCCTCTCTCTCCCCTGGGCCAGGGATGCACTGGTGGATTGGGGCCCAGGCACATCCCAACACACACATGGGCCTGGGGAGTTATTCTCAGGGAAATGCTCAGGTTTCTAATGGCACAGCTGTGCTTTTTATTGTGACTGTGACATCAAGAGAGTTCTCAAGTGCAGCCCCAGGACAGTCCTGCTTTTCCTTCCTAAAAGGGGGTGTTTTTCCTTCTTGCAACCCCTCCAGACCCGTAAGATGAAGAAGGTATTTTCTCTTCCTAAGGAGACACTCCAGAGTCCAACTTTATTTGCCAGTCTCCTTTAAAACACTCCCTTCTATGGCTCTGACAAATGCATGGCTCCTTGCACTCCCCAATATGGAAACTCATTTAATTTTTAAAGCTTCTTTGTTTATAAAAGCTTAAAAGACATTCCTGTCCTCATTAGGAGTCTTAATTACCATTTGTGCACAATATTCTCATTGTACCTTCTATACTACAAGCAAGCATCCACCAAACAAGTTTTAAAAAGCCCCAAACAAGAAGAAAGTGACTTAGATCTATCTAGGACTATCTATCGAAAAGCAAACAAGGCATTACTGCAAAATCACCGTAATGTTCACTTTTCAGTAATATTGAATTTAAATATCACAAACTGAGGTTTCCAACATGTAAAATCAGCACCAAAGCTTGGTGCCAATGCCCATTCCTTTCTTTTTTTATAATTTAAAAAGGGAAAAGGAGGGCAGTCACTCCGGCAAGGCAGCAGTAACCCCACAGCCTTACCCCAAGGTTCTGAATGCTGACTGGTCCAAATGCACTGGTTTCCTGTCCCTGTTAAAGCCAAGCTGTGGTCTCCAAGGCCTGCCATCATTGTTGTTTTTTTCCCAGTCTCCTGGCTTCAGAACTGGAGCAGGTTTCCTTAACAATAAGAACAGTTCCATAAGTACTTACCAGATCAAATAGTCAGACGAATGTATCAGAATTGAATGATTTGAAAGCTGGCAGCTGACACTTACTTTGCCCCAGGTAACACTGTAGCCTTGAAAACGAAGTCTTCAGCAAATTGTGGATCTTTGAATGAGATGCTAGAAGAAAGTATTTGAGGATTAGGTTCTTTGGATAATGGAGACAAAGCGAAACAGTAATCACTGCTTTATTACCAAGCAAGCTAAAAGCAAACAGATGAGAAGAATAATCTCACTCTTGCAGCTGGAATTTATGTTTTTCAGGATCAAGAAAGAATGAGGCTACAAGGAAAGAGAATAATGGTTCCCTGGAAAATTCAGCCTGAGTGACACAGTCTGAGGAGCAGCACCCTGACTGCTCATACTACCTCCAAAGACAGGAGGAAATATCCTTGTGACAGAGGAACACGGGGAAGCACAGAACAATTCCAACCTCATGACAGTGGCAGATGGAAAAGCTAAACCCTCCCTTTAACTCATCACTCACAGGAACTACATTCCCATTTAGGATATCCTTCCTGCAGTGTACTGACAAAGCATAACTCAGCATTTCTTACTGCTCTGCACAGTTGTTCTGGTTGAACCAAGCTGTGCCTCTCTGGAGATGACACAGATAACAAGTGATTTGCAGTGTTTTGAGTGCTGCACATTGCACATCTTTGCATGAAAGCCTGAGTTTACTGACCTGACTGCAGAGTTCTGTGTCAGATCCCGAAGCATGGGAACAGGAGACTGCACCACTCTGGTGAAGAGAAAAACCTCTGTCAAAACATGATGGAACACATTTCTCACCATCTGCTGCTCTGCCAACTAAGCCTGCAAAACATTTATTTCAAAGTTAACTTGCCTTTTCCCTAAACCAAGTACTTCTATAAGCACTGGAGTGACTGAATCCTTATTTCTTAATGCCACTTGTTTTGCAGCTGAGCTGTGGGGATTCTCTAGGGTCTGTCTACGGAAGGCAAGGCCAGAAAAGGTTTCTTGTTTCCTCCAAGAACAACTTTGACTTCGTGATATTCTTCACAACCATGACAAGAATGGAGGAATATCTATTAGAGTGATCTGGGGTACATTTTCTGTCCAACCAAGCCACTGTTTGTGCACTTAATGCAAATGAGGCACTGAACACCTGTATCTCTGAGCATAGTCAGAGCACCTTCCTACAAGGTGAAGATTACACTGATCATTCCTCAAACTGGATGCATTCTCCAGAAAGCTAAAAATATGAGTATTCTTGGTATGTGTAGCTGTAAACAGCCCTGATTTTAGTGCTGCAGACTAAATGGACAAAGCCAAAATATACCTAAGCTATCACTACCTGGATTTTTCTCTGATGTAATGCAGATTAGCATATAAAGAGCAAGAGTTTTGGGGTTTTTAGGCAATATACACTAATGGGAAGTCACATCAGCCCACACTAACATCCACACAAAGGCAGAGAAGCCAAAACATGACCCTACTGAACAAGGCCACTGAACACTACCAGTTTTATTACCCAGGCCTTGTTTACCTCATAAAACAGTAACTAAACACATAAAAATCAGCCTTCCACAGGCAAAGTGACAAACAAAGATTCCTCAGCAAATAAACAAATGCATTAGAGTGTTTTAAAGATATCTGAGGCTGCTTTAAAAGCCAAGTTGAGAGGTTAAAAAATGAGGCCATAGAATGCAAATTTCACTTGCTGGGGATGTTCCCTGTGCTGGAGGTAAAACAGGCCTCCTCTGAACCCTCAGACCTACACATATCGCCATGTCAGGAACTTTAATTTACTCCTTGTGGGCACAAAAACATTTCTGCTGCCATAAGTGCAGGAGGGGTTCTTTAGCGGCAAGAACCCACCCCAAGGGCCACACTCACTGATCCGGGAGGACAGCGTTGTCGTTCAGGGTGAGCTTTCCCTGGATGCCATGGCACAGCTCCGGCGGGATGTCCACTGCCTACGGAGGAAGGAGTTCTCCACTGCAGCACTTCAGACCTCCCACCTCACAGTTTCCACTGTTTCCAAAAAACAAGTGAGACCTACCTCTGTGTTCTTGGTCTTGTACTGCTCCACAATGAAGTCACAGAGTGGATGGTGCTTCCCCACAAAGAGAACATCACCACCAAGGCTGTTCCTCCTGCCTGGAGAAATGATGGGAATGGGGCAAGAGTTCAGAGGAAGGAGGGAAGGAAGGAATGCAGCAAACCAGCAACGCTGTCCTGGTGACAGCTCCACAAAAGCCAAGTTTCACTCTGATTTAGGAGAAAGCTTTGAACGTTCCCTGAGAACATAGGAAAGACAATGTCTGCCCAGAGTAGGACTTGTCTGGTCCCAAGGACAGCTGGCAGGCAGTAAAAATAATGGGTATCTTGTGTTCAGTGGAGGAATGTTGAATTTAGAATAGAGTAACACTGCAGATACAGACAGAATTGATAAAAACCAACTCCAAACCCCACACACCTCCACAGTTTACCCACAAGAACTAGATGTTATTTCTGTACAACAGAGAAACAAACACTGGCCTTTATAAGCTGAACAAGTGCTCAAATCCACTGAGGATCACTCTGATTACCAGCAGCATCCCTGAGGATGAGTCTGTCATAAACTCAACCCAATCAGACAACAAGGACACCTTGTCCATCTACAGTGAATTTCAGAGGTGGCATCAAAATACCCCAATTTTTTAACAAAACATCCCAATTCTTAAGCTCAACAGCCAAATTCTTACTCTCTTCAGGAGTGAGGTCGGGGTACACTTCCTCCAGGGCAGCTCTGAGGCGTCGCTCATCCACAAAGGGCAACAATGCCACACCTGACAAAACCGAACCAGCATTTCCTCACACTTGTTGAAAAAACCCAGAACATCCCCAAAAAGAGACACCAGCATGGCAAGTTCTGATAAGATTCCTTAGCCAAGAAACAGCTACACTAGTGTGATTCTGAAGGAATCACACTTTTGCTTCAGAAGTCAGATCTTTCCGTGGCTTTATTCACCAAAACCTGTTGCACTCAAACTGAAAACCTAAAGCTTTATCTGCAGTGTAAATTACACCCAGCCACAGAATCTGGCAGACCTTGGAAATTAATATTCTCTAAAGCAAGGAAAAGCTGCATAAATGCAGTAGCTCTTTTTCCATTCTTTGCATGCTCCAAAATATTTCTATATTCCCCAAAGTATTTCTGGCACAGTACTAACGAGCTACTGATTGAGCAGAACAAGATCCATTAATTAAATGCAAAGGAGACAAAAGACAATTACACACTGAAGCTGATAAAAACAGAAGAATGATTAATCTAGTTCAGGACAAATGAACAAATCTAGAATGACTGCTGAAATTACCAATAATCACTGCCAATCCAAAACCAGTTACTGAACCGTAATTTGCTCTTCATACTAATTTCTTTTCAAAAATACACCTGCTGTAAAATACTTGTCCCCTCAACAAGTAACTACGCAAGTTACCTTTGTGACTCAGTGCAGTGATTTCTCACTAAGATAATTTTCCAATTTTTTTCTATTTTTACAGGTTTTTAAGACTTACGTCTAAACATCAAAAAAAAACAAAGTTGAAGTTTCACCTTGCCAAGCGTACTTCTTCCCATTCAAATCAATAGCAAAATCTTCGGGGTAGAAGTCAATGATGCTTGATTCCTGGAATTGAGAAAACAAAAATCACCCGTAAAGCCAACTTTGACATGGGTTCAGAATGTCACGTGGTGCCAAACACAAAGGTCTTGGAAAACAGAAACAGCTTTCATTAAAAGTCATTTAAGCCCAAAGTAAGGATGTGCACTTCCATTACTCAGAGATTTAAAATAAGAAATTAAGGAAGAGAGAAAAATTAGGATAAGGAGGAGAGCTACTTAAGATAAGTTATTTGCTCCCCAACTAAGTTTTGGAAGATTCCTGTAAGAAACGAAACCAGCTGACGTGTAAGAGAGCTGGGAAATGTCATCTGAATTCCAATAAATCATTTTTAAGGATTTTGAAGAACAATTGTAATCTAGCAAAACCTTTCCCTCCTGGTCTGCAGCATTTCTCTGCCTGAAGTGAGAAGCAGCAGGCCCCGTTCACACCACTGCAATATGACCTGAGCTTCCAGCCAGGAATACAAGAGGGATTCTCACCGGGTCGGTCATGAGTTTCCTCCACGTTGGTGGCAGAAAGTTTCCACTGGCGGCCGGGAACACCCCCATAAGCTGTTCAAGAGGCTTGAACTGTTGAAAGCAGACAAGCAGGTGTGGGACACTTGGAATGAGAGGGCAAATCAGCAGTGAATGAACGGATAAACCAGGAGCCTTACCGGTTTGGAGCCCTTCTCAAAGTCTGAAGGCATGTCTGCAATGCCCTCGAAGTCTGAGGCAAAGGGAGCATAGTGGAAAGGGTAATACCAGTTCCAGGATGCACAGCCCTAGGGCAGGGAGGTTAGAGACACAAAATCACACATATCAGCAAATGGAAATCATGCAGCTCATCACCAAACATGACAACATGGCAGAGAGCAGTTTACACTCCTGTTTTCCACAGCAAAATCCCACTGCTAACTTGGGGAGGTGTGGGAGCAGAGACCCCCAGCACGCCCTACTGGGTGTGCAAATGTGAACAGTATTTGCTGAAGATATGCTGAGAAGCATTCTGGTTTTCACTAGTGCTTCCCTCTCCAGTACCAGCACTACTGCATGCTCGGAGTAGCACTTTGCTCTTCCCCTCTCTTTCTCCTGCCTTGAGCAGCAAGGAACACAAAGTGTGTCCTCAGAAAGGAGAGAATCAAGCAAACTCAAAACACACCAGAACACTGTGCACCTTGTAAAGGAAACGTGGCTCCAGAGGGTCTAAGTCAAGCTTTCACCTCCTCAGCTATTTTTCTTAGCAGCACCACTTGAAACAAAAGCCCACTACTATTTTGACTTCCAGTTCTGAACAATTAAATGTCAACGAGGCTCCTCCAGTGATATTTTTGGTACAAAATTGCAGCACCTATAATTATTCGCTGCAGTCCTTCAGACAGACTCAGAATGTTTCAAAAGCCAGGTGGATTGCTTTCATTCTTTTTTCTTTTTTTTTTCCCCTTTTTTTCCCCCCTCTCCAAACAGATGTTCCTTCTAGTGCGACATGTCCTGCATTATTAGCTTTCTGTAGGAATAGAAAGGCATGTGATGTATTCTGGCACAAGCCAGCAGTAGTTATTAGAGTCAATTTTTATTATGGTGAAAAGAAAAAAGGCCAAACAAAGATCCTCAGGCAAACCTACCTCGAAGCTCCCCCAGCCCAACAGCTTCCTAACTGCATTTCCATATGAGCAGGGAGCGATTTTTCAGCTGCTCCATCCCCATACAACAGACTGGGATGTTTTTGTGCTCCTGTACCACTGAAGGGGACACTTTTACCTACAGCTCACCTGGAGGCTCATTTCTACCCCTGGAGGCAGATAGGCACACAGAGGATTGTGGGAAAATACCCTGGCATGGTGAAAAAAACATGGTTTCCTTGTGCCCAGGATCCTGGGAATTCCCACCTATAAAGGCATCCAGATGACATCTGCCCTTTACAAAAGCAGGTCATGCACACAAGCATGTGGAGAACTCAGCTTTCCTGCAGACCAGCTGCACCAGAACTTGCAAACCTTAAACTTGATGATTTTCATCCCCCATAGCACATGAGCCAGAGCCCAAACTCAAGGAATGGCTAGAGCAGGAGGGAAGGGGACACATTCCCATTTTATTCCAAGATGAGAGTGAAAAAACCTATTGGAAACAGCATTTTGTAAGCACGAGGTATCTGTCCTGCCTGTGCTTCCAGCTGGACAGCCGGCAGCCACTGAGGAAAAATAGGAAGTTTTAAGAACACAGCCCTGTGTGGAAGCTCCAAATTCCTGCTGAGACAGACAAACTCCACGGGCTGGAGTACATTGTGCTCCCAGGTCACACAGCCAATCTAACTGACTTTGCCTTCAGGGCACGGAGCTCCTTATTAACCATCAGTACAACAAGCTCCACCATGGCCCACTAATCTCTTGCCAATCTGACATCTCAATTATCAAAAGATTTAAATCGGATACAGATTACTTCAATCACAACACACTTCATGGAGCAGCATTACAATCTACGGAGGAGACTGACAACTCTGTCCCTTGCAAATTCTTACTGGCATTTCACAGGCTTTGTCCTTTGTTCTCCCATTTAGTCACCTGCAATGTCATCATTTGTGGGAAAGGGAAAATAGCAGCGGTTCTTGCTGCACCAGCAAGTGTTGCTACTGGACGTGAGAAGCAGAATCCCTGAATCATTGAGGCTGGAAAAGACCTCTGAGTTGAGAGTCCAACCTGTGACCAATCACCACCTTGTCAACCAGATCACAGGACTGAGTGCCAGTCCAGTTATTCCTTCAGCAGCTCCAGGGATGGTGAAACTGGATTTCAATCCCCAGTGTCAAACAGAATAGGCACACGTTTATTTTACACCTTCAAAAAAACCCCACAGCTTTTTCAAAACGAGTAACAGACTGAAACAAATTCAGACAAGAAACCTTGGGGTACCTGATAATAATATCTGAGAACCCAGCAAAGCCCTTCCACATAGGACTGCACAACCTTGCGACGGAATTTCTCATCTGAGGCGTCCACATCAAATTTGTTTTTATAGTAGCGCTGCTTCCAACCAGTTTCCCACAACCTGCAACACAACCAGGCACGGGTAAAACATGTTAATATGGATGGGCACCTTAACAGATGCACATCTGCAGGTGCAAGGCAAAGCCACTTGCTACTTCAGTTGCCATTTGTATGCAGTTTAAATGAAGGCAGAAAAAGTGATGCTCAGCAGCAACAGAATAAAATGTGACTGTTGGCAGAACTGACAGAGTTTTCCTGCTACCCCAAATATAAAGGCAAGCAAATGTATAACAGTTTCTGTGTTCTGTGGCTGTTCAGACAAGCTGTGATTACCAGAGGCAGTTCTGCAGCTCAGCACCCTGTGCTTGCTGCCTCACATCAGATGAGCTCCCTTTCACCCAGGATTTTCAGTCTCTCAGGCCAGAGGTCAACAGTGGGATCACAGGAGCCACCTCAGCCACAGCTCATTCTTCCTTCACACAGCTCTCCCTCATGTCTGTCCACAGATGGGGCAGGGAAAACAAACTCTGGTTCCTCTTTGACACACAGGCAGCTGCAACCTTCAGCTCTGCTATATCATGTCAGCAAAGAACCAAGCTGGTTAAACCAAATGATCCCTTAATAATGATTTGTTTTCTTACACAGGATTTTACTCCAAACCACTCCAAGAGGTCACCTCAAGCTGACATTGGTCAGACTCTCCCAGAGCCCAAAATCCTGTGTATGGAGCTTTAGTAGAGAGTCATGATCCATTTATGCTTCCTTACAGGATGCACATCCCTTTGGCTCTGCAAAGAGGATCTTCCCTTGCTTCTGCTTTGAGACAGTTGCTCGGGACACTTCCTAAATCCTTCCAAGATGATTCACACTGACAAGCAGGCAGTGAAGCCAAGAGATGCTTTCAAGACTTCCAGAAAAGCAGGTGTGCAAGGACAGAGCTTCTGGCACTGAAGGCGTGAGGGATGAAGTCAAGAACATCTGCAGGCTCTGAGCTGCCTGGCAGACAGACACTTGCATAAATTCAAAAAACCTTTCAGTGAGATAAAACCCATTTGTAGCCAACTGCAACAATTTGTTCTGGTTTCAAAGTCATTCTGAATACAGAACGTAATTTCACAAACAGTGTGGTCATATCTATGATATCAGTGCAGTTTTTTTTATTTACAATGGCAAGCATAGAATTAATTTCCACTCAGAAAAGGACATGAAAAAATATTCTGAGTTACAAAAGCTTAAAAAACTGTGATTGAATGTCGCACATTCTTTTCCTTGGCAATACCAACCCTGTCAGAACCACTGCTGCTTGTGAATCGTCACAGTTTATTCTTACTGTTCAAGCTTCTTTTAGCAGCTCTGCTAACACTCAGATGGAATAATTTATCCTTAAAATTTATGACTTTATATAAAAATTCTGTTTGCTTGAGACTAAAAAAAAAAACAATCAACCAGTCCATTCAGATATAGACACAGAGGAAGGAAAATGAGAGCAAGAATTGTGATATTGGAAGAACTGAAGGGGCCAAATGTCACAAATATATTGTGATAACTGTGACCAGAACTTCACAAGGAAAGAACCCTAAGTGTTTTCCCACGTCCATCCATGCCCTGACTCCACAGAAAACAAACCCCTGTGGCTGCACTTCTCAGGAACAGCTGTAAGGGCCTTCACCCTCAACTCAAACAGCAAGAGCTCCATTGAAACCCTTGATCAATGCAGACTCACTGGTGGTTAATTCCCAGAAAATTCCTGTCTCAACCATCCTAGGCTTAGCCTTCCTGAGACAACGCCTGAACTCAAGAGACAAACCAGGGCCTGCTGCAAACCAAAGATAGAGGAGAGCACTGGAAGTGAGGATGGATACTGCTGCCTTGGTGCACACATGAGAGCCATGTGGGTTAAACAGCTCCCAGATTCCAGGAACAGCGGCATTCCACTCACATAATCAGGGAAAGTCTCACCAAGCTCGGTCTCAGAGGGAGTAGTGGCTTGGAGGCTGCAAACCTGCACGCATACTAATCTGGATACTTAGCTTGAACAGCCAGAGCTCATCCATCTCACTGGAATTTACTGGGTATCCTCACCCTCCACATTAATTACCACTGGATAAAAAGATCACAGAAAAGCATCTGAAGGCACCGCTGCACTGAGCTAAATGGCATTAATTAGGCTGCATCTATCTCAGCAATTTGCTAACAAAGTGCTACAAAAAATGGCTTCACCTGATATTATCCTCTGGCTCAGGTTCACTGTCACTGTCCTCAGATTTCCGCTTAATTCCTCCTCCCAGGGATGGGCTGCCATCAGGAGTCAGGCTGGTGTTTGGAGATGCTGAAGTCGTCTAGGGTCAGAATTATTACAGACAAATAGAGGAAAGCGGGGGGGGAAGAGGAGGATTTATTAGGCTTTTAAAATTCAAGTTAAAATTAACAGCTCTGTGATAATCACAGGCCTTCTCTTCAATTCCAAAAAAAACTCCAGGCAAAGGCTCCATAACCCTTAACTTTCAAGTCAAGGGGCAAAAGGGAAAACCACATCCCTGTTAAAAGACAGGCATTGATGCACAGAGGCAAAGATGTCACAGGCTTTGAGAAAGAAAAGGATGCATTAAACAGTACAGTATGAATTGATTCAAAAATGCCATTCTGGATATATTCCAACTTTGGAACACCACTGCAGCTTCTGTTACAATTTCCTTTTGTGGCACCAGTGAAAAAAGTGCTTCCAGCTCAGAACTGCCAGAAAATACTCTGAGCTGCTTCAGAGTTGGCCTCTTAAACTCCTCTCAAATTTATCTATTTTAATATGAGAGCCTAAAAGAAATGTATCCCATTCCATAAAGGAACTAATTTGCATAATTCAGGTGCAAAAAAGTTTTGAGATTAAAAGGGAAGAGCAGCAGAAATTATACCTTGAAAAAGCACATTGTATTTAGACTTCAGAGACAGAACACACATCTGTGATGAAAAGAACCTTAAATTTGTTTGTTGTGTTTGGATGAAGATTTATACCCAGAAAGAAAATATTTGTCATAATTGTCATTTAAAGTTAACAGGACTTCTAACAGCACTTTTTTCCAGTTTTCCCTCACTAATCCCTTGCACAAAACTTCATCCAAGTTTCTCCCTTCCTCAGGGAAAAACATCATTCCAAGCAGAAATAAAGAAAATTTTATTCAAGCAGGCTTAGAAAAATCAAAAGCCACTTCCTTGAAGAATAATGTTTGAGGTGTCAGTTTTTCAAGAAAACTCGATGGGGCAGAGAAAAAGGTGCCTGGAGCAACACGGGGCCTCGATTCTTTCTTTTCTCTGCGGAAACACCTCTGAACATCTACTCACAGAGTTCTGCCTGTCGTGCATCCTCATCTCAAAGGCAGCTTGTCGAGGGTTACAGATTGCCTGAGGGCTGGATCGATTTCCCAGGGCTTGAGGGGAAAATTGGCCACCAGGAATAAAGGAAGGCTGATCTCTCTACAAGATAAACACAGGCAAGGCTGCTGAAAGAGCTGTGTGATCTTCTGTGCACTGGGATTATGCTCTCACAATTTTCAGATTAACATTATGGGGAAATGAATGCACACAAGGCACATTTTTTATATATGGAATAGAAAAAAAACCCCAACCTAATTTACATGTTTTAAACTTTGAAATAGTTTACACCCAGGCCAGCAAACACCGTGATTATACCTGCAGTTCCAACCTCCAAAAACTAAAATAGACATTTAAATTCTTGCTAGTTTCTGCATTGGGTATGGAATTCACTTACCTTCAATCTCTTCCTTTTTTCTTTTTGCCGTCTTTTAAAGTTATCCTAAACGAAGAACAAAGGGAAATAATGTCAGTCAAGGACACAGATTCTTTGGCAAATGATTTCACTATAATTCTCAATTGACCACGCCACAAGGTTTTTAGGGAATGTTCTGAATAAGACATGGGTCAATTCTTGTGTCTGTAAATCCAACAGAAACAGGATGGAATTTTCTACACTACCCTGAAAAATCTATGGGGAAAAAAACCAGCTGGGTACTCAAAGCCCCAGAACTCTGGTAATGATTTAAATGATCTACTAAATTTATCTGCAACACTAGAGGGTGACAGCAGTGTCAGAGCACACAGACTCCTTGCTTGCACTGCAGAGCTGCCCAAAAAAAAAAAAAAAAAAAAAAATCAGAGAGACATTACAGTCTTAGAAGTAGGAAAAGAGACTCAAGGAAAGATATTTCTTATTCTGTGATTCCTGGACCAGCTGAAAATTTGAACATGAAACTGGCATTTCCAGGAAAAGGAACTCAGCTGGAAGCACAAGATTCTTTTTTGAGCCTGGAAAAATTCACCAGAGATTATAGCAAAGAAAATACAAATTTGGGGTTTTTTTCTTTTTCTTGTTCTCTTAAAGGAATGTCTCTGGCTAACAGTAAGTGATTAAAACCAAACTCCAAGAATGTCAGAATAACAACAAAAAAATTACATCGTCATCTTTCCTCTTTTTGAAAATACTGTCTTCAACTTCCCCAACAGCCAGCATGATCATCTGGACCCGCTGCAGGTTCACAAACCCACTTTCAGTCAGGTAGCCCTGCAGGTCAGAGAATAACAGAGTTGAAAAGCAAGCCCATTTTGTGGCAAAGACCCAGATATTTTTAAAGGAAAACGAAAAACTCACCCCAGTTTTGTGCACCACGTTTTTATAGATGTTAACCAAGCGATCGATCGCTCCCTCCCTAAACACAAACCACAGGGTGAGACTCCTGGTAGTGAAAAGCACAGGAGCTGTTCTTGCAGGAAAAGAAAACAGATTCACATCTACCTGATCTCCAGAGATGGCAGATGAGGGAGGAAGTCATTCCCCACAAAGAAGCACATGAAGACCCAGTCATCAACACTCCTTTCAAAATCAAAAGTGAAAGGCAAGCTGGCCATAGTGAGTTCTCTCTCCAAGTACTGCAACACACACACAAGAAAAAGAAGCTCAGAGAACACTGCACAGGATTTGAATGGTATTTACAGCCAGCAGCTGCAGCAGCTGCTACACCTCACCTCTCGAAGGACACACAGGCGGATGAAGATGAACTCTTGCTCTGAGATGGGCAAGGTGTCAGCAAACTGATCGTGCTGCAACAGAGGAGACGCACATCAGATCCAAGTCCATCCCAGAGCTTCTCCAGCCCCACTTGCAAGGCTTGCTTCAAGAGGAGTTGAGATAGATCCAAAAACAGGCTCCCAAGCCCTTGTGCCAAGCATGTATTCTGCTGCTTTGCACATCTGTTCAGTTACTGACCATTTGTTTTCATTCAGAGGGAAAAGTCCCAAACAACAAAACACCACAAGAGTGGATATCAGGTTTGGCATGAGACTTCTGTATTTTTACATCCAAGGGAAAAGCTAGGTATTCCCAGCAACAATTTGCACCATGCCCCAACTAAAACCAACAGCAAGAACGACTTGATAATCTCCTCATATGCTAAATTTAGATTAAAAAAATCCTAGAAATAGCAAAATTCTTACCTTTCCTTGTTTCTCTCTGGGCAGACCTTGGCAATCCTTAACCTCATGCCCCATCTGGTTACAGAGAGCACACGGCTTGGGTTTGTTTGGTTTGAACTCTTCCCTAATGATGGTGAAGTTTGGTTCGTGTGTAGCTAAGCCAAGCATGATCAGATCAGCTACCAAGCAAAGGAGAAGAACAAAATGTGACTGGGGATAAACATCATCAAGTTCTGGGTTTTTTTTAAAAAAAAAAGTTTAGAAGCAAAGTGGATTTTGCCTCAAGTAAGATGTTGATGTGATTACCCAGGAACCACAAACAAGAGAGAACTTACCATCAGCCCCACACAGACAGTGGTGGGTGTTTGGGTCATGGTTTGGCTGAGCTGCACAAAAGAAAATTACATTTTGTCAAAGTCATGCAACGTAAGTTATTACTGAACATAACTTAAAACAAAATGTCCACATTAATTGGAACTTTACCTCTTTGTCTCCTGATGTAATCCATGATTTTATGCTCCCCTTCACCAGGAGCACTGGCATCTGACAGAATAACCTGAAAAAACATTCAAATCATGGCAACAATTAATGCTGCCAATGAAAAAACCCAGTAACTTAGATACTGAGCACAGCATCTGACTTATGAATACTTGGAATTCTAATTTGTGGTTTGAGCTAAAATACTGTGATTCAAGATGAAATTATTTACAAGCAAGGAGCAGTGAAGAGACCTTCACCTTCTTCTACCAGCTCCAGGCCAAAGCTGACACTGATTCAACATCCACTGAAACGATCATGTGACATTTGACGTGTCCTGATAAATTATCAGGGTAATGAAATGGGCACTAGAAAACACCCAGATTCAGCTCATTGATGCACTGAAGCATGATCTCATCACCCCCTCCTCACGCTGATGAGAATTAATGTTTATTAAACCCCCGTCTGATGGGGGGAATCAAGCAGAGCCAACTGCCCTCTAATTAGAACACTTGAGCAGTCAACTCGTGGCACATAGCACAGGCAGCTGCATTTCCTGCCTGCACTGACAGCAGAGCTGTCACAGACAGAACTCGGGGAGTGGAGTGGCCGGGCAAGACCCTCAGAGAAACTCCAAGCCCAGAAAGGCAAGAAGGCTGACAACTGTTATTTTCACTGCCTGCCAGTAGAGCAACAGAGAAAACGCAGCCTGCTGAGGGAGCAATTACAAGAAAGAAACAGTGCGAACGATACAACTACAATGTATCTTCATACTTTCCCCAAAAGCAGAAAGAGTATTCCTAAAGCACTGTCTCTCATCAAGTGAAATTGCGGCTTTCAGCAGCAACCCGGCTCCTTGCCCTTCAATGAAATCACAGCAAATGGTGCTGGGAGATGGAGTTATCAGCACGGAATGCATCTGAAGCCTCAGCAGGATGTGCACGTTGGCCCACTGTTAATAACAGCTCATGGCCAGGCCAAAAGCCAAATCTGTTAAATTTCTACTCTTCAACTGGATCCCAGCCCAGCCCAAACACCTCCTTCATCTCCCTCAAGCGTGAAAGTAGGAAACTCACAGTTAGGTTCTTCCAGCCTGGGTCACTGTTCAAGCGGTCAGCAATGTAATAGCGGAGGCATTTAGCAAGATTGTCCATAAACTCAGTTCCCTACAGAGGGTTGGAAGGAAAGGAATTAAACCAACATTCGGCCCTTGGCAATTGCTGGGTACAGAGCCAGGCCACTCACCGGGGTGATACAGTTGCTGTCAAACCTCTCCTTCACCTCCTCTGGAGGCAGAAAGCCACCTGGAGCAACAGAAACAGAGAGCAAAGTCCAGATGGACCATTGCCAATATTTTTGCACAGAAAATTCCCAGCTCCCCTGGGAATAATTAATTCACTGAAACCAGTTTGTTTAATAAAATTCCCACAAAATCACACCTTACCAACTCTTACTATTGTGTTATCGCCACGCTGCAAGGTGTTACCACATTTACAAACACTGTTACTTCAGAGAGGTGATTTCAAAGCCCAGACAACAGCAACACATTCCCCTCTCACTACTGTTGTCACCACCACTCTCAAAGTTGCTCTGAATTTTATTTCCTCACTGAATTTAGAGTTTCAACTGTCAAGTAACTCCCCTTGCTGGCAGCTTATTTATCCCTGTGGAGGAGTATTTCTATCTGATCCCTGCTTTTAAGCCTCAATTCTCCTTTCATCAAGTCCTACAAACATGTACTTCCTTCCAGAAGGGTTTTGGTTGTTTCTCACTGTATTTATCCCTGCTCTTCTGTTCAATTTATTTTCAAAAGGAATTAAGAGCACTCAGCACAAACTCATTTCAGGCAGGAGACTGAAGAAGAAAAGATGACATTTTGTTTTGTCTCAGTTCTTAACTTTGGAAAACACAGATCCAGCTTTCCCCAGGCTTCTTCTCCCCTTCTCCCAGCAATCCACACACAGCCCTTCCTCTAAATCTTACTGAGGTGATCAAATAAGGTGATTCTCATGAGAAAACCTCTGATAAGGCCACTGCCCTACCTTTGGCCAGAATTTCTTGTCGGATTTTTTGCTTCTCCTCAGCAGCTTCCATGCCCTCCTTTGAGGCTCTGAATCTCCTGGACCGCTGTTGATTCATTTTGGCACGTGGAGCCTTGAAGAAGTACAGGAGAGCTTGGGTCACTTTTTGCATCTGGACAATCTCTCCTGTCCTGAGAGCTGCTTTGGGTCACAAGTTATTACAAAGAGTTGATGTGATCGCTCATCAGACTTACTGATGGGCAGGTTGGATGGAGAAACCTGTGCTAGTGGAAGGTGTCCCTGGCCATGTGGAAGCAGATCTTTAAGACCCCCTCCAGGACAAACCATTCAGTGATTCTGTGTACTGAGGGGAGATGAGGATTTTCCAGCTGGAAACCCAATGTGTCAATACTCACCACTCCATCAATGGCCATGTACAGGAGTCTCCTTGGTCTCACAATGTTGAAGATTCTGTCGATATACTCAAAAATCGCCACCATCATCTCATCTTCATTTTTGGGCGCTGGCCTAAAACATAGAGCATTCAATTAACAACTGAAATGCTGCCAGTGAAGAGAGAGATATGTCACCTGCAAAGAGCCAAACAAAGAGCCTTACTTGTCCTCTGGGTGTGTGCAGGGGTGAATGATGCCGTTCATGTCCAGGTAGAGGTTGTCGAACTCCACCTCGTTGGGGTTGGGTTTGCTGGTGTCAATGGGGACCTTGACACCATTGCACTCTTTGGCCTGGGGATGCAGTAGGAACAAGGATTTCAGCACAAATAACCAGCAGCTATTAATGCACCGACTCATGTAAGTCTGTTTTGGTTTTAACAGCAGCAGAAGAAAGAGAGCAGTAAGTACCCACATTATCTGCAACTGCACTTTTCACTATTAAACAGCACTTCTTTCTACAGCTGTTTTTAACCAGAAAAAATGATAGTGGGTTATGGCAGAGTGTCCATGTCTACTGACAAGAGAAGTTCCTATACCTCATAAATGTTTATTAAACCCCCATCTGATGGGGGGAATCAAGCAGAGCCAACTGCCCTCTAATAACACTTGAGCAGTCAACTCGTGGCACACAGCACTGCATTTCCTGCCTGCACTGCCCCTTGTTGCAGCAGAGCTGTCAGAGACAGAACTGGGGGAATGGAGTGGCTGGGCAAGACCACCTTCATCCTAAATCACCTAGAGCCACCTGTATTCCTGGACTGCTCCAGCAGTGGATTCTTCAACATCCTCAACAACCATGGTCACATTTGTTTCCTCACCATAATTTCAGGTTTGTTTTGTTTGGGCCTTTGTTGTTGTTATTGGGTTTGAGGTTTGGTTTTGTGGTTAGTTTGGTCAAAAGGCAATTAGCAACATTGATTCTCCTTTCCACCAGCCACAGGCGTAACACATGTAACACAAAACTCAAGAGCATGCTAGAGACAGGAGCTGAGCAAGGGAAAGCCAGATGATTTTCAGAGGAATTCTGGCTGGAATGGGTTATAACACACCCAAAGCCGGAACAAAGCATGCTCTTGAATAGCTGGGCATAAAGCAAAGTTTAAAAATGAATGGCATGTTCTGAGATAAAGGCTACGGTCACAAGATTGCCTGGGATGGGGGAAAACCAGGATACCATTGGGTCCCCCATCACATGAAGCTCAGCAGCTGCTGCTGAGCCAACATCAAGCACTTCCCTGAACTTCTGTCACCAGATTGCCTGCTACTCACTGGGTGAGTTCCCCACATCTCTGCTGAAGATTCAGAAGGAAAAAAGCCTCAAATTTACAGATCATGCCATTAACTTTGGATTTTCAATTCAAATTTTCAATTTTCCTGCTTAAAGCAGCAATAGGACTGGCTGACTTCTTACCCTCAAAATTAAATGCTCTAGTGTCTCGATTCTGTATTTATGTTTGGCACGGTTACTGTGACAGATGCCATCCCCAAGCACTGTTTGCCTCCTTTATTGAGCTCTCCAGACACACATACACACACTCAAATGACTTGGTGTTAGCAGAAACTAAGCGCCAGTGCAAACACTTGTACCTTCGTCTGGGCTACCCTCCTGGATTCTCCTCGATCCCCAGCCACCCTTTCTCCCAAGCTAAATGGGATTGAGAAGGAATCCCAGCTCTGTGAGGCAGGAACTGAGCCCCCCTTCACAAATCCACTGGGGTTCTCATGCGGCAGCCATGTGGAAGGAAGGCTGAAGTATCTGGCAGTGAAATCTCTTGTGATACAGCTAAACTGTTCACTTCTCATCTACGGCCTCTTTTGAAATCACTGAAAACAGATCTTCAAACATGATACTTTAGCTCCAGCTTTATTAATTCCTATCCATTTGATTAAGAATATTCTCTCCTGGGTTTTTTATTATCTTCAAGATCTTCCTCTCATTCTTCCTGCTCAGCTTAAGAAGAAGATTTTTTTCTTAAATCTAATTAATCTAGCAAGGTATGAGAACAAGGATCAACTTTTCTATATTTCAAAGAGACAAGCTACTGGGAGATACAAAATTTCTGATTAGAGAGATTTACAGCAATCCTAAAACACACATGGAGCTGATTACATCATGAGAGAAGCTTAAATTCATCAACAGTATGACCAACTACAGCTTCTCCCTGCTGTCAGTCCTAAGTCCACTCTCAGATTTATGACCAGATTTGAATATAAAAAAATGTTAATGAATATGATTTAACCATGTGCTGTCCTGGCTGTAATTGCAATGTGCTCTTGAGTTGGAACAAGGCAATGTGGATGAGGACAGCAGGAGCTGCCACTTCCCTTATGGCAAATCCAACTCAAGGAATTTGCTGTGTCTTTCCACTTATTTTAATAAAGAACTTTGGCTGGTACAAGCTCAGTTATTAAAGACTCAAAAAAAAGGGAACATATTATCAGTAAAACCAGGGCTATAAAAACCTTTGTCTTGCCTAAATGTGAGAGCAGCTTTGATTACACAGATTAATCTGAACATTTACAAGTATGCTGAAAAAAGCAAATCTGCTCTTAGAGGCAACTGCCCTAAACTGTTACAGATGTAATTGCTGTTTAAATTGTGGCTGCTTCTCAATGACAGATCTTAAAGGGTTATGCAGGACAGCCCCTAAACTAAGGGTTCCCAGAGCCTCAGGACAGGTCACATCCAGGAGTTTGGTGCAGACACTAGAAGAGTCAGTGCTGCTGGAGCTCAGCATTATGGGAAACTGTTAAGCCCACAACCCCCCTTTTTTTCTATAAAAATTCCCAGGCAGATTCTTAGATCTTAATTAAGTGAATTAAAAATTCACTTCTCACAGCAACAGGTGAAATAAACTTCCCACCTTTCTTAGCGGGCCTGAAATCACAGCTGCAATAAAACCACAGCAGCAACTTACAATTTTAACCAAACCTGTGCTACTCTGCCTGAATCTGAAACACAAAAACACCCTGGAAAAGCACAGAACTGAACATCCTGCTGCAGGCAGGGGACACGTGCAGCCTCAACATGGAATTCCACCACCTCACTCTCATTTCCCTGATCTCCTCCACCATGCTCCCACATTTTATCCCCTTCCAGGTGCTTCCCCAAGGTAAGCACATCTTGTGAGGAAGAGCAGAGGGGCAGAAGCCCCAGCACACACCATGAACTTTCCAAACTAGTTATAGGGAAGAGCAGAACATAGCCAGTAAAATCCAACAAAACAGAACACAAACTATTTGGAAAAGCCTATGGGAAAAGCAGTTCGGGAAGCAAGAACTCCAGTCTGCATCCTCAGAAAGGCTCGAGTTAGCTCTGAGGAGGAAAACTTGCCATGCTCAGGGCACATCAAATCAAACACGGTGCAGCCACTCAAAGCCTGCCGCTGAAGGGAGACCCTCCCAGTCCTCCACGTCCCCTCCCGCCCTGTCCCGCAGGAGGGCACGACACTCTCATGGCTGCAGGGATGAGCCTGAAGGAATCAGCCCAAAAAAAACATGTAAACAAACATCATTTCAGCTGCAATACTGCTGGAAAGGCACCTGTGGAATCCTGTGTCAAAGCCTTCACTGAAACCTCCTTCTGCTGCTGCCATGGAAAGCCAGATTTTAGAGGATGTCTTTGGAATAATCAGCTCCCTGTTTGGCCAGATGTTTATCCTGAACTAGAAAACACCAGCAATGAGACAAAATCCCCTGAGGTTGCTCAAGGTTAAAGAGCACAAGCACAAGCTTGTTGTAAATCTTGGATGCAGCACGACAGACAGCTACACTCGTGTTCCCATCAAGTCCCAAGGCTTGCTGTGACTTCTAATTCCCAATGAAAAAAGTTGGGAGAAAAGCAGGGACTGCAAAAAACATTCAAGAAACAGCAAAAAACACTCCCGCTGCTCCCTACTCAAGCTTCACCAGGGTCACAAATCCTACTTTTCCGGGCCAAAATCGCACAAAGGCAGAGCCGAGGGCGTCGGGAAGGGCTGGAATTCCAGCGAACCGCCTAGAGAGGAGGAAATCGGAGGAGAAGCCCGATTCCCTGCTCCTGCGCCAATTCCCACTTCCTCCACGTGCCCATTCCTTCCAAGAGCGCTCGCGCGCACCAGTGACACTGAAAGAGGCGCTGGGATAACTTCTCCCGCACAACGGCCGCGTCCACCGGGATTAGAAGTGCGGAAAAAACTCAAAAACCCCAAAACCCCCCAAACCTCCCAGAATCCTAAACAACACCCGAACCAAACCAAAACAAAGCCCCCACCCACCCACCGACCCGCCTCAGAAAAGCCCCGGGGCAGCCCACGGGGGCACAGCGGGGATTCAGCACCGGGGGCTGTACCGATGCGGCCCCACCAGCGCCGACCCTCCGCGCCCGCCCCGCGGAGCCCCAGGGCGGCCGCCAGCGGGCCCTGCTGTGCCGGGCGGCCGGCTCACCTTTTCCTCAACGCAGTTGACGATGATGGAGGGATACTTGCGGCTGAGCCAGCGGAAGAAGGCCGGGACCCCCATGGCGGGTGCGGGACGGGCCGCG
>VXBB01009993.1:481061-520609 GCA_013399915.1 Illadopsis cleaveri | reverse complement strand
GGGTGGGGGAGGGGCCGCGGGGAGCGGGACCGGCGGCACCGACAGCACTTCCGGGGTCGGGAGGCGGCGCGGGGCATGCCGGGAAGGGGGGAGGGCGGGGGTTCGCGGTCACGTGGGGCGCGCGCGCACGGTGCCGCGGCCATGTTGGGTGCTGGGGCGTGAGGGGACAGCCGCCCCCCCAAAACGTGTCCGGGCAGCTCCTGGGGCACGAAAGGAACACCCGGAGGGGAAAAGCAAAGCCTGAGGGCACAAAAGTGATTTTCAGGGGGAAAAGCGAAGCCTGAGGGAAGGCTGACTCCGAGACAGCCCCACTGCCTTGCTCAGCCAGGACACAAAGTGTGACAGTTTGCCTTCGAAAACAGCCATAAACAAGCAGTTTAACAGGAGAATCACCCTCCTTTAGCACCTTGTTAAAAAACAAGCTGAGGTACTGCTGTGGAGTGCTTTAAGCAGCGTTTCCCAGGCAAGTCATAATTTACAGAGACATGGATGATTTATTTCAGCACTGCACGAGCTGCGTGCTCAGTGGATTCCCTAAATCCAGCCCAACCACCAGACTTCAGCACTGTTACTTATACTCAGCAATCCAGTGTTGGCAACTTCCCAAGCACAGCCCCTCTTTCAGGATTGATCAGTGATTTCCACATAAGTTGTGCAATCCCAGCCAACTCTCCATGTCCTCAGGAAAAAGGTCTGCACCTCTATTTGACTTGTAGGTGTGAGTTTTAGTGTTACAACGAACATGGTTCAGCTACAGGATACACGAAATTTGGGTGTTTTGCCAAGTTAGGAATGTACACATAGGCATCAGCATCTGGATTTACTACATCCTTAAAGCTTGGTAGTTCCAGGGTGTCCTTGAGGAAGAGATGCGTTAATCAGGTCTCTACGTGAAACTATACAAAGATCATACATTAAAGAACATCCTTACTTCAGACAATTTTGACTTATCCTGCATCTGGCAATAGAAGCGATTCAGGGCACGGCTGCTCTGTGCCTTCTGAGGGGACATTTTCAGTGGGGAATGGCTCCACGTGATTTGTGAGAGTGGCACAAGGCAAAGAGCCCCCGTCCCCTCGCTCTGCCCATGGCATAAGCAAATACTGTTAATTTATGGCAGTTTGATGGCAGTGAAATGGAATGAAACGGTCGGGAATTAAACGGGATTAACATGAGGCGGGTTTTGCTCCGCTGTGTCCCGTTGCCGCACACCAGCTCCCTTAGCAGGGCAGCCACAGGGCCGAGGACAGAGAACAGTGGCCTGGGAGTCATTAACAAAAATAACAAAATCTCAGCAGTGCTTGTGGAGTCAACGCTGCTGATTTGGGGAGCGGAGGGGAACCTTAGGACCTGGCTAATTCTCTGTAGAACAAATTAACCCAATATTGTGTCTCTCATTATTCTTATCCTCACTTGGCTGTTGTTAAGCCGTTTTCTGTTGTCATTCCTCTCAGTATAATCTGTGACTTGAATAAATTTCCCCTGCAACTTTGTAGTGGCACCACACCTGTGGTATCAGCTGAAGATTGTCCTTTATCTGTTCCTTACAAAATGTTCCCTGATTGAAGCTTCCTATTGTAGTGCTTCTCCTCCTGAAATTTTGTAGGGAGCACAGCAGCTTAGCATGAACATTTTGTTTGTATTGATGGGCAATCAGTTGTTTTTCTGATAATGCTGAAGAAAACAGAAGGCTGGTGGACGCAAATGAAACGTGATTGTCTTATCTTATAATTACTTGGGTAAACAAGCGCTGGAAAAACTAACACTGCAGCAGACAATTGAAAAGTTGGTCTGAGCACCAGCAGCTGCGCCGGGCTGTGAGCCTGGGTCTCACCTGCCAACTGTGCATCCATGAACACAGCACAGAGTGGCGCACCCGCAGCAGGAGCAGGGAAGGCATCCCACTCGGGCACTTTCCTCGGATGAGTGGCATGCTGATGGGAATCTGTTTGGGCTGTATTGATTCCAGTCCCCCTGTCCGTCAGCTTCACCTGCCACCAGCGCTGGGCTGCCTGCATGACAGCTGTGAAGGAGCCCAGGGATGTTGACTGGCAGGATGTTTTGCATCTAATGAGTCTGTGCACAATAAGAGTATCATAAATAATGCTCCAGAGGAACCCGGCTATCGCTCCAACACCAAGAGGCAGAGATTGCCTGCGCACGGCTCCGCAGCCGTCTGTCACCTGTCACAGGCTGCTGTTGGGGCTGAGCTGGACTGCCGCGGTGGAAAGCCCTACAGACTAGTGTCATGCAGCAGACAGAAAGTGGGCTGACATCGGGAGCCCGGAGTCACTCAGGAGGAGCTCAGAGCTGCAAAGACACTGCGCCGCTGAGGCAACGTTCCTTGCCAGCGCAGGCTGCTGGATTTTTCCAGTGGGCTGCTCCTCCTCTCCATGCACTGCCTTGAGCAACATGCCCACCTCACAGCACAGGGCTTTCTCTGCAGGCAGCAGTCCCACAGGACATGGGGAGTCGGGTGGTAAAAAGGACATTAAAGCCCTCACTAAAGTATGGCTTTAGTCACAAAATCACAAAATTGCTAAGTTGGAAGAGACCTTCAAGGTCATCGAGTCCAACCTATGCCCTAACACCACCTCAACTAAACCATGGACTGAGTGCCACATCCAACCTTTTTTCAAACACATCCAGGGATGAAGACTCCACCCCCTCCCCAGGCAGACCATTCCAGTACTTTATCACTGTTTCTATAAGAAACTTTTTCCTAATATCCAACCTGTATTTCCCTTGGCGCAGCTTAATGTGTCCTCTCGTTCTGTCAGTTGCTGCAGTCCTTTAGTTGAGCCCAGCAGTCTCTCAGGATGTCAGCTCTGGTCACAGACTCACCCAGCTCCATCCTTGGTGCAGAAGATTCCCGAGTTCCCAGAACACTGGCAGACTGAACTGATGGCAGTCTGAAACCCACAGCAGCCAGCGGTGCCAAGGGTTCCTGCTCAGTTCCAAGCCTTCTGCAAGTCATTTTGTGCTGTTGAGCTCTCAGCCTACATGTTCCTCTTATTAAACTGAATGTTCCCATTTCTAGCTGGGTTTTGAGGGATGGGATGCAGAGATTTGTGTCCATGTTGAGAGACATGGGGCTGCAGCACAGCACAGCTTAATTGGGATGCTGCTTTCTGCTTTTGAACTTGTCATTTATGAACAGCTTTAACATGTTCCCTGGTTTCTCCCTCCCAAAGAAAATCTTATGTTTAATGAACTCAATTTTAGATAAAAGAAATGAAAAGAAGAAAATTAAAAATGCATGAAGCTCCTGGAGTCATCTAATTACTCTGATGTCCACACAGCAACACCAGCACAGATTTCACAAAGCAGGGAAAAGCAGGAAAGCACTGGGGCTTGCCACATGTAAATACCGCTCTGTTCCAAAATGTGCTGAATTACAAATGGATATTTTATGCCTTTCTTTTTCTTGATCTGTTGCAGAAGAAGATAAAGATCAAACATGCCAGTTGACCCCAGCGGCGCCTGTCTGCATACCCACAATGCTTGTCTGCTTCTTCCCAAACCCCATCTAGCGCTAGAGTCCCAATACTGGGATGCCACAAGCCTCAGGAGGGGATGTCACAGAGAAGGGCTCCTGTCAGAGCAGGAAAACACTGCTGGTCAGAGAGAGCACATAGACAGTGTATAGGACCCATTCTGTTTATTTGGTATTTAAATTTTCTTTGCCCATAAAGTGACAAGCAGCACTTCAGCCTGTGGCACACTCATTATGTAAAAGAAAATGCAGTTTGTTTCTTCCCTCCCAAAAACCAGTGAAAGAACCTCAGTCATAGAAGTCATCGAAGTCATCTGAATCCGTGCTGTGGGTCTGTGGGCGCAAAGCAGCCTCGAGCTCGGAGCTGCTGTCGTCAGATTCACCCCAGAATGCTGTGGGTGAGGAGACAGAAAGCAGAAGTATAAAACCTTTTCTGTGGCTGTGCCATTTGTCACAGCGACAAGCACGGGACAGCTCTCCCAAGGCTGACTGCGGGCTGGGAATTGGGAGCCCCAGCCCCAGGTGTGCATGTCCAGTGTGGTGTCTGGCAGTGGAGTGGCTGTGCTGGACAGCGGCCTCATTCAGTGCTCCCACTCCATTGTGCCGCAAGGTAGCCAGGCAGAACACTTCCACTCCAAGCAATTTACTTGACCAGCTGCTGCCTGAATCACAGCTTTGTCTATTCTCTCCCCCTTTCTCCCCACTACTTGACCCTGTGGTGAAGTCACCAGCAGGCCATGACATCACAGAGTTGGCACAAAAACAGCAATGATGTCACAAGTGAAAAATCACCAGTTTGAGACCAAGTCAGATCCAGGCAGGCCTGATCTCAGTGGAGCACATGGCTTTAACCTTAAACTCTGCGAATCAGCAAACCCTTTCACTGACAGCAGCAGAATCCTAGAGTGCTTGAGAGATTTCTTGAGATGTGAATTCTTTTGACCCATGGATAGGACAGAGCAGGAAACATGGCACAGCCACAGTGGCTGACAGAGCCGTGCTCTCTTGTTCCCACCCAATCCAGAGGCTGCTGGCTGTCCAAAGGCAGCCGGGATGAGGCCCAGGGCTCAGCCAGGGACAGTGGGAGGAGGAAGGCTGTCACGCTCACACAGACACTGTGGCTCGTGTTTGAGGCACTTTGGTGCCTCTGACGGCACCAGCTCCATGAACACCTTATCTACAAATGCAGCAGCTGCATCTTTCATCCTCCATCCCTGGCCCCCTGGCCAGCAGGGCTGTGCTCCACCGGGAACATCAAAGACAGCCCTGTGCTTGCTCCCACGCTGAACAGCTCTGAGACAGGAAAGGGGCCAGAGACGCCAGAGCCTTTCAAGTGCCACCAAGGCAGCCATCCTTGATGGCATCCATACCTCAGTTCAATGCCACACCTCTAAAACTGGGCCATTCCAGACTGCCAGCACCCAGAGCAGGGCTTCAGGCGGAGAGATTCTGGCTCCCAGCACTGCCTTGCTGGCAGGAGGCTCTGTCAGAGGCGGCTGCAGGCCCCAGTGGGCCTTGCAGGGGGTAAAGGGGGAACTGGAATGTGGGGGCAGTGAAAACACACAGGGCCCAGACACCAATTCAGAACAAAACTAGCCTGGCCACAGACAAAACTATCCAGCTGCATCCACCCACGTCCCAGATCACAGGGATGACCAAGGAACCCATAGGTTTCTCCTTCTCCAGGTTCCCTCCACCTGCTGTTCACTGGTGTTTGATTAAATCCTGCAAAGATCCCAATCCGTTCCACACTACCCGCCCCACAAACACCTCCTCTCAGCCCTGGATCTGTCATCATCAGCTCCCTGCTGGCTCCCACAGGAGACAGGGAAATTCCATGCTTTCCCTTCTTTGTACTTTATACAGGTCATAATGTTGTTCTGGGAGGGCTTCTATGGTATAAATTTAACTAGAAAGACACTAACTTTCTGCAGCATAACATTTGTCTCTTACCTTTGGATTTTATGGCAGTTACTGTTTCCTTCCGCAATTCAGTCCTGTAAAACATTTCAAATAATTATCACAATGTCTCCAATTTAAAAAACGTAAGTGAATTTTTAAAAAATACTGTGAAATGGTTTCAAAAACCAAGAACCCAGTAACTTCTGTAACTACTTTTTTTCAAATAACTGTTTTATCACAGACTTCTTCACCTAAAAATTGGAGGAATTCATATGCAGGAGGGACACTGGCCCAGCTGTTGTTGGAGTCATTCCCCGGTAACAGCACTGATTTACACCAACACTGAGTTAAGGTACAGAGGAGCAGGGCCCTGCCGACTTTCAGAGCGTGCAAAGTATGGAAAGACAAAATCCAAACAAAAACAAATCTCCCTCAGTGCTGCTCCCTGCACGTCCTCCCTGTGCGCACCTCTGGGTCCCTGGGCCCCATGGCAGTGTGCAATCTCTGCTGCCTTTGATCTACCTTGATGTGTGTGCAGCCCGAGCCTGCTCTGCTAAATGGCTGCTCTTGTGTCTGGAGCATCACAGGCCCTTTTGAATCTCTCAAACAAGCTGGAATCATTTTGATCTTTTGTGTGCAGTGTGTGCATTGTGTTGGGGCTGGGGAATAATCGCACGGGGGGGAGAATTAACTGTTACAGCAGCAGTCCTGCAAGAAGCTCCAAAAATAAAGCTTCAGCTGATTTTAATAAGGAAGATCAAACAGGAGATATTTGGGACATCACTGGGCCAAACAGTGAAATATAAGGCAGTGTCAAGGTGCAGTTTGAAGCTGTGGCCTCAGTCACAACAGGACCCTCTGAAATGTCTGTGATTTGCAGCATTTAATTTAAAAAGGTGGCAGCCAATACAGAAGTGCTTAAAGTGGGGAGCTGTAAATATTCCGCTATTGTGGAGGCATTTGCGAAGGAGAGAAAAAAAAACAGGGATGATTCCTTGCTTGCATTACCCTCAGTATTCAGTCAGAATTTGGGATTGCAGCTGGAAAGCCACATGTAAAGTTTCACACATTGCAGCTACCAGTGGTACAGCCATTCTTCCTTTTAACCCAGAGAAAGCTCCCACTGTTTAAATCCCGTTTCCTCTCCAAAGGCTCCTGCTTTGCAGACAGAAATTCCCAGAATATTAAACACAGCCCAAGTTCCACCAAGGTGCCAAACCAAGGCAGAAGTGCTAGTACCAAGTGACAGCTCTAGCAGAGTACTAACAGTTAGTACTAACAGTACTAACAGTAACTCATTATGACCTTATTCAGTAAAAAACTTTAAACTGGTGGGCTTCAAAGGTTTCTCCAACATTCCTTTAGTGCGCCATCCCATTGCCTTTCCCTTTTATTCCAAGCAAAACTCCACACTTTGTCATACTCTCACTTCTCCTTCAAAGGCCTTCACTCGACAGGATACCCAGAGAGGATTTGAAGCTGGAGCCTCTGGGCTGATCCTGCTCAACACCTCGAGCTCCAGCTCCCTTTGGCAAGATCTCCTGGTTCTCAGCACTTCCCAGGAGATGCTCCATGCATCCCAGGCTCAGCCCATAAAATGTGCTCAAGAGGCTGTGCTGTTTTTCTCGGGGTATGGAGCAGGAAACCACTTGTTGCTGAGCTGCAGCTGGCGAGGTTCCTCCTGTGGATGCTGGCACAGGAACCATTTCAAGTAGCTGAGGAGGAGACTGGGGGGCAGCAGCCACTGCTTCCCCTCGACCACATCCCAGACTGCTGCTGGGAGGGAAGCATGGAGTTCGTGGAATTTTCAGTTAGCTTCTCACAAAAGCCATTTGACAACTGAGTTTGTCAGTTCTGTTCCACTTCTCTCTGTGGATCAACCCCACAACAAACACCAGCAAGTCAGTGCTTTGGGTCCAGTGCGGAGGATCACCAGAGAGGACTGCCCACGTCTCCAGGGCTTGGTCCTCCATATCCAGCTGAAGGATCCACGGAGAAAGGACCATGATAGCTTTAGGAACATCTGGAGACCTTCCCACTGCCCACCCCAACTTCCCACGAAGAGAAAGATCAAAGCTGGCAGGAGAGCAAGGAGAGAGATGTTTGTGTTCTACCGAACACCATCCATTCCCTGAGGTTCATCTTGCTGGGGCTAACCCACCAGGTATGGATTGGGGTTCACTTCCCAAAGAGCCCAGAGCCAAAGCCAAGCACAGCCATCCCAGAGAAGGGAGATGAGGACAGGGTGGCAGCAAAGGCTCAGCAGGAGAGCTGTCAGCACAGGGAAATGCCGGGCAGATACGGAAAACGGAGTGAGGACATCAGAAAGGCCAGAGGGGGAAGGGCAGCTCCCAGTGACCAAGCCTGGGAAATGCTGCAGGGGATGAATTCTGATGTGAGGTGTGCAAAGCTGGGGAGAAGCAGCGGCATCTCCACATCACACAGCAGCTGCCCTCGGCAGCCTCGGCCATGGCAGCGCTCACCCAGCAGCCGCAGCACACAATGAGCACAGACCTCCGCTGAGACATTTTCGGGCTATAAATGCAGCCAGGCTGGTTCCAGCACCTCCACTAATCCTCCGTCGTGACCCTCCAATATCCATTTACACATTTGCTTCTTCCCTAAAATAATTCCAAACTGAACCCAGGCTCTGACAAAGAAAAAACCCAAACCAGTTTCACTTCAAAGAGCCTTTTAATCTCTCAATTTCTCTGATGAAACAAGCTTTTTGTATTGAAGATGCTGCAACAGTAAGGAATGAAAAAGCTCCAAGAAAATATTTTTTCTTCTATAAAGAAAATTAATATTAAGAGGAAAATGCCAGGACAACAAGAGCCAAGTTAATCAAGGGGGCTTGCTGGAAAACAGCAGAAAACATTTACTGTGGCCTGAGGGTCTTCTTGATAAAGCACCTGTTGAACTTCAACATTTTAGTGTCAAGCGAAAAAGACACCCAAAAAATTTGGGAAATCCTAAATGTCAAGGGATTTTCCCACCCTGAAAAACCAAGTATCTACAGTACGTATTCTGCACAGTGTCACATAGGCAGTATAAACTCAAAAGTCCATTCATCATGCCAAAGCTGGAGTAATAACACTGAATTTCAGTAATTACACTGTGAGTAGGATGACCCTTATTTTAGGATACAAAGATTTCTATCGAGCTGTGTCTAAGACCGGTCTCTGTTTGGATTCACCACGCTGGAGAAAAAAAACCCCACTGACACAAAGATGCATCACAGCACTACGGGGAAGCTGTGCAGGAGAGCAGGGGCAGTGCCAAAAAATCCACTGTTCCCTCTGTGCTCGGCTGGCAGATGTTGGTGCCTCTCCCCACAAACCTGGCAGGGCACTGCCACCCCAACAGCTCTGCTTCTGCAGCAGCTGGGGGTGCAGGCAAAGGAAACAAAGCTCACACAAACAGCTGGAACGGCAGAGAATCCTGCTGGAATTTTCAGTCAGCTTCTTATTGAAGCCATTTAACGACTGGGAGTACATCGGGGGGATAAAACCATCGGATCCTGCCTGGTTTATGGGTGCACCTCCCAGGAATCCAGACTGACGAGATGGCACTTTTCCTGGATTTCCAAGGGAAATGCATTTGTGCACATACTGAGCAGTGCCAGCCCCAAAGCTCTGGGATGTCTCCTCAGAGTACAGCAGAGTTTTTGTTGTCGGGACTGGTTCGGGAAGGCGGAGTGGGGGATGCGCAGATCCCGAGTGCCCCCCGATGGCCAAAGCCAACAGGGCCGCGAACGATTAAGAGATGAATTCGACTCTACCAACTTCTAGTTGCGTGTCACTACAGCTGTGCTGGGCAACAGGGCTGAAAACCAGCCTTCCGAGACCCCCCCGAGAGTCCTTCCAGCAGATTAATTAAAGTTTAAAATACTTTACACCGTGTTGGTGTCCTGACAAATCCAAAGCAGGCTTTGGTTCTCAGCTGATAACACACCTTTAATCTCCAGATTATTTGGAAATGAGACAGCACAAACAAGTCAAAGAAAAATCTGAAATGGGGAATTCCCAGAAAGCGAATGACCTCCACTGGCTGCATCCATCGCTACAGGCCCCTGGAATGCCACACACATCGCTGCCCACCCGCCTGCGCTCGCCGGCAGCCTCAGCCCTGACTTCTGATATCTTCTCCCCCCAGAACCATGTCATTTAATGCCCTCTCGCCTGCTGCAGCACCCTGACATTCCACCTAAAAGTGGATCTCTGTGCGTGGAAATATTTTCCCGGGAAAGTAAAGAAGCCAGGGAAAAGTGGTTTTCTTGCTGGAGGTGGAGCAGGCGGCATTTCTGGGAGAAGAGGAAGCTCTGGCATGCACTGCCGAACAAAAGGGAACAAGTGGTCTTTACTCAGAGAGCAGCTTCCTATTAAGACTCACTCCGTCGTACATTATGCCTTTCATCCCCACTCAACCACAAAATGATTTTGCTGTAGGAAATACAATGGCGGAAAAAGATTTACATTGAAAGAATCTTTAATAATAAACTGTTGCAGATCTGCCTACTTCCCCATGATTTATAATACAATAAACATCGAATTCTATTAAGTCTCATGCACTGAAGACACGCACTGAAAACCCGAGTATGAAAGCCCTCAATTCTTCCCTTCTCCAGGCCCATAATAGTGAAACGAGCATGGATAAATGTGCTAAGAGTATCTCTTTGCATCTTTTATAGCTTGTGTGTATCAATCTGTAAAGCTTATTAAGAAAGTCATTGCTATGCAAAGCAGCACCCAATCTCTTTCTCTTGCTTTTCAACAGCACGCAGTGTTTAGCCAATAGGGCTGGGCCCCGGCCCCTCATTCTGCATTCATAACATGCAACATTTGCACAATGTGTATCTCAAAGGCTGCTGAATAGAAAGCCTTAATACTCATGTAAACAACTGCAAACCAATTACTTAATGAATCAGGCCCACACATAATGAGGTGCCAGACAAAGAGCTATAAATGCATTTTTGCGCCTGAGCCTCTGCTTTAAAGTAAAATCCCTCAGCTGTAGTTTGAGCTTAACTGGCACATGATAATTATTGTCTGGGGGACATCAGAGGAGCCACGGTTTTTATTCCGGTCCGGCGGGGTCCGCGCCGAGGTCACTCATCAGCTCAGTGACAAAACGCGGTAAAGGAGAATTTATAAAGTGCCACAGCCGAGCTCGCAGGGATGTTTATTCTCAAGTAGTGGGTTTGAGACCACTTGTGAAAGCAATAAAGCCCGAGGAGCGGCTGCTGGGAGCAGAGCTGCAGCGCCGCAGAACCATGGCATGGCATGGCACAGCCCGGCTGCAAACAGCTCTGCCTCTTCCTCCTTCCTGTGGCGCACTTCAGGCAGCCAGTGCCCAGGGCTGCTCCCAAACCCCACCATAGCTTTGAGCCATTTTCAAAAACTAACTCTTACACTGACTTACAGATTTATTTCCATGGTTTTTTAAAGCAGCATCATCACATATCCCTGCACAAAGTGTGCTGCTGCTGAGCACCAAGAGGCCTGGGATTATAGACCAGCATTATTTGAAATCCAATACAAATCAAAATTGGAGGAAAAAAAAAAAAGGGAAAAAAAAAAAGTACAGGATCTAACCAAGGCAGAAGTGGCTGCAGGCATGATTGGCCAGCAGTGCAGCAGCAATGGGGTTTAGCTTGGAGAGTTCTTATTTTAAATAAAAAATAGTTAATTTTAAATTACATGTTTTATTCAGCCACAGTGATCCTGTAAGTTCTCAGGGCCCTCTACTGCTATTTCTGCTGTCCCAGGCTTCAGGGATGGGCTAAAATGTAACATTTCAAAAACTCATCTACAGGAACACCCTTGCATTTCATAGCACAAGGCAGGATAATGTGGCTTATCATTCTTAAAGTTCCAGGAAAGAGAAAACATATGAAAAGAGAAAACAGTTGAACCTAAGATGGTAAGAATTAATCCCACAAAAAGCAGGAATGCCAGTCATCGATGCTGGGTTACAGCTCATATTTATTGTGCTTGAATTATAGAAATTCTATGATTTTAATAGCAGTTGCAGAATCATAACTGGCCTCACCCACAGTAGCCTAAAAATTTGTGGAGCAGGAGAATTAAAAGCAAGGAGGAGCTCATGTCCTGAGGTGTTCCAAACCTGCAGTGCTTGATTACAGAAACAACAGCCTTAACCCTGGTCCAATACAAAAATAAATCAGGGGAGCTTCAGTCCTTTTCTGTTGGGGTTTCTCCCTCATAGAATCATTTGCAGTGTTACAGCCTTACCCGGAGAAGGGAGGAGCACTTCCATCCGACAAGGAGCTGCTTTCTGAATGCGTTCCCAGGCTGTCGCTTCCTTTGGGACTATTGTGGCCGCGATCCCCACCTGTGCAGGAAAAACAGAGACTATGAACTTTCCAAGTTCCCGTTTACATTGATTAGAAAAGTTATTTTTGTTCTCCTTCCCCTTAAATGTATATCATTTTGGAATGTTACAGTTCTGCCAATATCATTTGATACCTCTGTGTTTTCAACCATTCTCTTGAATTAGACAAAAAATTAATAAATTCTATAAAAATCAAATTAAACATGTATCTTGAGATTTTTATGACTTAAATGGCCAAACACCCAACTGTTTCAAAACCTTTTATCCTCACTTTCCTTTCTTCCCTTTCCCCCTGCTCTGTGGATCTCATTTCCATTCTGTAAAGATTGATTTAAAAAAAAAAAGAGGCAAATGGATTCATTCACTGAAGTCAGACAATTGCTCATCTTTGTATTCATTTCTAAAGCACATGACGCTCAAGCACAAATCCCACTTTAAAAGGCTGCTTTGCATATATATATTTTATATATATGTTTTTATCTACAGCACTGAAACTATAACTAAGCCCTGCTGTCACCAATGTCCCAACCCAGGACAATTCAGTATTTCTGACCACACTGGATTCTCCACTTCCTAACTGGCTGTGCACATTCCCAGTCCCTTCTGCACTTGGATTGCAGTGGCAAAAATCCTGCTCGGTCTCAGGCACGTCCATCAAAGAGGTGCCAGAGCCTGCCCAGGAAGAAAGAGAAATCAAGAATGAGAGGGAAAAAAGATAAAGGGGGTAAAATAACCATAATTACCCCCCCTTTCCCAAGAGGTATCACGGCTTGTGGCACTGGCTTCTCCCAAAACCAGCACTCAAGCTTCTGCTCCCGCTGCTTAAAGATGGATGAAGAATTCCCACCCAGAATTCACAACTCCAGAAGGACTCCAAGCTCTTTGAGGAACTCAAGTGTCCAACGTGAGCTGTTGGATGGCATCATCCAGACTGACTTAAGTACACTGTCCAACCTGGCACTGGCCCAAGGAACTTGCTCCATCCCAAACGTATCGAATGATATCAAACAGAGCAAAAGGTTGACTGAGACTTATTAAATGCCTTGATTGGTGCACTCCAAGCAGTACCTTGGAATCCTCAAAGGAGGACTTCACCGGGAAGGACATGTGGGTGTGGGAAAAGTGGTGGCAAGATTGTTGGCTTATTAAAGGCGGCCTGAAAAGGGAGGCAGAATCCAGCTTGTCCTCCTTCACACTCCCATATAATACAGAAAGAAGGGCTAATTTTTTTCTTTGTAATAGCACTTCTCCTCCTTATTCCTGCAGGAGATTTTAGACCTGGAGAGCAGCTGTGGGTGACATTCCAGCTGTTGTAGAGCCAAGCCCAACGAGTGGAGCAGTTACGCCATTTTTATCCAAATCCTCTACAGCCTTAATGCCTGCTCAAATCAGAGACAAGTGAAGGGGAGAGAGAGAACCTGGTTTTGTTAAAGATTTAACTAACTTGCCCCTTCAATAAAATCAGCAATTTCCTACTCATAAATGAGACCCTTAAACAGTCATCCAGCAAAATGAGAAATAAAGGGTTTTATCCTTTTTAATCTCACACTATTCACCTACTCAGGAACAGCCAAAGAGCTGAACGATTTCTTTTAGGCATCTTCCCTGATAAAAAACAAAGATCCACAGAGGAGCTGAAAACAAGCCCCACTCTCCCACTGTATCCTCACATAACCTGGTAGCACAGGAGATTGCTGTTATCAGCCAGCTCCTCTCTGGGTGAGCTGTGCACCAGGTACGATCCCTTTAAAGCCCATTATCCACAGGTGGCCTCCCACAAGCTCCATACAGGGCATTAAAGAACTAACACAAATACTTCTGGAATATTCACAGATATTCAAGTAAATGAATGTTTTGGTTCTCTTTTTATGTAACAGAAGTAAAAGAAAACTGAACCAAAACTCCAGAAGCATTCCCGAAGTGCCATCCTAAAGACTGCCTGGAAGTGCATCCACACAGCTCTCACAGTGAAGTCCATCAAACCCCAATGCCCCAAAAGGCTTCTGGTGTTTCAAACCGGAAGATCACAGGCTGAAGACAAATCGTGTCTGAAAGGAGTAGCTTTGCTTTCAAGTGAGGTGTGAGAGCCTCATTCCTGGAGGCAGAGGAACAGCAGAGACAGCTCCCTCGCAAGGGACGGGCTGGAGTTACTGGGTTTGGCTGAGGAGCTTCTTGGCATTTTTACACACAGGAAACATTAGCACTTGTGAGTCTGCTCCATGAGAGAGTTAGAAGAGGTCAGGAAGTCTTGGTGATGGCACTGGCTGGAGGGAGCCACTGTTATCAGGCAGCTTTGGTACAGGAGGCAGAGAGGAGGCTCCTGGCTGGTAGGGATCTGCCCCATGCTTATTCTAATGATCTCCAGTCCATTACTCACAGAAAGAATCAAACCAGCAGCCTCTGGAGTTGGCCATATAATTACTGGATCTTCCCCACAGAGACTGACCCCTGTAACACCAACAGCAGGCCCTGACGAGCTCGCAGACAGGATATTCACACGGTGCAAACGTGGAACATGATTACAAGGAATTAAAGAGGCACCATGCTCCCCACCTTTGTTTCTGCCAATGTGGACTCTGTGATGCGACATTTAATCTGCGCTCAGGGCGAGCAGCTGGGTTTGCTCCCTCTGAAGTTGCCCGCGGCATGAAGCCACCAGGGTGTGATTGTATAACCCAGTCGAATGCTGGGCCCAAGGTTAATATGCAGCCACCCCTTCCACCTGTAATGGGAATCTTTCCCACCACACTTTCTTGCCCGCTCTCATCTTCACTCCAGCCTGTGACTTCTGGATGTGAACACGCCGTAATGAAACCATTTCAAAGCAGCAGCCATCAGACCGGTTTGTTTGCTTTTAAGCCCTACTCCCTTTAATTTCCCACTTTTGTTATCTCTTCTTTATTGATCTAAACTATCCATTACCGCTTTTAAAAGCAGCGCCCACTGGGAACTTGCCACCCTGGCTCTCTGTAGCTTCCTCACAGAGGGATAAGCCAAACAAATGTCCTGAGGAATTGAAGACCCAATGGATTTGGGAAACAAACAACCTGCAGCAATGTCCAGCAGTGGTGGCATGTGCCAGACCCACTGCAGGAAGTTAGCTTAAATCAAAGTCTGGTTGCCTTTGCACATAAGAATGGTGTGGATTTTGGCGCCTGAAGCAGCCTGTTTGCATTTGCTGCAAATGCAAATACAAAGGCAAAGAGCACAGCAGCCCAACTGTCTGCTGCTGCCAGACTCCGATGGAAGGGGTGTTCCAGGAGCAGAGCAAGTGAGCTGCCATCACTGGAATAATGTATTTCCTCCCTGTGTGAAAAAATTAGCTGGGCTCTCTCTGACACTGGCACATCCCGAGCTGGGAAATGGCCCCGCATGAACCCTTTCAGTTTGGCAATTCCTTCTGTGGTCTGGCTTTGTCACAAGAGGCAGCAAATATGTCTCCCAGTTCCTAAATGGGAAACGCTTTGTCAGTGTGCACACAGAACTCACCGATCCATTTTATAATGGCCACAGGGCTTGGCCTTTCCTCTCCTGCAGAAAAACCCACCACCACAGGTATCACTTGGTTTGGGAAGTAGCCAGAACCACAAGTGATACCAAGATATTTAGGAAAATCCCCCAAATCCATCACAAATGTACATTGTACATGTGCAGCGGCTACTGCACAGTCCCCTGGGGATCCGGACAGAACTCCCCTATGTCCAGAGCAGAAACCTGGAGTGGCAGCCAGAGCTGGAACACCCCTTTACCTGGTTCTCTCTGTGCCAGTTTCCCCTGCTTTCCTTCCCTGCCGTTGGTTGGGATCGATGGCAGGATGAGAGAGGATTCATCACTCTGGACAGGTGGCTCATCCCCACGCTCCCCTAGAAGGGCCTCTTTCAGCACTGGCACAGCCTGAGTATTCAAAACAGAAACAGCTACAACTCCATTATCCTTGCCCTCAAGCATTTTCCACCACACATTCAGGCCTACTACTCCCAGGGTAATCTGCTTTCAGGGTACTTCTGTTAGATGTTCCATTACCTGACTTCTAGGATGCTCTTCTGGGGCTTGGTATGGGACAGAAATATGGACTTGAGACTGTAAAATCTACTCCATGTTCTGCCCTAGCTCTCTCACTGTTTAGTAAAACAATTGTTTAACAGCCCAAACAGTAAGAGACTGAGGCACTTGTAGCCGATGGAATGCCATCTCTATTCATTTATTTAAATAGTTTGCTATAACCTTTTGCAATAACTTAGAGAAACCATGAGCATGCCATCATTTATAAAATGCTCTGTGTGTTCAGCACCAAACCTAACTCTGCTTAAAAAAAGGCCAAAATACATCATTCACGATAAAAAGTCACAGAGAAAGACAAAGATAGAAACCTCATGATGGTTTGCACCAGAGCAAAGGGGTGAGCTTGTTCCAATGCCTAACTGGCATGAAGGGTGGAGACCTTAAAAAGTCCCTTTTCCTGTGGGATGAAGCACTGGACATATTCCCTGAGACCCCAGGGCTGGTTAACCACAGACTGCCCGTCCTTGCCCTGAAAGCCACACCCTGCCAGGGCACAGCTGCAGTGGTGTAGAGGAGTCTCCAGTGCCCCTGATTTACCCAAGGTATCAGTGCCCACCTGGCCGTCCTGCTCCTCCTCTCCTGAAGCCACCAGCTGCTCAAACATCTCTGCCACCCCTTCTGGGAGCTGAACCTGGTGCTGCTTCAGGAACAAGCCATGATTGGTCAAGAGAGTCCGCAGCACGTCTGTGTCCCTGAGGAACAAACCAGCACCCTCAGTGGGACAACCCACCCACACATGGTGGGAAAAGCCACCACCCATCTGGTCCTTAATTCCCACTTTTTCTTTTAAAAATGTTCAGTGTGGAAAATGTAGGAAGCCACCTGCGAGTTCTGCAAGATGGGCAGGGGTGACCATCATCATCACCATCATCATCATAATGCCTTCCCTGTCCTGAGGCTCAGGATCCAAAGACACAGCCCTGGTCTCAGCACTATGACCTGCTCACTCCCTGGGGCACAGCCAGGCACCCACTTTCCCAGGCTTGTCTTTTGCTCAGAAAGTATAAAACGGGAAAAGGAAAAAAGCAACCAAGGTGTCTTTTAATGTAGAAAATCTCAATCCTGCAATCTTTTGTTTGCCAAAGCTGTTTGTTTTTCCTGTTGCTCCAGTGAAGTTTCAGAGGAGTGAATTCCAATTAACTCCAGGAGTGTTTGTCCCTAAGAAACCATTCAGGAGACACAAGGAGCTGCTGGTGCCCACAGGCATATCAGCCTTGCAGGAGAGGCAGGTACTGCAGAGAGACCCTTCTGCAGTGCTCACAAGTGCCCCGATCCTGCCAGCACTTGAGCACTGCGGAGGCTGCGATGGGGAGGGAGGTCTAGACAGAAGCTAAGCAAGACAGAATGGAAATTGGTTTCATTCCTGGGTTAAAGAGACCTGGGGGAAAAAAAAAAAAGTAATTCTCACTTGTCCTTGTGGCATATGCATGGGAAAAAAAAAGCCCATTTTGAATAACTGCACTTTGTTGTTTTTAAAGGCCATGTGCATCTTCTATCTCACACAGAATAATTTTCTTCTCAAAATTACATTTCCCATCCTTACTTTCAGATCCTGGGAATGACTGCCTGAGAGATATCTGGAGTTCCTGCAGTTCCCTGCCTGCCAGAGAGTGGGAGACACTGTGGACCAGGGGGACCCCGGGGCTGCCCTGTGGAGCAGGAGCCACCACTGGGGAATGGGAGGGAAATAAATGAAGTCCTGAACGCTCCCGTTGCGAGCTCTGACAGCTCCATTTGCCAGTGCAGGCCCGGCTGCCTCAGTGCCAGAGGGGCAGCAGGGATCTGGGACAGAGACAACAATGTTCCTCACCCCCAGTGGGTTCCGTGTCCCCCATACCTGGTGTGCTCCTCATGCCCCGCTCCACTTGCGGCCTTGCTGGTGTTCTCCAGCAGGAGGCTCCTGCTCCGCCTGCCCTGGGACACGGCCTGGAGCTGCTGGAGCACCACGGCTTCTGTCACCTCCAGGTCACCCTGAGCCAGCCCACTGGACCCAGCATAAGCACTGCAACACGAAGAAGGGGGGACAAGCCTCGTGAGCACAGCCCATCCCAGCCTGGAGACAGGACAGCCAGAGAGACAAACAAACATCCATGGTGCTCTGTGACACATATGGGACAGGACAGAGAGGTCACACATGGCGCTTGGAACATGCCAGGTGCAGCCTCCCAGGGAGAGGGAAGCTGAGCACATCCCCATGGTGGAGCTGCCTCCAGTGGCAGGCTGGGGGGCAGGCCTGTTTGGGGCCCCTCTTTCTAATTCCTGAGGAATCCTCCCATCATCAAGTGCCCACAAGAGTCTCGGTCTGTGGAGGCTGTGCATCGTTGATAAAGTTACCAACAATTCCCAGCTCTGTACCTAGGGGCCCAGAGGCTGAAGAGGGACAGCGAGGGCTCTCTGCCACTGGTTTTGGCAACACTCGAGTTCTGGGGATTCCCTTTGCTCTCTTGCTGCATTCATTGTGTTCTTCTGGCACGGGCCATTTGTCACCTGGGCTGCACTCACTCACCTGGGCAGCTCCGCTGTCCCTGAGGGCTGGCACTGGTACAGCGCCAGGTGCCGGGGGCTTGCCCTCTGCACCAGCTCCTCCAGGAGCTGCAGCGCACGGCAGAGCTCCGAGAGCTCACCCAGCGTCCCGCCGGGCCTGCGGATGGACAGACAGGGTGGGAGTGACCAACGTGTGACAGGACTCGTCAGTGCATTCCCATCACATCCCTTGGGAAAACAAACTGTCTCGTTTGAGCTGTCCAAAGCATACGACAAAAACCACGTTCCCGAGTAGGAAGGGGAGGGTGGAAAAAAAGCACATGAGCAAACAAACCATCCAAAAATCAGCCCGGGCTGAGCCGCTGCATGGAAATTACCCCTGTGCCGAGCACTTTAATTCCTTCACCTCCACAAGCGAAACAAATCTGGTGACCACCTACAGGTATGGGGAAAGCCCTGGGACCTCAGAGGGGTTTTGATGAGGCTGCACCTCTATAATGATGCAAATGAGGACTTAACCACTGAAACAATGCCGTGGGATAATCCCGGGACGGAGGTGTAAATGGCTATTCAGGTCCCCGGCTGCCCCTTTGTGGGGCTCCCAGCCCAGGTCTCGGCCAGCAATGAACACCGCAGCTGGGGCAAAAGAGAGTTTTCTTTCTTTCTCCCACACGCAGGAGCTGACATATTTCCACAGTTAACCCTGGCTTACTCTGCCTCCAGGGAGAAGCGCTGTGCACAAAATATTTCAGCATTTGCACACTCGTGCTGAGCTGTGCCCAAAGCTGTTTTCCCTCCAAGTGTTGGGCAACAGTGAACAATTAAGTGGGGGCTGCTGTGTCTTTAGTCGAGTTTCCTAGACATTTAATAAGCAAAACAATGCCAGGGAGATCACATAGGCGGTTAAACAGTGCTTTCTCTTTTCCCCCAGCCTTACAAACCCTGTATTCCAGCGGCCGGCTCGTTTCCCATTGTTTTCCTCCCGCTGGGTGGTCCTTCCAGGGTGCCACTCGAGAGGGATACAATAATAAAAAGGGAAGGGGAAGGAAGGGACACCAACATAAAGAAAAACAAAATGTATGACAATCTGCAGCAGGCTACGGATCAGAGGTCAGCAAACAAGAGGTCCTTCTCTTTTACAGGTTGCTTCCTGGAAACAGTCTGATTAAGCTGACAGCTTGAATTATGTGTTACATTTTGTAATGCACAATCCATCTGTGCTAAGTCCTCCTCAATGCAGCTGAAGCAGCACAAGCATAAGCTCTGCCTTTTTCCACCCCCTCAGCTCAGGCCTTAAAATAGTCATCATCTTTCTCCACACTAATTCTCAGAGACCCTCTTCCTGCCGCCTCCCGCACCCTGGGTTTAAGCCCTCAAAGAAAGGGCTGGGTGCTGCAGGGAATGGTAAGAAGACACGGAGCCTTTCCCCTTGGATCAGCAGCTCCACGGGAGGGGACACCAGGAGCCTTCACGAGCCCCCATGGTGCTGGGGAGCTGCTGACAGGAAACCCATCCCAGGCTGTTCCCGTGGGACTGGGTGTGAGGAGGCAGGAGAGTGGCCTCTGATCCGCAGGAACACCGACGTTACTGCCCAACAATTCTATGTACACCGACGTTACTGCCCAATCAGTTCTAATAACTGAAGCAGTGAAGCTGCAGCACCCTACTGTGACCTGCAACAAGACAATCACGTTTCCCCACATCTCCCTTACTTGGCTGCCAACACTTCACTGAAGAGAAAAACCCCAAAACTCCTTAAAAAACAGACGCTGGCATCTCTGCAGTAAGACAGGAGAGGCATTTGCTCCAAAGATGAAAACTTGTGGCTTCCTGGCACATAACAAGGACTGATTTTGCCTCTGGAGTCAGCCATGGTCTCTGCTCCTTTCAACACCATCCCTTATACTCATTTCAGATAATTCACCGAAAGTGCATGAACAGTGCTTCCTTCTGATGCCACAGTGACACTGCTGCAGTGGGAGAGTCCAAGCTACAGATATTTCAACTTAAGGCAACAAATACACAGAATTTGGCGAATTTCAGCACATTTCTTCAGCCAGCACAGGAATTTCGCAAGAGAAAACCACGGGGGCTGGAAGGACATCACATGTTGTGAATCCGTGGTGTGACACAGCTAAGGCAGCTGCATTCCCATACTTTGTGTAACATATACAATTGAAATTCATGTACTAATCATTTGCAAGCTTTTCCACAAGATTTTTGGCCGATTAATTTTGCAAGTCTCAGGGGTGCACGCTGCATTCCAGGTGCCTTGGAAAGCCCACCTGGCTGTGAGCACAATAAGGGAATGGCTGCTCCTCTGCTCCTGCTGGTGGATCTGCCTTTTCATTTTCAGGTAAAGCAAATTAAAACCTGTATCTTTTCTGCACCACCAGCAAGCAGTGGTGATCCCACTTCCATGGCCTTGAGAAGCAGAGGCATTCAGCTTGGCACCACGGGAGGAGTGCTCTGAGCCGCGGTTCCAGCCGTGCCCCGGGGACAATGCAGGTGCTCAAACCTTGTGTATAATCTCCCCGGGCCTCGAGAGCTGCTCTGCGTCTCATCAGGCGCTGCACAGCGAGGCCTCCCCCGGGAGGGAACACAAGGTTAAACTGCTGGCGCTCACAGAGACGGGCACTCGGTGCTCTCCCCTCGCTCTGCTGTGATTAACAGGTGGGATACAAAGGGAGGACTGGGGGAAAGCTATTTACATGTAAATCAGATGATGTTTCCATAGCGAGCAACAGCCCGATGCAAATGGGAAAGGGATAAAGTTACAGAAGTGTCTGCTGGTGGCCCCCAGTTTCTGCTCAGGTGTCAACACCCAACCCAGCACTGCCATCAGAACCACCACAACGTGCCTAAGAACAGATATTAACAGATTTAAACACTGCAAACAACCAAGATGGAAAATCCCAAACAACTAGCAGAAGAGAATTCCTTCTGCAGGAGCACGTGTTCTCCAGGGGTGAAAGCGCTGTTTCCTTTGCACAGTGTCCCACTATAGACCTACCAGCCCTCCCGGGTGACCTTGGGCCAGCCCCGGGGACCATCCTGCCATGGGTACTGCCCCGCCGGGACAGGGATGCACTTCCCTGTCTCATGAGGGCGTTGCAGGGCCGAAAATCCTGTCGGGATGGATTTACAGCCGATCCTCTGGCGCTGCACTTGTTGGCCACAAAATCTTGCCACTGTCACATGGCAGCAGAGGACAGGCCCTGTGTCTGCAGCACACTGTCCTTATTCTCTCTTACTCTATTTCCAAACAAAATGCTCAAACAGTTCAACCCCTGGAAGTTTTACCAAATAGAGTGACTGGAATAAGATTTATGTACATTTAAAGAACATCATATGCATTTTAACAACAAATCCTTCACTTGCCAGCTCTGATCCTAGTGAGGCGCCCAAAGCCCCTGAACACCCAGCACATGTACAAGGTGCTAAAGAACGGGAGAACTAGGCGTGAGCTTTGGTGCCCTGACCAGCCCAGCTGACCCAGGAAATAGGGAGGTGATACCTGTGTGGTGCTGAGCTGTCCAAGAGCTCCTCCTGGGCCGCTGGAGGGCTCGGTGGGAGCAGCAGGGAGCCCTCCGGAGCCTGGGCATCCCTGCCCTGCTCCTGCTGCATGCCAGGAATGCTCAGCCTCGCCTCCTCCTCAGCACCAGCAGGGACTGGGAGCTTGGCACTGCTCCCCTCCCTGCAAGCCCACCAGCTGCTCAGGCCAGGCTTTGCCCCTGTAATAACAACAAAAAATAATTAACCCAAGATATAAAAACTGTTATTATTCTTCTCAAAACATTAGCATGGAGCAGATCACAGTGTAGGAACTGAAACCAAGCTCACCCACACTGTTCACCCCGTGTGAGGGATCATCCATCCATCCATCTATCCATCTATCCATCCGTCCATGCATCCATCTGTCCCCCTGTCCCTCTGCTCCTCTTGTCTGTGGGCTTCCCTGCCCTCAGCCCCTGTTCTTCCATGCTCCTCTCACAAGGGGGAGTCCAGGGAGGCTGCAGCCTTTGGGATTTGGGAACAAACCTGGCACTCCTTAAAAACCACTGTGGCACAGAGACCAGCTACCTGACCATATCAGCTCTGGGGGAATCAATCAACTATTGTGCACCAGCTCTGAGGGAGAAGGAATTTAGCCTGAACTGGAAGAGACCCCTCTAATGAAGCAGGTTCGCAAGGCTCAGACTATGCCAGGGCCTCCGTGGGCACAGCAGTGAGGAAATCTTCCCTGTTCCCAGAGCACCCTTCCCTGTCCCCGTGAGTGGCCTGGGAGGAAACGGAGTCGAAAGGATGAAAGAAACAAAGAGACAAAAAAGAAGTAAGAGGCTCCACACTCCAAGCCCAGTGCCAGAGGTGCAGCTGTGTCATGGGCACAGCTCTGGCTGGGGTGGAGGCGGACAGGGACACATTCCACTGCCATACCTGGAATACTTCCCTGCTGCTGTCCCAGCCTCAGAGGGGCTGCTTTGGCACCAGAAACTGAGGTGAGATGCTCAGAGCCTTCCTCACTGGCAGCCAGGTCCCCCTGTCCTGCTGCTCCCTCCTCACTCTCTCCAGCAGCACTCCCGGTCTCGAGACTGAGTCCCTCAAGGGATGGGGAGCACACAGGGAGCTCCTGCTGTGAGCCCAAACCTCCTGTGGCCGAGGCAGCTGATGTAGGGGAGCCCAGCAAGGCTGCTGCTGGATGGCCCAGTTCTCCTGGCACAGCTGTATTGGTGCCAATTCCCACCTGTCCTCCGGCCTGCAGCACCTGAAACACAGGTGGGACATGGCTGAAGGAGACTAACAGGAGACCAACTGTGTGTGGCACATGGAGCTGGGCTCTGAAGTGAAAAGTGTCACAGAATTCAAGACTTTGCTGTGGCATTCATATTACACAACCCCTGGCACACATTCCATGTATCCCAGTGTGAAATGAGGGCCCAAGCCTGCGTTAAAGCTGTACGAGCCAAAACACCCAGTGGCAGAAGCTGCCTGCACCCCCAGCCTGGCCAAAAGGGACCCCCACACACCAAGGACTCAAACCCATCTAAATGGTGACTGGATTTTACAAAGAGTCAAACCTTTGGGATTAGGATTCCACACAGGTTTGGAGACCCTGGACCAAAGCACAACATTTAGAGCTGCCCACAAGGCCCAAAGTCCAGAGGGACCATCATACTCCATGTGTGACTCACTCAGCAGATCCAGCTTCCCTCACACCATGGAACAAGGTAAAATTCAGTTTCACTGTCTCCCTCCTGCTCTTCCCATGGCAGTGACACGGCCTTTCCCACCAGGTGACATGGGACATGGAGCAGACACATTTTGAATGGCACTTTCCTCCAAGGACTGTTGAATTTGCACAAAATCAGCTCCAGGAGTACAACAACTCTGCGGCAAAATCCCAATGTTTTAATACTTGCCTCTTCTCCTTTGCAAACCTACTCAATCAGGACAATTTAGGAGGACTGGCCACTGCCACCACGACTGCTGCAGGGTCATGGCCAGTTTATGCAATGCCAAAATGAGCCATCCTAATACTACTGTTCACACTGAGCAGGGCTTCCTCTCCAGCCCCAAATCCCAGCAGTGCAATTTACAGTCACCTCCACATCTCTCCCCTCTCTTTCACCTCTTCCTCCCCCACCAAGTCAGCTGCCAAGCCCAGCTGAAAGGAAACAAAGACATCTTGTCTGCTCTGTGACCAAGGTTCCTCAAAAAAGCTCAAATTCCACGTAAGAATGAGCAGAACAAAAAGTTATGAAGTAATTTTAAGTAGTAGTAAAGGTTTGCCACTCAGATTAAGTTCACAGCTTATTCCATCACCACTGCTCTCAGATTCCTTCTAATTACTTCTTGAGTGTGGGATTTGGTGCTTTCAAATGCCTCCTGACAGTCCTGCATGGCTTTGGCAGCTCTTGGATGCTGCGCTCCAAAACAAATTGATTACAAACAGGCACAGGCACAGCACACATCCCTATCAATCCCTTTCTCCAGGAAGGGACTCTGCCACCCACAGGTGTTCCTGGGAGATTCCAGCATGCCCAAGCCCAAAATCTTTTGAAGCCTCCAAGGAAGAGCTTCCAAGCTGACTTCCCAGCACAGAGGATCCAGGTGCCTGAGCTGTACAGCTCTGTCAGCTGGGAAGGAGCTCCTCAGTGTGGGACTTCTGACCTTAAGGACTTCCTTGGACACTGGGAGCCCAAAAGGGCACATACCCCATGGCTCAGGAATGTGCCAAACATTCCTGAAGGTGTTTGAGCATTGGGATACTGCCCATCTGTAGAAGGCTGGTTCTGGGATTGTCCTTCTAGGTCCCCAAGGCCCAGAGATGATCACCCAAAATGTCACTGAGGGGGTCATCACACAGTCACTGCATCCCAACCAGCCTGAAGGAAGCCATCCCAATCCCAGTGCTGGGAAATAAAACCAGCTCCCCAAGCTGTATCCTGGACATCCCACACGCTGACTTCAGTCTCTGTGACTGACTCGGTGCCACATCACTGAGAACAAACTCCTGTGTTTTGGACAGAGGAACCAGCACATTTGAAGTGGAAAAAAAAACAGAATTAAGAGCTGAAACACAGCCCAGGGACATGGCAAAAATGCACAATGTAGCTGAAGTTACCTCTGTGTTTTAGGAGGGAGATGAGGAGGAGGAGGAAGAGGACAGGGGATAAAGGAATCCAGAATCCACTCCATTATTATACACAAATTGACATTTTTGAGTACACACCACACTGTCATAGTGCCCAAAACCTGCCCACAGTTTTTCAACCCCCAAGTCACAGCATAAGCCTTTGATGCTCTAGTACTGATGCCAACTTTTTCATGGGCTGAAAATCCCATCTCTCACACCGCCTGCCCTAATTCGACAGCTCACATTCCAAAATAAACTCACCTTTCCCCACAATACCTCCCAATTCAAACCACAATTTGCACCCTGCCACAGACCTGCCTTTATAGGTCAAGGCTGCTAGGGTTCACTGCTTTGTGTATTATAGTTTAAAGAATGCTCTAAATTCAAGGTTTTTAAATTTTTAATCTATGGGGAAAACTTCCTATAAACTCAGATTAACAACTGCTAATGCACTGAAGAAAGGAAACTAAAAACCTTCCTCCTACTATAAAAACAAAATAGTGTGGCCTCTGTTTCTTTTCTGATAAGAGTCTTAAATACCAAACATTTAACTGCATAATAACATTCCCTGGCAGCCAGCAGCCTGCTTAGCAGATACATAAAGCAGGTAAAAGGGGAAGAAGTTAATTTCTTGGCTGAATGATTCCATCGGTAGCTATAGGGCAAACTAGAAAGTCTTTTAGTAAAGTAGCAGTTGATTCTTCTATCAATCTGCAGCACACACACTCTTCCAAGGAATGCATTAAATATGAAAATCATATCCCGTTATCATCTGCTCCCAGCTTTCAGCCCAGTAAGCTTTCCTTAATGAATGCTGTAGCCTAAGGGACGCGTGTGCTGCCGGCTCCTCGGAATAATGGAGTGATGCTCCCGTCCTGCCTATTCCGGCACCGCCTGGCTGAGGGGCTTCCACACATAGTCACAAGTGACTACTCTTGCCAGCATGCTCCAAGTTATTACAAGATGTTTTTAGACATTTCATCTAAAAGAGCTTTGCTGCTTTTAGTGGAGAAAACAGCTCTGGTCTTGAACTGTATCATTTATATGGAGATAGGAGGAGGGATTAGGAGCCTGCATTACTGCAGATATATGGCAGCAGATATTTAAGTATTCCTTGTCAGTCTTTTTGTCTGTTCCTTAGATATGCAATCTCCTTCTGCTCCTTCTGAGGAAAGGTCAGAACACACAAAATTATAAACACAGCACACAGCTCCTTGGCTGCAGTTCTGCAAATATCCCTCATTAGGAACATTTCCTCCTCGGTCATGACCATCTCCACACCATCCAGCGCAGGACTTATAAAAGCCAACAAGAAGACGTGCATAAACAGTCAGAGTTTTTTTTAATTCTGGCTCTCTGGATGAAACATATCATGGATAACATTTTTTACCAGGTGATTCTCCTTCTCTCAGGCACTACACACAATTTCACACTGCATGTGCCAGCACCACAATACCCACAGAACTGCTGCACAGCTCCGAGGAGAGCACAGCGCTGGAATAAAGCCCATTTCCCCCCATTACCTGCTCGCTGGATCCTTCCTCCTTGTCACCTCCTGCTGACAAGCTGCCCTCTCGAAGGGATAACAGGTTTTTAATCTCCCTTCTGTACCATTCCTAAAAGGGAACAAATCCGTCACACAAAACTGAATGCCAAACAACCCCCCCACCCCCCAACCCAAGAGATATCACTTTGCAAAATGTGCACCTTTAAATCCAAAGCCCTCACAGCCTTTTTAACTCAGACTATATTTAAAAGCAGGGATCTCATTTGCTCCTCATTTTTCCGCTCCCCTGCCCAAGCAGTGTGGCCTGTACACAATCAACTGCAGGGCTTTCATATGCATTTATTCATCTCTATCATTTAGAATCCTACAGAACAGCAATAACTTGTTGACTCATATTTATTGCATCCCAACCAGCATCTGTAACACCAAATTATTGCTGCTGCCTCCAGACAATGATTCGGCTGCTTTGGGATGAAATGAGGTCCACAATGTGTTTTTCATGCCCCATCTTACAGCTGGCTGGGCTGCTGTGAAGAACAATCCCTGGCAGATGTTCCAGAGAGCAGCCCGGCAGGGAAGGCTCCGTGCTGGCTGCTCCAAACGCAGCTCACTGCACTCCAGGGTTTATTGGAGCGGCGCTGGGAGTGGGGCTGGGCACCGCGCAGGCAGCGCCTGCAGTTAATCCTGCATACTCCTAATTGCAGCCCCCAGCAGCAGCAGCACACCGGGCTGAAAGCAGGGATTGGGTGTGGGGATGAATCCTTCACACAATCAACTTGCCCTCCTCTGCCCTTCGCTGCAGTGGTGCGCTCAGCTCCCAGGCAGGAGCTGCTCAGGAAACCTCGAATGTGGAATTTCAGGGAACAAAACTTTACCATGTGAGGAGTTAAGATGCTCCAAAGAAACTCAGATGTAACTCCTGGATTTTGTTGAAAGCTGAAGTGCATTTATTTATACTCCTAAAAATTACTGACCAAACATGGGGAGCAAAAGTGCATCTTTCAGAAACAAAAGGAGTTTTGTGAGCTACAGCTATGTAATAAATGTGCACAGAGTTGTGATAAAGCACTCCTAAAGGGCATTCTGTATAGAAAAAAAGGAGAGAAAACAGCAATAATTTCTTTCTGTGTACTCCCATGATAAATTAAATGATTACACGCTCCATAACTCTCCTGCTTTCCATAATTAACACAGAGGAGATGTCATTTGTTCAGCAGCTCCAAAAAGTAACTGTAACTTGGCAAAGATAAAATGGATGGCACAGGAACACCAAAAAGGAAGGACTGAACAAAAAATGCACATGCAGCGTGACCTGTGGCACTGGGACTGGGTCTCACAGCAGGTGTCAGAACCATAAACCCTGACACTGGACAGACTGGTGTGCACCAGCGCTGCTGAGGAGGAAAAACCCCTTCAAAATAGCAGGGGAAAGCTGGCATTGCAGCACAGCTCCCTTCCTGCTCTGCTTCAAATAACAAGTCAAAATCAGAGGCAGGGGATCACACACCCCAGGGACAGGCTCTGAATTCTGGGCTCCTGCACTGCAGCCAGGAAAAGATGTTCTGGGAATGTCACCAGATCCGACAGGCACTACCTGGGTTATTGCTGTGTGAGGAATAAACACAGCCAAATGCTTCTGAGGAGCGACACTGCTCTTAGAAAGCAGGAATGAACTCATTTCCCTCCCAGACGGTGCTCCCCAAAACACCTGGCTCCATGCATCAGTGGCATAAGCAGGCATTGCAGTTTCGTTTTTAAAAATCTGGACTCATCACTTTGCAACATCCCAAACTGTACTTTAGGGAACAACATGACAACATAATAATAACAATAATAATAATAGTAACAATGTGATTCAAGAAACCTGACGGCTTGGCTTTCTCTTATGGCATCTGTTGAATTTGGGGTACTTCAGACCTGTCTATTCTACAACTGAAATATGGACCCTGATTGAGTTTGCTTCCAGCTCTAGGATATACCAGGGATTCCTGCATAACAACAGCAAACACCCACAATCAAGTCTTATAGAAAGTTACTTCCATCTTCCGGATGGTCTCCCAGCCCGTGGTTTCCATGTGAGCCTCCAGCTGCAAGAATTCCTGGCGCAGGGCCCGGTTCCGGTGCAGGGCCAGCTCCTGCCGCACCAACACTGCTGCCAGGTGCTTCTGCAGCTTCAGCCTCACTCTGCAGGGTAAAGAACAGGCATTTAAAAGTGTGAAAATAAACCAAAAGCATCCATCACAATCACTCTGCCTCACACACACACATACACCAACACTGAGGGGGAACTGCCCCAGACCACAAAAAGGAGGAGACTCGTTCTTCTGCACACCTATGTCCCAAAAGGCAAACACATTAAAAATCTCCTGTAACAGTGTTTTAAATGGATTATATGCTAGTCACTTCTATCCCATTAAATCAAAATGAAAACTGTAGCAAAGGAATGTGTTCTGAAAGTCACCCAAGCGGGAACAGCAAGGCTGAGGTTTCACAACTGCCTAAATCCATGGTGCCACCAAGAGGGGCCCTGGAAATCCATCTAACCTAGTTCTCTCCCACCTACAAACCTGAATTCCCTTCCAGCCAGACCTCTTTCCTGATGTGCCTCCAGGGCAGCCACAGGGCATTAATACCAACACAGGGAAATGGAGACCCAAAGATGCCCCTGGTTCACAGCTCCACTTCAGTCAGGAGGGAAACTGCAACCCAATGCCCCCAAGATGTTCAGAGAAACTGCAGTTCTAAACCTGTTAGATTAAGCCAAATCCAATAAAACCAGGAACCAAAGTACATGTGATGCTGCCTCACCTTTTTTAGACATTCAGACTTTTTTTTTTATTTGTATCTGCATTTTCTGCCCCTTTCAGAAGAGGGGTTCCCACAGCACCCAGCACTCAGTCCCTGGAGCTTTACAGAACACCTTTGAGGAAAGGAATGGAATATTGGATAACACTTCTCAGTCCTCTCTGGTTGTTGGGACTTTAGGAATTTTTTTTTCTTTTTTTTGCTTTGGTTTGCTGTTTAGGGTTTGGATTTGTTGGGGGTTTTTTTGTACAGACTGTCCATGCAATTTACATTAAATAGACACTGCAGAAAGAATCCAAGGAGCAGGACCAGAACCTGGAATATCATCTAGTGCTTCTTAAGGCTTTCACCTTTCTAAGACCCTGGGATTCTCCAGCATGGACTAAGCTGTGGTGATTTTGTAAAAATAGGTTAAACCCAACCTGCATGTTGTCTATTCCCAAGATTTTAGTATCCACAGAATGAGGCATTTATGTTACTGCTGCAGTTATTTCATCAATAACTTGAAGACATGAATTTTGCATTACACTTAGCATATGAATATAAATGTATTATTATTGAAAAATATTCAAGACAAAATTCTGAAGACATTCCAAGATAACTAAACCTTTGCAACTAAAACAAAATAACCCCCCAAAAGCTTTTAAACAGGCTTACTGGTGTGGATCAGCCATTGTGTATTTCATCCGCTGCCTTCCTAATTCCAGCCTTTTTGCTTCACTGGAAGAAAACCAACAACATACAGTGCGATAAATGTATTTCACCATCTGAGGTCTCCAAATGCCAGAACTAAGGCATTTGCAGAGCACAGCCCTTGCCAAGCAGAGAGGTCAGATTTGCTGGGAGTTACAGACTCATTTGCCAGCCCAGCTCTGAGCAACTCCAAGCTTTCACCCCTCTCTCCATTCCTCAATAACAGGGTTCCTGGAAAGGGAAGAGATGCTTGAACATCCACACAGGACCCACCAAAACAGCCAGAGACCCCAGACAGCCCAGGAAGGGCTCTGAACCCCCTCGACGGGCAGTCCCCAAGCCCATCCTTCCCCTTCTTGCCCCACAATGCCACAGCAGATCCCTTTCCATGCAAGAAATGCTTGGCAGAGTTGTTCCCAGGACAGCTCCCCTGAACCTACCACAGGAATGGATTAGAACACACTTCCAAAACCCCTCCCAGCTCACAGACCCCACATGTCAGAAAAGTATTTTATTTAGGAACTGAACTTGAAACCAAGCTCATATTTCCATCTTGGCATGCAAGCCATATCCATCTAGAGGAAGGTGTCCCACTGCCAGCACTGCTGCAGGAACAAGTGTCGACCAGGAATCCTGGCGGTGCTGAGAGCCTGTGGGGTAATCGGAACTGCCTGGAGCAATGCCAGGGCATTGAGCATGGGACAGACACACGCTGAACCACAAAGTCATCCACACCTCACCTAAAGCCATCCCATCGGGAAAGTGGTTTTGGGAACAGAGTAAAGCTGCCATTATTGAATAGCTCCAAATTGTACCCGAGGATGAACAACCATCCCCTGAGCAAAAAAAAAGAAAATAACCAAGAGATGCTGCCAGCAGATTCCCACTGCAAACCCTGCCATGAACAAAGCCAAGTGCCACTTCGGAAACAGCATCAGGTTGTCATTAGGCAGCAAGGTGTGGGAGTGAAGAGGACATCACAGAGCCCAACATGTCTATGCACACTTCTCCGTGGATCTGGGCTCTCCCTACACACACACACAGACACATCCTCCCAGTTTCCCTGCAGAGAGAGCAGCCAGGAAAAACCCAACCTGCTGCTCCGCCAGGCGTCTGTTTTACCCATGTGATCCTGCCAGCGTCTGGAGCAGGATTAGGTTTCGTGTCATGTGCACAGTTTAACAGCCATGCTACATCTGAGATTTCATCCCTTCAATTTCCCCCTATATGATGGACAGCCAAGCAAACGCAGATTTCAAGATCTTGTTTTTACACGTCTCCAAGTAATTTTCCTGCCTCACCGGAGAACAACGATATCCTAAGGGATGAAGAAGCCGATGGATGTGAACAGCCGTTGCCTCTGATCCCATTTCCTAACCCCCCATCCCGCAGAGATCACACTGCGTTCTTCAGGTCCCTAAAGCCCATTCCTTCCCCACCAGCCAGGTTTTTCAGCACCCCACCGGCCAGTCTGCAGCAGCCACTCAGACAGACAGGGAGACCCAGGGAAGGTCTCCTGGGGCAGGACACAGTGAAACAAACCCCCGCTGAGGTTGCAGTGCCCCTGGCACGCAGGCACTGCCAAGTGCAGGCTGAACAAGGGACCAGCATCAGCAAATAAACCCTGGCCAGGAGAATCTGAGAGGTGATTTAAGGTCTAGCTACACGTCCCGGGGTGGTCCATCGATCAGGAGCTGAATCTCTGGCGACTGACTTCTCAGCCCGTCCAGAATTTAGGTATGGAAGGAGAAAAGAAAAAGGAGATGGATGAGAACAAAGGGGTAAAAAGCAACCCCCCGCCCGGAGCTCCACCACCCCGCGGGGGGACGCGGCTCACCTGGAGCGGCCGGCTGCGGGTCGGCGGGGGTGGCGGTGCCCAGAGGCGGTCCCGGTGCCGTTCCCAATTCCGGTGCCGTTCCCAATTCCGGTGCCGTTCCCGATCCCGGTGGCCCCGAGCGGTTTCCGTCGCTGCCCATGTGCAGCTCCCGCCGTGCCCCGCGCAGGACCCCGGAAGTGCCGCCCCGCGTTGTCATGGGGACGGGCGGGCGCGGCGTGCGCCGCCCAGAGGCGCTTTGGAAGACCTGAAGCCTTTTATTATTATTATTTTTTTTTTTTTTATTTGGCGGGGGGCGAGTTGGATTGGTTTGGTTTTTGTTTTTTTAAATCAGCATTTATCGTTACCCCATCTCTCACCACCACGTTGTTATCGCGGGTGTTGCTGTTCGCCCAAATCAGCCCCCAGCTCGGTGCTGGCGGGCACCTGCGGCAAGGCAGGAACCGTGTCCCTGGAAAAAGGAGAAATTTGCAAAGCACCAATCCAAAAAATAACTGGGAGCTGCTGCACAGCTACAGTTGGCTTTGCCGAATTTATTGTACACCATGATTTTCAAGAAAAAAAACCCCTGATTCCTTGTCCTCTGAAGTGCCACTGTGTCCCTCTGGTGCTGTCACCTCTCCAAAATTCATATGGGAGAAGCCACAGTCATCTCCAGCCCTGCATTCGCATCTCCAGCTAGAGAATGAAAAAAGAACACCCGCCTTTCATTTCCAGATAAAAACTTCGATCCTTTTTAAAGGAAGTTGCCAAATGAGCGCTTAAATTCCAGGGCCCCAATAAAATCTGAATACCGTGGGAATAATTGAAATGAAGAAGAAGCTATACATCAATAGACAAAATTGCAGAGAGCAGTGAAATGCTTGAGCATAATTAGGACAGCAATCAGTGTACAATTAGTGCGAGATCATGACAGTAATTACCCTTCATTGGAACTTCTGGCTGAGAACTGACACATGAAAGCTCAGCTGGAGCTGGAGGCTCTGGCTGGGGACATGCCCTGGACTAGGGGAGATTGAAAACTTTTGGGGTTCCTAGGCTGGTGATGCAGCAGCATTCCTGGTGTTTCCAACACCTGCAGCCTCCAGCTCAGCTCCACGAATTTAAATACAGAGTAAAAAGCTCTGTGGGATGGATGTAGTGGCACCCAGCTGTCCCCAAATTAGCCTGGTTCCGACCCTGTGTGTCTGTCTAAATACCCGGCTCAACAAAGTATGGAGAACATTGGCTTGAGACAGAGCTTTCCAACTCCAGAAATGCCCAGCAGAGGATTTGGGAGCCTTTTAGTGTTGCATTCCCATAAAACGCACTCGTTGTGGAGACTGTTCTCCCCCCTTCTTCTGTTTGTTGAAAGCAAAGTGTGTTTTGGAGCTCTCCCTCCCACCTTCACAAGAACTGACAAGGTAAAATCTGGGCCTGCTTTTGAAAAAATTTGTGCTTGCTAAAAGAACACCTAAAACAGTACAAAATTTCCAAGCTCTTCCAGCACTGTCTGAAATCCTGAGCCCACTAGAAGCCTTATTCCCAAACTGCAGTTTTAGGGTTTGGTGGAAAGGGGCTGATGGTCCCTGACCCATCAAGCTGCACAGTTTGTCTCCTGGGCAGCCCTGGGAGACGTTTTTCACTGTGGACTTTGAACTGCAGCTCGAGGGTCTTGAACCACAAGCAGGGCTCAACATCCTGCTATTTACTTAACAAAAAATAAGGAAATGAGGAGCCTTAGCCTGGTTCCCCTGATGTATTTCCCACTTTGTTCCGTGTCTTCGATGCTCACTGCAGCCCTCGGGCTCATAATTGACTCAAGAATAATCTCCATCCTCCCATCCCTGATAAGAAATATGGTCCCTTCCCTGAAAGCCTACAAAGAGGAGTGTTTTGTTTGTGTTCTCCCCGCAGTACTTCACACTTCTTTTAGATTGTTTTAATTTAATTTTGATGTAATCTGATAAGAGCTGTAAAACTGTCAAAGGAAGCTGCCTCCTTCTGTCGCATTAAATACACTTTGAACGGAATGGTGTCTTTGTCCCCAGTAGCTGCCAAACCAAAGCATCTCTTGATTCCAGCAGGGATTGATGTTCACTAATCTGAACAGCTTTACACTCTTTTTCATTTAGGGAGGCAACCACGTGTCCTTTAGCATTCCCCTTTCCTCTGGGACGTAACTGTATCCCAGAAGGTGCGGGATTTGCCTCATGGAGCTGAGTGCCTGGTCACAGACCTCTCACCTACTAGAGACCCCTGGGAGGGCTTCCCAGTTTTCCAGGGCAATGGAACCATGTGCTGCACAGGCCTGCTGCAGGGGTGGGAAGCCCCATGCTCCCAGAAAAGTGGGAAACTCCTTACAGAGAAGGAATTGTTGGTGTCCGTGGTAGTGTGTCATGGGACACAGAGCAGGTGTGGGGGAGACAAATTGCCCTGGAAAGGGATTTGCAGAAACACAGAGATGTGTTGGAAAGAGGTTTATGTTGCCCTCAGCTTTCTTGGTTTTCTTTGTTTGGAATCTTGCAAGCAGATTCTCATGCAGCTTCAACATAAACAATGTATATTTTTAGATTGTTTTTCATATTTCTCCTTTGGGAGGAGAATGTGATTGATGGTGGTATTCACCATCCAGGTTAAAGAGGTGGTGACCTAAATGACCAATCTCTTGGCCTCTGTACAAACTGTATATATGGAGTTGGATTGTTGATAAAGAATAGGAGAATGGAGAAGAAGATTGTAGAATAAAGTATCATTAGCTTTCCCTTCAACTGCTGCTGCCTGCCTCGTTCCTTCTGCGGGGCCGATCCTCCTACATATGGACCCGAGTGTGGCATCCTGCTACATCTGGTGACCCCGACGTGATGAACGTGTTACATATGGTGACCCCGATTGTCTGAACGTGTACATCTGGTGATCCCGACGTGATGAACGTGTTACAGGTTTTCTCTTTTCTCTCTCTGTGCCTGTGTCTGGGTGATCCCTGAGAGCACTGTGAGCTCACCCACAAGCCAGGGCAGAGCCAAACGCATTTGCGCTTTTCTTTTCTCAATGAGACATGTAACGCAGGCCCCAGTAGCTGTGTGAAAACATACAGAGAATTTACATAATGCCCAATAAGAGTCCTTTTTGCTAATGACTCAAATCCCAAATGCAGAGCACTAATAACACACCAGGAACCAAGAAGCAGGAACAGCAGTGAGTGATCTCGGCAGAGCAGTTGTGAGGATCCATTTCCTCTCAGAAGCGATGCCTGGAAACAGTAATTAGTGTGTTGAATTTAATGTTCACATTTTAATAAATTTAAATGTAATAAAATGCTTTTATTAAGTGGTACAGTTCCTTGAAACCTGTTATTACTTGTGTCTGATACACAAACAGCACACACCACGCCTGGCCTCAGATTTGCTGCCTCAAGGCAGGTAACAGAGTTCCTCAAGCAGGAACCTGGAACACAGAACCCAATGGCTGAGTACACAAAAACCTGGAGACCACAGCAGTTAAAAGCATGTCATGTTTATTACAAATGTAAGGGCCTTAGCCAAAGCCTGGTGACATAATTGAAAAGCCCCTAGGCATGGCACTGTCTGTAGATTTTGAATCAATCCTGGAGAACTGAGATATAAGCACATACCACTGATATTAATGAGCTCCAGAAAAGCCACGGCACAGGGAATGGCCTGGTTTAGAGACCACTTTCCAGGAAGCCCCCTTCCTTCTCCAGCCATCTCCAAGTGCTTTTCCAGTGTCCTGTGCAGCACAGGAGGCTCTGCGAGCAGAAGGGAGCAGGTGTGAAACAAATGATGCTGTTCCAAGGCCAGGCATCCAGAGAGGATATCAGGGAGATTTTGGGTCTCAGTTGCTCCTGTGACCAGGCTGAAAACATGAGGAGGAGTCTCCGTTCAAGTGTCTGCTGCTGTCTGAAGAGAAAAGAGGAGATTGACAGTGTTGAGTTTCCCTGTCCCTGAAGAAATAAGAAGTGAATTCAGGCTTTCTGAGATGTGAGCCCAGAGGCTGAATTTGAACCAGACCACTCACAGCCAAAGGGTTCAACTCTCATCTTCCCTGAAAGCATCTATACCTCACACTCAGAAGCGCCCTGTGCCACGGCTCCTTCAACTTCTGTTCCTCAAGCTGCACCAGCTCTAGTGTATTTCTCTTCAGAAGAGGGTATTTTGGCTCATTCTGGAGCCAGACTACAAGTGGGAGAAATGGCTCACAACACACAGCCAAACTCAGTGCCACAAGTGCCATTGAGGTCCCATGGCTGGGGGGACCAGGGTCCCATTCAGCTGCAGCCTGACTCAAGGGGACAGAACCCAGCACAAGGCAGAACCTGCCACAGGCACCATGAGCTCCCCTCTCCACAGATGTGGGATGGAGACCATCCCTCCAGGGGCTCTCAGGACTCCCTGTGCCCAAGTGTTCTGCTGCTGGCTCTGCGCCCAAAGCACACGGTGCTGCAGCGAGGAAAAGGGGACACTGCACCCACACATGTTCCCAACACACAAGGTCCTACCTCACCTTCGGCATGCTGTTCCCTGCACCAAGCCATGTGTTTGCCAGGATCTTCTTTCAGGAGAATGGCACCTTCATGGCCATGCTGTTCCCTCTGCTGTCTGCTCCACAGCTCTTGTCGGCAGGGCCATGGCTCCGTCAAGCCAGTCCATCCTGCTTGATCTCAGTGCTTGCTGCTGCTGCTGCTTTAAAGGACAGAGATCTATCAGGCTCTTTCACTAGTGTTTTAACAAATGACCAGATTGATCTCATGTACAGATGGAAAGACTGAAAAAGTTTAGCTTCTACAAGTCATTAAAAATTAAATGGAAAATATAAAACAACTGTGGAATTCTTTTAACTGAATTAAACATTTTCCTGTCAGTCCCACAATTCAGAGTGATCAGTTCTGAAGAGCTGCTGCTGGCATTGACAGGGATGAGGCGTTTGGACAAGGTGAAAAGCCCGGAGGATCCCAGCACTGGGCTCAAAGGGCTGTGTCTGGCCCATTGTCTGGTTTGATTAATGAAGCCTTTGCACAGTGAAATAATGCCATGTTTGCTGTGCCGGGGACACTGCTGTACAGCACAAATATCACAACTACGAGGAATATTCAATATAGTAACAACAGCAACAAGCCCATCTATGTATGACTGGATTACACCCAAAAATGCCTCAAATTATATTTGTTTATTTCCTCATTGTCAGCCACTTTGATGCACTCGTCGTCAGGTTCAACGAGTACTCCAGGCTCCAAGGGTTTGAAACAAAGGGAGGCACTTGGACAAGCTGTGCGGCTCACGGGCCAGGAACTGGGATCTGGCGGCATGGGCAGCTGGGCGTGGCTCTTGGGACAGACACACTGACAAACACGGTGTCACTGGAGATCCCTCGCCTCCTTGCACCCCAGCACTCAAACCCTGCCCACCATGTCTGTACCTCAACAGGAGCACCTGCGGGTCAGCAGTGACTCTGGGAAATAAAAGCGAGCAGACTAAAAAAAGGGCCATGCAGGAGGAAAGAGAGCGCAGAGCCCTGAGCTCGCACCATAGGGGACCCCAAGTTCCTGCCTGGGCATGGGTTGGCTGCTGCCTCTGTTCCAGTCTCACTTCTGCCAGAGGTCTAGAGCTGAGTGTTCAGACCCAGGAGTGCTGGGGAAGCTGGCTTGAAGCTTGCAGCTTGAGGAAGTGCTGCCTGTGCAGCCAGCCCAGGTCTCACCTGGGGCAATTCCTGCACCCTGCCTCTCCCAGTCTTCCAGTGCTATGAAATGCAGGTTTGAGTGGACATGATATTTTTCACTTCCCACTCCAAACCACCGTGCTGGTTTGCTATGACTGATTAGGCATTTTCTCCCTGTCCTGTGCAGAGGATTGTTCTGGTGGTGAATGAAAGAATCCACACATCAACTGTTCATTTGTTTGTAAAAAGCAGAGAGCACAGGACTATTGAATTAATTAAGCTGTGTCTGCTCGGAGCTCAGCACCCCTGGGCCTTGCACTCCATTCAGAACATACCAAACAGAAATAGGAACCTGAGGCTGAAGCTGACAAAAAGGCTTGAGCAGAGATGGAAAAATCCTCCAACAGTGCATTTTGATAGTGCTCAAAAATGCATTTCTAACGTACCTGCGAGGCAGCGTGGGGCAGACACACAGGTGGGCAAAGGCTGGGACTCACTTCTAGGCTTCAGGTCCCAAATGCTTTGCCCATTTACAGACACACAAACCACACCAGCCTCTCCCGGCGGCCCGAGGGGAGACCTGTGCCCTGTTCTCATCAGGACTTGACCCGAGAGAGGCGCCTGACCCCGAGCATTCTCCTCCTGCCGCTCCCCGCAGTGTCCCCGCAAATTCTGCACAGCCACCTCCCGCTGTTACCGGTCCAGGGCAAACCCCGGCCCCTGGGAGCACAGAGCTGCCCCAGCCGGGACACTCCTGTGCGCCCCAGCGCGGAGTTTCGCTCCTTCGATATTCGCATTATTTCTTTTGCAGGGGCGCGTTTGTTCTCTGTGCCCGAAGCGCCGGGGACGCGAAAGGCTGACAAAGAAAGGCGGAAAGAGGAAAAGCCTCATCCCATTACCCGCAGCTCCGGGCGGAACCCCGGCCATGCCACGGGCGGACGGAATTTGGGGAGCAGCTGCGGGGCCGCCGCTCGCCTTCGGGTGCCGCATCCGGAGCGTTCGGTCCCCTCTGCCGCAGCGGCCACATAGAGAGCCTGGAGCCCCGTCCCGGGGACCCCCGTCCAGGTAGGTGCCGCTGGCTTTGCCCCCGCCTCCCGCTCACCGCCTTCCGTCCCCTTGGATTTTCCTCCGTCGTTTCCCTCAAGCCACTGAATTCTGGCGATTTTACCATCGGGCAGCCCCGCGGAGAGCGGGGGCCGCCGCTCTATCCGCTACCTGGGGATCCAGAGTGAAGCTGCCTCTGGTCTGGCTGCGCTTCCAGCGGCTCCGGGAAAACGAAACCGACCGCAGGCGGCGGTGACCGCAGGCGGCGGGACTGGACCGCGGCCGCGGAAGGTCGCATCGGACCCGACAGGCTGGGCTAGGGTGAAGCGGTGTAGAAGGGTCCGCTCGGAGAGCGGCTGCCCGCCGGGGCACGGAAGGGGCCGGGCTCCCTCTCCCTGTCCCCCCGCAGGTCCCTTACCTGGGCTCCGGGCTCGGGTCCCATGCCGGTGTTGCCGCTCCCGCCGAGGCATGGACAGGCAGCAGCCACAGGGAATTTAGGATCTTCCCGAAGCCCTGCCGCCCTTCTCGAGGGAGGTCAGTGCCGGGGATGCCTCCCCCCGATCCCGGGATCCCCTCGGTCCTCCCCCCGTATCGATTCCAGTCCGGCGCTGGCAGCATTTAGGCCGGGATTGGGGGATAATGGGAATATCATCTGGAGACAATTACCTTTGGAGCGCGCTCGCTTCTCCTCCCAGACACTGTTATTTGAGCAATAGGATCATTTGATTTCATATCGCACTAAATAACCCCCGGCCGCCGCAAATTGCCGCCTTCTCAACAGCCACCCCTTGGAATAAATTGCACTGCGACTCCTTGGGCTCTTGCTTCTTCGTCTTTTTTTTTTTTCCTTCTTTATTTTTTTTTTTTTTTCTTATTTCCCCCTCTCCTTTTTCTCCTCTGCAGAACAGTATTTCGGGAGAAGCAGGGACAGAGGCCCGATGCCTGGTGGATACATTACGTCCAGCAAAGCTCCAGCTCCCTTAATAAGCCAAGCAGCCAAGCCCTACCGGCACTGGTTTTCCTCGTGTTTTTCTCTCCCTCTCTCGTCTTTTTTTTTTTTTTTTTTTTACTTTTT
>VXBB01009993.1:417096-480994 GCA_013399915.1 Illadopsis cleaveri | reverse complement strand
CTTCCTTCCTTTCTTGCTTCTTTTTTCTTTTCTTTTTTTTTTTCTCTTCTCCCCCTTTAAAGCAGTTTTTCACCCTCTGGTTCCCACCGACGGCAGGGCTCGATGTGCCTTTAAGGCTCTGTCAGCCCTCGCCTGATAATCTGGTCATCGCCGGCTTTATTAGATCCCTATTAATGTCGGCCACGGATTGCTAATTAGATTTATGGGATAAATGAAATTACCCGAGTGGGCTGCGTGGGAGGGGGAGTGAAGTCTCCTAGTGTTTCCCGGGATTTACGGGGGAAAAAAATAAAAAAGGAAAAATAAAAAGGAAAGGCATAATTATATTTTCCATTCTTTTCTCCCTCCTTTCCCCTCCTGCCCCCTGAGCCCCATCCCCTCTTCAGGCTCCCCTCTGACAGCCACTAACCAAGGAATTCCCCAAACTGCTCCGAAGCTGGACCTGGGGGTTCTGCTAACAGAGCCCATCAGTTCCACCCCGGGCGCTCTATGTGGAGGGATCCCGCTCATGTTGGATTCATGGATCCCAGGGACCAGCTCTGGGGTGAATAGCACTGTGCTGCTGGGGTCTCCAGGGTTCGAGGGAGAGACTGATGGCATTATTCATCGTGTTTATTTATCCTTATTAGAAAATGGGATGAAAGAACAGTGCCCGGTGTCTGCCTTAAGCACCGGCTGAGCTGTGCGCACACAGCCCCAATTAAACACTGCCTGGACGAGGCCTTTCTTCATATTAGAAACCCATCTCTGTTTAACGAGGAGCAATTAAATCCTGCTTCATTTTACCTGGGATCTCACAATAGATGCGACAACAAATACTCTTTCTTTTTCCCTGGTAATTACTGGCAGAATCAGTCCCGCTGCCAGGGCAGGAAGCCCTCCCCAGTAACCCACCTTAATCCCGGCTGGATCCCAGTGGAGCCAGGGGCCCCTTCCTGCCCCCAACCCCACCAAAACCCGGCCGGGATCAGCCCAGGCCTCCAGTCCTCTCCCACTGCAACCCACCACAGTGCTGGAAGAGTGGGGCCCCTCCTGGGGAAGCATGTGGAGCTATTCCAGCCTGACTTTGGCCTTCATTCCCAGGCCTCCCCTGAGCACCCCACAATGTTAAAAACCACACCCTGTCTCCCAGGGGACATCGCTGCAATGGGGACATTCAGTTAAATAATCCTGGCCCTTTGCTTCTCCCACAAATAAATAGCTTTTTTTCCTCTCACAAATATTTCCTTTCCCAAGTTCCCTTTCAAAAGAAAAAAACAAAAAAACAAACCAACAAAACGACAAAGAAACAAAGAAACAAAGCCCCAAACTCGAGAACAACAGGAAAAAAAGGAAGGGGGGGGGAAAGAAAAGAAAGGAACTGCTCTCCTTTCTTTTCCCTGTGTGCAGGGTAATTGATAGGCTCTATCAGAGGTCAGGATTTGCATAAGAATTAAGAGCAGTAAATTAATTTAATATTCCATGCACATCTCCAATTATTCCTGCAGACCTTTGTCTCCGCGGCTGGCAGAGAGAAGGTTCAGCTGCTCTTCAACCAAACAACATCTGTGCAGTTAATAATTTGATAAACAGCTCATACAAATAGTTTCTGAATTATCTGCCAACCCAACGACTATTCAGTTTGGAAACAGTGAGGGCTGTGCTGGTGGCTTTGGAGCCCTAGCCCAGGGATTTGGCTGCACGGGCAGAGATTCGCCCTGCGTATCCCTAAAATATCAGCCGCCCTTTGCAACAAAACTCCATCACATATCCATTTCACGATATGTGAAATAAGCAATTAGCAGTAATTAATAACAGCCGCCCTCCCCAGTGTGTGCCCACCACCTGGAGAGTCTCGCGTGTGCTGTGGCACCAGGCTCCGTTCCCCAGCTCTGGGCTCCAGGTGGATCTGTGTGAGGTCTGTGGGCCCATGAACTGATCTTCCTGGATGCAGGATTTACAGCCCTTCAGCTGCTTCCTTCCCCACACAATCCTCTAGAAAGGGGCTGGGTTCCCCTGGCTGTCACCTTGCCCCATTCTCCAAGGAGGAATGGCTGACAGTTGCCCTGCTAAATCCAAATTTCAGCCCAGGAAGGACATCCTGATTTTCTCCCAGGGAAACCCATTCCTACAATAAAATTGAGGTGGCTCCTTCATCCTTCCCCACATGGATGCAGAGGTCCAGCTCCAGGCTGGCCAAGCATCACCAGTTTAATTCACCCTCCTGGGCTGTATGGGAAGATGTGGTGCTTGGCTGCTCCTGCCCTGGAACCGGACAGTGGTGGAGTCTCCATCCCTGGAGGAGTTTAAAAGATGTGTGGATGTGGCACCTGGGGACACGGCTTAGTGGTGGCATTGGCAGCACTGGAGGAATGCTTGGGTTCAGTGATCTTAGAGGGCTTTTCCAACCTTAACAATTCCATGATTCCATGTCTGCATGGGCTGTGGTTCCTGCAGCACTCACAGGCCTGACCTTAAGTTAGAGTGACAAAGTACCCCTGGCAATGCCACTGCTCCTCACTCCCCTCAGGCATTAAGCATCACTCCAAAATTAATAAAAAGTTGATTTTTAAAAGATTATGAAGTTCTCCAAGCTGAAGGGAAGGTTAATGCACTTCTCCATAGTCATACAACTTTAATATCTGCTGTCATAAAGAGCTGATTTTTTCTCCCATTTAAAATGAGAATTTACACCATGAACAGAAATCCAGAAACAGGGACACAAACAGAAGTGAAGGGATGGGGTGCCAAATTTGGAGGGATGTTTGGGGCTTGATAAACCACTGCAGTCTTATCACAGTGAAAATAAGGCCAGACCTCACACCAGGGCCGTGGGACAGGCCAGACCTAGTACCTCCCTCAGGGGAGGGAGATCCCAGTGCCCAGGTAGAGATCCCACATTTGGGATTTAGAGCTCCCAGGCTCCATTCCTGCTGTGCCAGCCCACGCTGCTACCTGGCTGCAGCTCTGAGCTCACCGTGGGGAATCAGCCCTCTGAATATTCAACACCGACAGCTCCAGGGCTGCCCAGAGCCTGGGATTTGCTAGGAAATTGAGGCTTTTCCCCCTCCTTTCCAAAATTCAGATCAATGCACTGTGCTGTCTCTGGAGCCTAAGGCTGGTACGATATGAGAGTGTATTTTGCTTCAGCTCTAATTAAACAAACACGTTCCAGTTTCCATTCTGGAAGCTAATTGTGCTGTTTTAAGGAATTCAAATCCCACTTTTTCGAGCCCCCAATTCCCAACGCTTCATGTTGTGAGGAGGGAATTGGACCCTCAGCTGTTTTCTGTCACCCAGCACGGGCATCCCTCCCTCTTGACACATTCCTGTGATTTGGCAGCCCAAGGCCTGGCACGGGGGTTTTGGGATTGGGAGGATGCAATGCAGGCTCTGGAGAGCAGAATGCAGGAGATGCAGCATTTTAGGGGCTGTGGGTTAACTGTTGGAGCTCTTCAGCCCTTCTGATCCCTGGATTTAACCCCAGTAAGGGGATTTCAGCACTGACACTTGCCAAGGAGTGCTGGGCAACTTGATTAACATTTGCAAAGCTCCGGGCAGATAGTGCCATGTATGTGAACATTTTATCATATTTCTGCTAGGCCACAGCCCCCACAGGCATCCCAGCACTGCCACATCAGCCACATCCATGGCTGCACAGAGTTTTCTTTGGCATCTCAGCCACCCAACCACCACCAAAGGCTGAGGCGGAAAAATCAAAACCCCAGCCTGTGCAGATGGCTGCCCAGAAGCCGCGATCCCAGTGCCGCTTTTTGGCACAGAGGTCTCTGTTTACGGACTCGCTCGTTGAGCTGCCGCACCACTCTTTTCTTTATGGAGCCACAGAAGTGTCTGTAATGAGAGATTAAAATAGTAGTCATGCCCCATGATTTATTTTTGAAGTTCTCGTGTCTCCGTGCGTGTAAATACCCCGGGCTTCGGACTTGGATAAATAATGCAGCGCAATATATTAACAAGGGAGAACGCAAAGCGCCGTAAAGACAGAGAAGGGGGAAATGCGTTTGCTGTGTGGTAAGTTATGGGGCCTTTGGAGGCAGGGTGAGGCTGAGCACAGGGGGGTTTGCTCCTGCCTTCCCCCGGCTGATAAATCAGCAGCCTCGCAGTGCTGGTGCCAGAATAAAATATGCTGGGTCCCTGTGGTGGGTTGGCACGCGGCGCGGGAGCGCGGGCCATGCACACTGACTGCAAATGGGGTGGGCCATCAGACGCTGCCATAAAACATCTCCTCGCCTCCCCCAGCTGATTATCAACCTCATGCATAGCAAATGATGGAGCGGGAGCGCCAGCGGTGCCTCTGCCGCTGCTTCCAAGGTAAAAAAATAAAATATTTACAGACTGACAGGCTAATGGACACTTTGCCAAAGAGCCGTTCGAAAGAAGTAGTAAATGGGCCCGTGCTGACGCAGGGCAGCGGACCCGGTCAGGGATCAGGACACACGGCACCGGATCGGATAACATCTAATTGGCAGGTCACATCCAAATGAGTGTAGTCATGCATCATCCGGAAGGCTTTTTGCTGGTTATAAAGACACTTGTAAACAATTCAGCCGCTGAACATGGCAATAATATGTTGATCCGGCATGTAATGAGGTGTTCCTGGAATCAATAAACTAGTCATGAAGAGCAGGGAGCAAGGTCAGCGCCTGCCTTTTTGATGACCTTTGCTGGCTGGTGAGGACATCATATACTCTGAAGAGGACTTTTCTCATATTGCAGAAGGCGCCGAGTGTCAGAACTTCCATTCGCAGCAAGCAAATGAACAGCCGGGCTCTGCATGCTAATGAAGTCCAGGCTATTTTCCACCTTTTCATCTGCACATTATGCTCTTGACTTTGGAGAAGGTGGGAATTAGGTTGGACCCTCGTGTCAGGCTGCCTGATGGCTCGGCTGCGGAAAACTGGTAATTGAAGCTGATGACTGATGCGGAGGAGGCCTGAATTTGGAAATAAACAGTTTCAAGCACTGCATGTCATTTCTAGAGAGACTGCTGAGTGAATGGAAATGAGCTCCGTTTCGCCGATCTAATGTAGTTTCTCAGCAGGAAAAACACCGTCTTTGAGACAACAATGCCAATCAGTGAGATTTAAATGTCCTGGTGATAATGAAAGGAATAGCACCTGCCTCGGCAAACAGCACTTAGGGAAATGCTGTCCCGTGCCGGGGCCTGCGACTCATCTCCAGTCCCCGGTGCCAGGCCGGAGGAGCCAGGACGCTCCGAGGCCGGCGGCGGGGAGGGCACGGCCGTGCCGTGCACGGTCGTTGCCACGGAAAAGCCACCGGTGACACCGAGGAGCGTGGCTTTGAGCAACCCTAACTGAGCATGGTGCTCTCCGTGCCATGCCCGCTGAACTGCTCCTTCCTGGCAGGCTGAGGAGAAATCCCACCGGCCTCAGCTCCACCACTGCTTTCCTTTCCTCACACCAGCCCAGCCACTGGCCCCACAGAGATGAAAAAATGGGGTTTCTAGACAAGGCACTCAAAGGCCAGTATGTTCAGCCTCGACTCTGAACATCTCAGCAGCTGTGAAACAACAGTGTAAATGTTATAAATCCTCCCCAAGTCCTGCCTGGGGGTGTGGTGTGGAACGGGGCACAGCCACTTGTGTGCTGGAGCAGAAAAAGGTAGCCTCGCTAAGGCTTCTAGGGCTTCGAGATGTTTTCCTTCAGGCACAGAATCCTGGATTGGCATGGCTTGGAAAGACCTTGAAGTCCATCTTGTTCCACCCCCTGCCATGGGCAGGGACACTTCCCACTATCCCAGGTTGCTCCAGGCCCTGTCCAAGCTGGCCTAGAATGCTCCCAGGGATCCAGGGATAGCCACAGCTTCTCTGGGCCCTGTGTTCCCCTCGGTGGGGACCGGGACTCGCTTGCCCCGTGTTTCCCCAGCAGCCACACACCAACAGGTCTGTGCTGGAGGTACAAGGTGGGGTGTGCTGCAGGCAGGGGCTCCCCAGAACCACTCATTCCCCCAGCCAGAGGCCACTGGGGTCAGCATTCTCCTGGGTGGCCGCATCCCACTCCCCGCTGCCGAAAGGTACCGGCTGTCCCCTGGAGGTAGCTGCATCAGGAGTGAGTGTGTTTGTGTAATAGTTTGCAACCCTTCAAAATGAAAGGATGGAGATGGATGCGAGTTATTATTATGAAAATGAACTGAGCAACAGACAAAAATATTCAGGAGATGTAATCTGCGTCCCTACAATGCGTTCGTGGAGAAGAGCACTTGGCAGACAGGAGAGTCGCCGTCAGATACATTGCCTTTTGTTAAATTGCTTTTGCTCTGACAATGCCTTTTAAAACCACATGCAATCTTAATTTAAAATACTCAGTACCTCAAGGTATAGGGGCCCAGTGCAAGTTTCCTGCTTGGGATTTGTCCAAAACGATTCCCTCAGCTTAATACTGCTATTCCTCATTTTAATTACACAACAAATGTGGGAGCCTGAATTTGCTTGTAAGAATCCATGGACCTGATCCAAACATCACTAAAAATCAATGGGGCAAAAATTGATTCCCATGCCTGCCCCCTCGCTGTTGGCCAAATCGCTGGAAGGTTCACCCAAGGAAGGTCCTCTCCCTGAGGGGCAGCTTTGGCATGCACGATGGGCGGAAAGCAGAGCTGAGCTTCTTCATCCTTTCAGAAAATGGTTAATGGTGAGGAAATGCTGAATGCGGCAGAGCAAGACACTATTGCATTTTTATTTTCAGAGACAGAGTGGTGGGAAAAAAAACCCCAAACAAACCAAGCAGAACTTGCAGGTTGCTGCTCCCTGCTTGGCCCTGCTCCTGCCTTGGCAGGCTGTGTGTCACTCCCAGCTGCTCCCTGGTACGGAGCATGAGGCCTCCACAGACTGAGAGTTCGGCTGTGGGTGCCAGCTCTGCACCACTTCACTCAGCACTCAGTAGAACACCCCACACTCCCTCAGAGGCCACTGGGTGCCAGATTTACCCTCTGCCAATGGGAGCTTGAAGTGCATGGTGGCATTTTGAGGCCATCCATGAGAAAGGGCAGGTGCATGTCCAGGCACGATGCTGGCTCCAGGCTCAGCCCATCCATCAGAGCTCCTCCGCCCTCCCACCTCCACAGATAACCTCCTTCCCAATGCTAATTCCCTCAGAACATTATGCAGACTGTTTATATTTCTGTACAGCCAGAACAGGCTGCTGACACAAATCAGCCATTAGCCATTCACACTGAGGAGTCTCCGCTAATTGTGCAGAATGTAATTAGTGATTATGTAATATCTAAGCTCTTGCAACTGTCATTAATGTCCACTATTCACCAGAGATAGTTCTTACTGAATTAGGGAATGATTACTGCATGCTAAATCTACTTAATCCTAAATATGCTAATTAACACCGCCTGCACTTTAGACAGTGGTTAAAAGCACTAGTCACCTCAAAAAAGGCTCTGATACACCAGAACCCAAATTGCTTGTGATGGATTTTCCCTCAAAAGGTAAATTTGTTTAATTAAATGCTGTAGTAAACTGTTGGGCACAGCCCTTGATTAGTACAGCCCAAGGAGGGGCCTTCTGGAATGATCTCATGAGGTGCTACTGCAGGGCAGCGATGCTCCTGCAGCATCCCGGGTCTCCTGCAGCATCCGCAGCCTTGCCCCCATGCCTGCCAGTGCTTCCCAACAACCCTGACATGAGCAGAGCCCAATGTAAAACAGCTTTCCAAAGTCTCTCCCTCCAGGATTAACCACCCTGTTCCTCTGGTCATAAACAACAATATTCCTACAGGCAGATACAGGAGTTTCCCTCAATAAATTCTGACTTAAATCCTAATTTGAAGATTGACTGTGTAATTTTAAGATTGATTGTGTACAACAGACTTCAAATATTAAGTGCTAAAGGAATGGGATAAATAGAGCAATTGTACAGGTTTGAAAGGTCCCTTTCCGAGGCCTGGGGTGTTTAATGTAGTCTGGGTTTGTGTGGAAAAAAATGATATGGCTGTCATGAACCCCAGGATAATAGCAGCCTGTGATTTATGAAGATTCCTCCTGCTTATATATTTTAGATAAATAATGCCCCTGTGTGTGTCTCTGCGCTCATTCACTACCAAAATCTGCCCAGGCTGTGCAGAGAGTTTGCGCAGGAACCTTTGGAATCAGCTCAGGGGGACGGGATAACTCATGGATCAGACACTGAATAAGTCATGGTGTGACAAGGCCAGGAGTGCCCTGGGCAGAGCCACAGAGCACGGGCACACCCAGAGCCAGAGGTGTGCTCCACACGGGGACTACATAGGGGCAAACATGGCCCAGGGACCTCAGCTTGTCCGCCACTACAATCACCACCACGGAAATGAAAGAATTAGCCACACAATGAACCCCTAATTGCCTGGCAACAGCATTTAGGTTCCATTAGGTAGATTTGTAACTGCTTCCAGAGAAATAAACTCCTGTGTCATTAGATAACAGGGGAAGAAATAGGTTATTTCCTTTTCGAAAAGTATGAAAGCTTCCAATAGCCTGATGTATGCACTCAGTAGATTATTTTCTGTCATCTCAGTTAATTGAATTTTACCCATTGCTCTTAGAATTCCTCCCTTTCGTGTGAGGTTAAAAAGTTCAGAGGAGTCATAGTTTTGAACCGCATCCATTTATCACACGAGCCAACTCCAGCTGTGTGAAGCGCATCAGGAAAAGGGAGCAGCGGCCAACTGTGCTGGGATGGCTGCAGCATCCGGGTGAGCTGGCTTCACATCATGGAAAAACGTCACTTTTCAGGCAGCCTCCAGCTGGGACACTGCCAAGAGCCATGGAAGAGACCTGCTGCGAGCTCTGTGGTCACTGCGATGACTGCACCTCCTCCCCTGGAAAATGAAACTGGAGACCCAGAGTTAAACTAATTCCTCCGATTGCCTGGGGACCCTTGCCAAGGGTGCCAGCTGGGGTGGAGTGTCATGTGCACCAGTCAGACTTGGGAGGAGGGTTTATTCCAGCCCTGGTCCGGTGGTGGCTCTGTCACCCTGTGTCACTCTCCCAGCCATCGCCAGAGATGCCCAGCCCTCACTCTCAAGCAACACCCTAATTTCTGCCTTTCCAAAGCAAACTTAGGCAGATGTTCTTGATTTCTGAGTAAATCCAGAGCATGCGTCATTCCTCTTATCATCACTCAGGCTGCTGCTCCTAAACTTCACCACCTGTCCCTGATCACTCCTGAGAGGCAGCGGCACCCTCCCATCCCCAGTGGTGCTGCTGTGGGGAGCTAAAAGTCAAAGTTAAACTTTCGTGGGGAGCTCTGGTTTGATGCTGTGGGACATTTGCTTTGCAGACCAGCAGCTCCCAGAACGAAAGGGCTGGCTTGGCCATGGAAATATTACTGAAACTATCATCTGGTGAGTCCAGAGCCGCTTGATTTTAAACCCTCCTGAAAAGCCAGCTCCATTTTCTACTTTGGTGGAGACCAATTCCCCACGCTGGCGTAGGAGAATAGATCAACCCTGGCAGCAGGGTGTTGTTATCCAGCTCCCAACTATTATGACATAGTTTCTATCAGAGCATTTTTCTTCTCAGCCAGTCGAGTGGAATGATCCCTTAAAGCTGTGGTTTGCGGCAGAGACGCGCTTAGCACTGTCAGAAATCCATGTCTGCCCACACACAGGTCAGAGTCTGGAAAACAAGGAGGTGGAAAAGGGCCTGCAAAGGCAGCGGGGCTTTGAGGCACTGGGCACAGGGGAAGCAGCAGAAAACCCAAGGATGGGAGGAAGAAAAATAAGTATGGAGAGATGAGTGACGTGGAGCAGCCAGGCCCAAGGAAACGCTACTTCCTGAAGTCTCTGAGGTGCTGCGTGTGCTGGGAGCTGGGCGTGCCTCCCCTCACCTGCCAGCCCAGCCCTGCTCCTGTTCCCTGTGCCCAGGCACTGGGAAACCTCCTTAACACCACAGGGGCATCTCAAACCTCGGGACTGGAGGGGTCAGGCACTGCTCCTTTTCCCCAGGACTGGGGAATTCAGGCTTGGGAGACTTGCTTTGGAGACCTGGGTGCCAATCCGACCTCTTCTTCAGCTGGTTTATGGAACTACTGACACAGACAGGAGAGGCCTCACAGCACGTTCAGGCTCACTTGCAAGAATGTGACCCCACAAGTGCATGGGGTCCACTTCCCCCATTTGGAGAGAACAGGATTGGGCTTCTGCTGGGCTGGGGCTGGTGGTCACCAAAAACCATCCCTGGTGGGCTGGAGAAGCAGCATAGACACCGAGGAGAGGGAGAAGGCAGAAGTAAAGAGCAAGGCTGTGCTTTTCCATGCTGCTTTTTTGTTTTATTTGGTTTTAATTGCACCCCAGAGCCCCTTGTATTAAACATCCCCAACTAAGGAGGGCCAGGGAGCTGGAGGGCAGGCGGTGGTGGCTGGAGCGGGGCAGGAGGCCAGCAGAGCGGTGCGTGGGGATACCCTTGTAATCTACAGAAATCTGGGAATTATGATGGATATTACATAAATCAACCCCCCGTGTCAATAAGGAAAAAAACATTTTTAAAAGAAAAGCAGCTGATAATTAACCCTGAGAGCACGGGTTTAACCCAGATCACCTTGGAGAAGAGGCCGGACAAAGGCAGGCATTCATCCCCGGCCTTTCTAATTTAAATAACCCGGCCTTCATTGGCTCTTGAGGGATTGCTCGGGAATTGCTAAACCGGAGGTTTGGTCGGGTTTGATGTGTAGTCGCATTGATTTTCCCTTCCCTCATCTTAATAAAAGGCATTTTATCGAGCTCCGGAGCGGAGCAGGGCGAGGTATCCCGCACCTCCCACTGGTCCAGCAGCGGGTGTTTTGCCAGCCCAGAGGAGCTCTGCTGACACCTCCAAGCTCATGGAGCTGGAGGATGGCTCTGGGCAGCATCACCAGCTCGTTGCTCATTAGGAATAACTTAATTATTACTTAGCAAATTAGCTTTGCCCAGAGAAGCTGTGGCTGCCCCTGGATCCCTGGCAGTGTCCAAGGCCAGGCTGGATGCAGCTTGGAGCAACCTGGGGTCGTGGAAGGTGTCCCTGCCCATGGAATGAGATGAGCATCAAGGTCCTTCCAACCCAAATCTTTCCGGGATTCTCTGCATTGATTTTAAGTCTGCCTTTTGGCTTTTTCAGGAGCCCATAGGATCATTTAGGTTGGAAAAGCCCTCTAAGACCATCAAGTCCAACCGTTCCCCCAGCACTGCCAAGGCCACCACTAACCCATGTTCCCAGGCGTTCCATCTATGCATCTGTTAAATCTCTCCAAGAATGGTGACTCCTCCACTGCCCTGGGTAGCCTGTTCCAATGCCCAACAGCCCTTTGGACAAGAAATTTTTCCCAATATCCAATCTAAATCACTCCTGCTGCAACTTTTGAGGCCATGAATCCCGCAGTATCTCCTCAGACAAACATATGGCCAGTTTTGCTCTTGAGGCATCCAGCAAACCTGCCAGCCCCTCACGCTGGTGAGATCAGGCCCCAAGGAAGCTTCTCCAGGCTGGTTCCTGCCACCCCACCCTAATGCTCCTTGCTTTTTCCCTGCATCCATAATTATTCACAGGGCAGCACCTGAAAACCCACATTCAGTCCTGGTCATTCCTCTCGTTTTTCCTCTCTGCAAGCCATCTGTGTGTGTGAGTGCTGGAACCCGGATAAAGCAGCGATTGCTCAGGGGAGAAAGCTGCAGGCTGGAAGCTGAGGGAGACCTCCTGACCATGCTCTTTCCTCCCGTGGCTGCAGCTGGAAACCCGGCAGGGATGTTCCTGCCCGTGGCTCTGCAGCACCCACACACCAACACCTCCGTTGGTGGGGCAGCAGGGCTGGATCCCTGCCTGGAGCCCACAGGGAGCTCCCAATCCAGGTCAGACAGCCTGCAGGCAGGCCCACACGGGGCTGGAGAAGCTGTGCACACAGCCCTGGGAGGGAGGACCCACAACCTGCCTGCATCGCCCTGCTTGCAGAGGGCTGCTGGTGGTGATGGACACATCCTTATTCGTAAGTATTTAATGTTTCTTAGGAAGCACTTCTAAAAGAAATTGGTATGTAATGACAGCACTCACTGGAAAACAGGCCGATTATAAAATGCACTAACTTATCTGGTATTCATTTGAAAAGTAAATGGATGCAAGTAAAGGTGAGAGTTCACTACCAATTCAAATATTTTGCTCTAACAGGCTCTAGCACTCCTACTTTAATTCAAGCAGAAGCACAAGTATGAATAATCAAACTGGATGATGCTCATCAAAACCTTTGTGCCTTGCACCATTTCAAATGGTCATTGAAGCTTAATGGCAAAAAATTTACATTATTCCTTTAATTTGTATTCTGTTCCTTCCTTCTGAGTGATGTGATTGTGATTTTCTGTTGCCGGCTGTATTATTTTGATGCAAATGTTATGTGCTGCTACAGTCCAATTTCCTGCTTTGCCCTCCCCTTTTCTTTCCCCAGGAAAGAAACGACAGCTAAAATAGTTCAGAATTGGGGAGGGATTCTGAAATAGTTCCTTAACTACCGCTCCTAATTAAAGCAAACAATGCAGGGTCTTGAAGCACCCTGAAAAGCTGAAAATTAATTATTAGCTGAAGGGGGAGGGAAGCGGCTTTGCTCGCCGGACCTTAAAAAAAAAAGAAGAAAAAAAAAAAGAGAAAAAAGTGATGGATCCCAATTCTGCCCACAAAAGAATTAGAAAAGAAAATTTGTAATTCAGTTAAAAACTCCTTTTTCTAGCACATAATCACCTAGGGATGAATGCTTTATTGAGAGACATGGGGCTGCAAACCAAAGCCTTGCAAACAGGAGGCCCCCGGGGTGCTCCTGGCACGTAATTTATGCACCGACTAATTTATTGCGCTGTGACTAATTTCCATTCCTTGTGCTCGGAGTTGCCTGGCTAATTACAGGGATGTTTTCTTAACTTGGGTAATTGCGCTGCCCGCGCGTGCTCCCCACGCCGGCTTTGATGCGCCCCCACGGGGCGGCTGCGCGGGGCGCCGCCCTAATTAGATTGGATGCCTTAATTAGGAGAGATGGATGTGGGGGTGCGTGAGGGTGGCGGCGCCCAGCTCCCTGACAGGCGGGCACCAGCCTGGCAGGAGAGTGGGATGACGCCCAGGCCCAAGCTGGGCTCTTCTGGGGTGGTGAGGACATACCCCAAAACCAAAGGACATCCGGGCACCTCTGCCACCACCCATCCCCTAACCACTGGAGGGGCCAGAGCCAACCTCCCAGCAGGAGCATCCCACCAAACACACACGAGGGGACAGCCCCATGTGCCTGTGTCACTGCCGCCTCAATGTCAAATACGTTGCCTTCTCTCTGTGGCAGTCACTCACGCGGGCACAGTTGTTATTAGACAGATAATCACTTCCTCGAAATAATTTCAGCACTCAGCTCTAATAAAAAAGATTTCTTTGCAAGGACCCTTGGTGAAAGGGGCTCAGTGCTGCTCGCTGTGCAGTGTGGGTCAATTGGGTTCTGCTCTGTCCTCTCTCCAGCCCAACAATTGCCTTTCACCCGCTGAAGAGCAGTCCAGGATGCCCATCCAGGGCCTGCCTCAAATGCTCACCTTAATAAAAGCTTGACATCTGAAATTCTGCTGCTTTACCCCTGCCCTAGCAAAGACTTGGTCAACATCCTGGAAAATTAATGTCGTATCAGTAAAAACCCATCCCCTGGCAGGGAGGGCCAAGGGAAAGTGGCGAACACCTCAGTGTCAGAGGCTCCCGCAGGACGGTGGCGATGGAACCATGTGGGAAGTGTCGCTTCCCGCTGGGATGTGCTGGCCTCTCTGCAGGATTGGGCCATGGCTGTGTCACCCACACCCACAGGATCCTAGCAAAAAGATACCAGGGAGAGGCCATCCAGCTGGAAGTCTGGGCAGCACAGAGAGTCCCTGGGTGGTACCCAACCTATGGAATTCCAGCAGCAGGCTCTGACAGACTCTGCACTTCTCCAAGGTGACTTAAACCCTCATTCAGCTGGAGATGCTTTTCTCCATGCATTTGGGACCTCTGGCAGCTTGAGGAAACATAGTCATTTTCCTTTATAGTCAAATAAACAAACCAAGCATTTCTGCTCCTGTTCAAAGGTGGAGTGTGACTTGGTTTCACACACAGAGACATCTGAGAGAAGGAGAAATTCAATGTCTCTACCACAAAGTGAATTGACACAGACACCCAGGCAGGGGTGGATCCAGCACAGGAGATTCTCTCCACGGCTACCCAGCCAGGCCCTGGGTGCAGTTCCCCAGCAGCCCCCTTCCCAACACACCAGCAAGCTGGAGGGCTTGGAGCAGCTTTGGGAACACGGTTTGTTTGCCAAGCCAGCTCCGTGTGGCCTGTTGTGCAAAGCCAGCCATTCCCAGGTGGATTTTGGGGCGAGGAGCCTGTGGCTGTCCGCACGTGGCGCATGGGGCTCTCGTGGCCCACTGGGCACCACGGATGCGTGGGAGATGCTCATGTGTGTGAAGCATCTTCTTAGGCACACACTTGCTGTGGAAAAGGAAATAAAAAGAATCTCCCCCATCCAGCTGCCTTCGGCATCTCCTTCCTAATAACTTGGCATATTCACTTAATACAGGCTGGCTCCTTCCAAGTCGTTAGTGGTGGCAGGAGACACAGCCGGAACGCTGACCTGGTTTGCTTGCCAAGACAGAGCAAAGAGAAACCTTCACATAATCATTTCCAAACATTAAAATGGCTCCATTGTCATTATAGCTGAGAGATTGAATTCGCCTCATCAAAGCGGCGTATGACAGGTGACTCAATAGGCTGGTGCCAAGCGCGGAGGCAGGAGATTAGCAGGGCACTGATATCATTATTTCCGCCTATCACAGATTCGGCAGGGAGGCAATTGTAATTTCTGGGCTTATTAGTCTGCATTCGCAGGAAAAAAACCTGGTGATAAACCTCAGTGTGACAGCCAGGCATTTGTGCAGCAAGTGCTGTCACAGTGACACTTGGAAAATGCCAATGTGGATACGTTCTCATAATCCCCCCTAATGGAGGTTAAAGCCTGGCACAAAGGCTTTATCACTGATCGGGACACTAATAACATTTGCATTTTTAAGTTAAATATAGTAAGTAAAGAGTAAGTCTCCTCCTCGAGGCTTCGGCAATTAACTCGGCCTTGGAAGGATGAAAGCCGAACGGAGATTCCAGCCAGCTGGGCTCTCTCCCACGGTGGGTCAGCATTCCCAGAGCAGCACCTCCACTCCCACCTCCACTCCCCGTGCTCTCTGTGTCCTGGGATGGGACCTGGCAAAGCAGGGAGTGCTGGCTCCTGGGGGCTGGGGCTGAGTGGGGCTGCTGACCCAGGGCTGCCCTTTCCCCTAGCAGGGGAGATCCTTCCAGGGCTTTCACACACTTTTACAAGTGGTTTTGCTTTGGAGGGACAGAATTTTTAGGGGGGTTTTTTTTCTGCCCCATGGTGCCAGGTGGGCTTGGGGTTCCTGTGGGAATTCCCCCTGGACAGGAGCCCAGCACGTGTGCCATAGACACGCACATGCATGCTCTCCACAGGAATTTCTTAAGGAAAAGAATAATTACAGGTGGTAAACTGTTACTTTTCCACATTTAAATAAGAGACCAATTAAGAAGACTATGTAATTCAATTCTGGAGTGAGTGCCACTGAATTCAATTTGTTTCAGGTCAATGAATATAATGTGAAGTTATTAACAAAAAGGTCAGGGACTGCATATAAAATATACACACATGACACAGGCAGAGTAATTAGTACACATTTCACATGTTCTGCTGCTCAGACATATGGTGTAGAAAGTCTGAGCAGGATTAGATGGTAATAAATGTTCCCCTCTCCCTCTCACCAGCTCCCTGTTTAAATGGGGTTTATGGCTATTCCCCCGGTGCTCCTGGGATCTGCCAGAGGCTGAGGACCCACAGCCCACGCGGCAGTGCTGGGGTGGGGCCCTTGGCCAGGGCAAAGCTCCTAGGAAAGCTGAGACTCTCCCAGGGCAAGGGATCCCCATGGAGCAGCTCAAGCCACAAGCCAGCATGTGCTAGGGCAGGGACAGTTTTTGGCGGCCTCGTGCCCCACACGCTGCTTGTCCCTGGACTGTTCCAACAGAGACACACCTTTGTGGCACCCTCACCAAGAATTACTCTGTTTCTCCACGCCTGTTTGCAACAAGGGCACATTCAATGTGAAGTTATTGCATTAATGATAATAAAACCTTCACATTATAAGGTTAAGCAGTGGTTGAATTTGAAAAAGTCCACAACATACAAAAAACAGAAAGAAAGAGGACAATAAAGTCCCAAATGCCTTTTTGGTCCTAAGCTTGAGTATTGGACACCTGGATTCTTTTGCAGGTAAAGATGCACTTTCTTAGGGGAGGAATATGAGGACTTGGGGAAAACTCCTCTGAAAGTTACAGGAAGAAACCCCAAGGTACAAGAACTCTGCCCACCACCAGAGGTTCTCTGGTGTCCTGTCAAACCTGCTTGGGATTCTCTGCTGGTGAAGTATAACCCAGATGGGTTTGTGTGCTCCAGCATTTTCCTTGGCACCTTGTCCTCAGAATGAGATATGCAACCCATTTCCCAAGTTACGCTTTACCTCCAGCGTGGCTGGATGTGTTAAGGAAATGAAGTAGTTTGTGTATATTGACTAATACTTACCATTTACTACTGAACTTGGGAGCAGAATCCTGGAGGTATTTTTTTTACCCATTATTCCTGTTTAGGTTTTGTACAGCTGGTTGCAGAAAGCAACAGGAAAAGCAGGAAATGGACAGCTCCAGGAATGGCAGGGACAGCCCTGGAACCATACACATTTAGTATTTGTCTGCAAAGAGGTAACTGGCTTGTACAGGTTCAGGGGTGAATGACACCTGAGATGGGTGTGTTAATTAATGTTGCATTGGCCTGGTATTCCAGCCAGGATCACATCTCCAGAGCAATCAGCAGCATTCTCCGTGTTTGCTCCGAGGAGACCCAGGTTAGTGCTCACGGTATAGCCTGTCCTTAAATCAGGGAAAGGGGCCTCGTGAGGTCTGGACTGGCTGCAGCTCAGTTCTTCAGCTGCCTCGGCCTGTCCCTCGCCCGACTCCTCCCTGCAACAGCCCCTGGGGGACACCCCACAGGGATCCCACTTGGATAAGGGGCTGCACGGCAATCCAAGGCATAGCAGCAGCCAGCAGGACACCCCACAGGTAGCAGCTCCCAGGCACAGCACAACCTCTCCAGGCTGTTGGGACGGGGTCTGATAAGTGCTGCTGAAACTGATGGATTTCTCCCCACCTCCCAAAATCCAGGAGCCCATACTCATCCACAGGAAAAGAAGTGGACAGAGGAAGGACAGTTCAGCAGGTTGCCGAATATACCATGTGGAGAGGAAAAAAAAAAAAGAAAAAAAAAAAGGCAAACGAGAAATCTGTTTTGTTGTTAATTGAGAAATCATTCTCCCACCAAGTGGCCCCTTTGCTCTCCCCCTGATTCCCTGGTCTTTAAAACCACTGAAGCAATTTACTCTCCATTTTACTGTTTGGCTGTGTGTTGGAAGAGAACAAATAAATAAAAAGCAGGGAAATACCTATGTGAAGCCTTTGCTTTCCCTTTTTCCTCCCTTTCCTTCTGAGTTTTCTGTTTCTCTCCACGCTAAAACCCCACGACACGACTCCCCAAACCTCCCCACAATCCCTGCCGTTTCCGAGAGACGCCGCTGCTCCTCTCCGTCATCCCCCCGGTGCCTCGGGCTAGGTTTTTGTGAACAACCCAGGGATTTGCTCAGCGTTTTCCCAGCCGGAGGGTGGGAGCAGACCTCCCAGGCTCCGGCCACGCGCGGTGCGGGCGGAGGGGACACTCCGCTCCCCGCCCGCGGGGTCGGTGCCCCCGGCTCCGCAGCCTCTCAGCGCTCCCGCTCCCCGGCACTCTCATTAACTGAGGATTGCGAATGGGTCAGCAGATCTATACACTGTTGTGTTCCTCGGCCCGCTTTATTTATTTCTTTCTTTTGCAGGATGCTGAATAACTAACCTTTCCCTCAATAGGAAGATTTAAAAAAAAAAATAGGATCCATCACACAGCAGCAGGATAGCCTTGCTCTGTTTTGACCTTTCTGAAATTAATTTCCCAATCTTAGCTTTCAAAATCAGAGATTGAAAAGACCTATTAGATCAGCCAATTCATCTTATCACCAGTACAGCAGCAAGCAGAGACCCCAGCCAAGTGCTTCTCTACACAGGGAAAATATTCTGGAATAAGATGGAGCATGAATTTAAAGTGAAATACCTGTTCCAGAATATTCTGCACGTGGACATGTACTCTGGAATAACTGCAGCTGATCCTAACTTTGCTCAGTTGACACCTGGAACAGAGGGGAGGAAAAAAAATCCCCTTTTAGGATAAGAAGTACCTTTTGTGGGGTAGCTCTGGGGAATAATTCCCCCATGACCTTTTTTTCCAGGCAGGCTGTCACTCACAGGGCAGCACCACTGGGAGGAGAGGGATAGGTGCTCAGGGAAATTTCCCCCTGACCTGCAAGGATGTGGATCAGGACAGAGTTCTGGCCTGCAGCTATTCCAGGAGCCTGAGATGTTAACAAACACCTCTCCCAGCCTGCAGTGTAGCTCCTTTGCTGGGAACACAGCTTTTCTCAGTGGGTGTCTGCCTTTCCAGACAGTAAAAAACCTTGGGGGTAAAACCCCAAATCTTACAGTTTGCACCACCTGAGCTGCCCTTGTCAGCACTGCCAGCCCATGATGAGGGTCCCCAGGAAGGCCCCTTGGTGCAGGGAGTGCTCCTGCTGCCACACATCCCTCTTCTTCCATTCCCCTTGGGATCCGTGGGGCTCTGAAGGTCGCGTTTTAATGCCAGCAGTGCTGATCTGGAGGGGACAGGTCACCCCGTGCTGACTTTGGTGTCCACCTCCATCCTGCCCCTCACTGCCCAGCAACGCCTGACAGGCTCAGAGATCTCCAGTGTGCCATTCCCAGAGCTCTTAGGGATGTCTGTTGGGTTTGGATGCGCAGGGCAGCACTGAGGGACATCCTGCTTCTCCCAGGAAAACGAAGCAGGCCTTGCAGCAGGTCAGGCCTGGTCACACCAACCTGCCCAACTTTGGCCGTGCCCCAGGCACGGTCAGTGAGGGAACCCAGCAGAACCTGAGGGAAGTGTAAGCAGGTCAGTGCTCTCTGCAGGGCCCTCCTCGAGGGGCAGCACCAAGGGAATCCCTGTGGTTCATGGAGGTGGCTCTAGCAGCACCACATGGAGCCCAGGTGTGGCCTGTCCTCGCTGGAGCAATGCCACAGTCATGTGGGGACAGGGGTGAGCCGCCGGTGATGCCGAGCGCTGCCGTGGCTGTCACGGGTATCGGTGCTGAGAGACAGGAGAATGCATTCCAAGTGTGTGAAAAGGAGCTTCTCTTCGTGAAATGTGACGGGAAGGAGCCTCTGCTGACACCTGCAGTGAGCGTGTTTGCTGAGAAACTGGGAATTACACCAGCAGGTGCCTGGCAGTTTAAAGCCCTGCTACATTTCCCGTCAGCGCTGTGGTTTGGTGAACAGCTCAGAGTCTTTTCCCACTGAAAACCCTCTATTCCACCTCGGCAGCTCCTGCCCTGTCCACCCACCATCCCAGCGGGAACAGCCACCACCACCCCCACGATGGGGAGCACCTAGAGCACACAGCAACGGGTGCCACAAACTTTGAGCACTCAGCAAGTCCTCTCCGCACACAGTCAGCACCCAAAGATCAATATTGACACTTCAGACGATTCCTCTCAATTTGTTTTTTCGTCGATTGTTGAGGCAAAGTTCCACTTTTCCAATATCTTGGGTTCTCAACTAATGGAAACAAATAAAGTGAAAGCTTCTGTCCACAATGGGGGAGGAGCATCCATTGTCAGCAGGCGCTAATCGGATTAAATTGGCTCCGGGCTCTATTGCTCGGGATAACTCACTCCTAAATTTTTTCCCATCTCAAGGGGATGGGCCATTGTTGCTTTTCCCCGCTTCTTCCTATTCAAATCTGACTGATAGAATGAGGAATGGCTGGAGCTGACGGCGGTGCCTACGCCTCGTGAACAAAGAGCGGAGCCCAGCCCGCGGCCCTGGCTGGTGCCGGCCCCCCCAAGCCCCTTCCCCGGCCGGAGCCACTACGGCATCGCCACCGCTCCCCTCTACAAACCGCGTTTAAAGCCCGGAACTGCGGCCATCCGCGTTCAGGTCGCTCCCCATTAGCATTTTAATCCGTACCCCTGGCACCAGCCCCTCAGAAGGAGTTGCAACAGCAGCCACGTTCCTGCGAGCAGCCCGAAGAGAGAGACGGCCTTAAATAATGCCGCCTTTGGAGGGAGGCTCCGCGCGCCGCCAGCTACATTTTGCCCAGGGTCTGATAATTTTCAAAGCTATTGGCAACCTGGGAATTTTCCTGCCTTATCACCAGGGCTCAGCTAACTTCACTAACACTAATCAGAGCTGGAATCATTCATTCAAGGATTGCATGATCATGTTTTTCTTTAGCGGTGACAGCTGCCTGAGCTGCATTAGCAATGCAGATGAGTCAGCCTAATAGGTTAATGCAGAACACGCGAAAATTAGGTTTAATCCCCAGTGAAATAATCTAACATTTTCACATTTCTTGATGTTGGGATAGAGACATTGGTGGTGACTCAATTAGGTGTAATGTAGATCAAAGCAAATTTACCTTCTGGCTGAACCTTCCCCGTAGTTTAGATAGAAGAATATAAGAGTTCTTTACTAATTGGCCAATGGCTGTGGGAAGAATTCTACGGAAAGTGCGTGCTGCGCAGGAATCGCGCTCCGGATTTGGGTCTGGAGCGGGGCACGGCCGGGCTCTGCAAACACTGGGCACGGTGCTGAGCGTGTAGCCCCTACTCCTCTCCGTGCAGCGCTCACAAATGAAGGCGTCTGGGGGCTTTTCTGTAGTTTTATTTTATCCCCCGCCCCCGATTTGTTTTTAATGTCCCGTACCGCAATATCCCCGGCGAGGTTTGAAAGACTTTGTATGATAAAAGGAGCATAAAGGAGAGGAAGAACCCCACCCACCGGCACGCGTCCGTCTAATGTTTTCATTCCCGGGGAATAACATATCAAACAGCAATCGCTTTCAGTCATAAAGGGAGGGGAACAAAAAATTACATGCCCTCAGTTGCCAAATTATTTTTTGCCTTGACATCTTAATTCTTAATCCTTGTGTGTGGTCAAATCAGCCGACTATAGACAACCAATCAAGCAATTATTCCTAAATTATATTTGCCCAGCTCGCATTGATTGGTTATTCTTTTCTTATTGAGTAAGCTCATTAATTCCGAGCAGCTTGCTTATTATGCTTTCCACATCATTTTCCTTCGGAGCCTATCTACTCACACCAGCCTGCTGATGTTTCAAGATGCCATGCAGAAAAAAAAGGCCGAGTGATCTATTGCATTGTCTCTTCCAGCAATTACAATTCACATTGCTGATTAACTTTGATGTGAAAACTAATGAGATAAGGCAAGTTATCAAGGCGGACCTGATCGTCATCTCATTTATAGAGCATTTGCCATCAGTGAATGACAAAAACTAATGAAGATGTATCTGACAGCAGGCTGAGCAGCGGCCGAATTTCGTTTCTCATCAGCGAGTGCTCTGCTTCGAACTCATCAGTCTATCTGAAACATGTGGAAATTAGCTTAATAATGAAAACACTTCACCCAAATAGACAAATGTTTACATTAAAACAGCTACATGATAAATAGATGTTAAAGATTTTATGCCTTCTTGAGTCTAAACAATGGAGCACAAAATATGTTCTCATATTCACTAAATCATGCCCATAAAGCTCCCTCCCCACGTGCCGCTGCTGTACCTGCGGGCTCCCCTCTCTGTGGCTCATGGAGATTGCCGGGCTGCGGCTGGGATGGTTCGGGCTGCAACTCAGGGATGCCCGTGCCAGGCCTGGGCAAGGAGAGGGGGTCTGTCCCTGCCCACACCTGGGGCACACGGCTCCCAAAAGCAGCTTTTTCAGTGCCACCATAAGAGGTGCTGCTGCTGTACAATGACATTTACCCAACGTAGAAAAGGGATCCAGTTGCCCCCGGACAGAGTATAAAGTACAGGCATAATTCATGTAAATATAGCAACCTTTCTTGCCGGAGCCGTCACCAAAAAGCCTCCTGCAGTATCAGTCTAGTTTAGAAATGTTGTGATAAAAGGGAGGCAGGCAGAGCTGCCCCCATTTTTAATATTGCGGCTTTGGTATCTTTATTTATGAGAGGCTATTTCATATTTGTCGGCCACTATTTCACACACTTCTGCTATGTCCAAACGTATCTCCGAGACGTTTCTGTATTTGGAATAAAATACTCGTCCATCGCCTGGGATCAGAACAATACTGTTTTTAATAAAAAAGACAGGCATCTGCAAAGGCAGAAGGGTGAAACTCTCGTTTTAAAAATTATTCCAAAAACGGTGATACTTCAATTAAAATAAAGAACAGGTAAACGATTCTCTTCCTTTACCATGATATTTTCCTCTCCCTGAAAAATATATACAGACAGGCTATAAAGCACTGCCTCCTCCAGGAAAAAAACAAACCCAAACACGTTATCCCCAATGTAAGAGGAACTTTAAATTTGATTTAAAAAACCGACTATCTAAGTGGACTGGAAAAAAAACCCAAACCAGAGCCTTTGCAGAAAAGGCACAGGAGCTCCTGTAAATTCCATGCAGCGACGGCTCCGTCCACACACGTGGAAAATCCATCTGAGCTCCCAGCCGGGTCGAGCCGGGAGCGCGGTGGGTNAACCGAAGTTTATAAAATTACTACCGACGCGGGGAAAGGGTCGCGGCAGCGCGGCGCTCCCTGCTGCCGCGGAGGGCACTGGAGCTGGACACATCTGCGGCCACCGGGGCGAGCGTTCTGTGAAGTCCCAGCAGGTTTGCTTGGTGCTTCGGAGGGCTTTTGCTTTGTCTATCTCTTGTTTGTTTGATTTGGGTTTGGTCGGGTTTTTGGTCGANGGGTGCCCCCAGACCCTTCCCTCCGCCCGGCACTCACCGCGTCCCCTCGCTCGGCCCCGAGCCGGCCTGGCCCCGAGGTGCTCCGGTATTGTGCGGCGCAGATTAGCCCGCACAAAGGGCCCGCATCCCGGCTAAATTAAAAGAAAAGCCTGCCAGGAAGCGCTGGCGACAAATTACTACTTCAGCACTGGATTAAATGTAAAAGCCCTTCACAGAGCTGCAGATAAATCCTGTGTGCTAAAAGGAACCATAAAANTTTGTTTGTTTGTTTTTCCCCCTTTCCCTCTTTCTTTTACCCAGGTAATGAAGAAGAATGGTCTCGCTTTCACCATTCGCACACAGAGTGGGAAAGCACTGCTCCCATCCTCATTTCCCTTTTCCCCACGCACCACAAGCGCAGGTTCATCCCCACATTCCTCCCAAGCCTGCCCAGCACAGCTGTGAGACCCCCCAGCAGCGGGGGATGCTCCGAGCGGGCAGGACGCCGCCGTGTCCCTTCGGTGCATAAAAACATGTGTCACCTGTGCACGGTTCATCTCTCCGGCTGCACCGCTATTATTTTACATTTCTAAAGTGCCACCCCGCCCACGGCAGCGGCTCTGCTGGCTGCCCGGGTGTGTATCTACGTGTGCCTGCACGGAGGGACGGACAGGGAGAGGAATGCTGCACCTCCCTCCCCCTCCCCGGCCTTTATCCTGGCCGCCTATTTTTATAAATAATTATAGGCAGCTAAAGGATTTGTTCATTCCAAAAGGTCTCCCCTTCACATTTCTCAGAGGTTCAGCTCAAGGAGACGCCATGATAATAAGGCTGACTTGGGATCCCTACTCCACAATGTCATTATGAGCTACCATTTAAAATGAAAAAAGTCTGTACATTATACCTAAAAGCATTACAAGGTCTCAGCTTGGGGAATATTTAATGCTGCTGGGAAAGCAGCACTGCTGCTCTGAGGAGGAGGAAAAGGGGAGAAAAAAACACAGCAAGAGAAAAGTCCTTTCTGAAACACAAGCTGAGAAAAAAAGATGTTGTGAGTGAGCACGGAGACCATTTGCATTTCCAATGACTAGGACTAATCCTCTGCTACCACGTTTATATTTTCTTTCTTATTATTTTTGTTAATTATCTCCTTTTAAAAATTATTTTTATTTATTTATTTATTTTTACTTGTAGCTTTTCCTCCCATCTCCTCAGCCCATTATTGTCTGGCTCGGGGCTGGATCACCCGGGGCTGGTGACAGCCCCTCCACACTGCCCAGGCTCCACAGCCAGGAAAGCCCGGGTGCCTCACACACACACACAGAGCCTGGGTGACCCGCCAGGGGGCTTGGCACTGTTAGGGTTTGTTAAGAAGTATTTCTGGGGGCAAGGAAGGGCTTTTTGTCGGGTCCCAGGGACACGGCGCAGGCAAAGAGCAGCCTCAGCAGTGCCCTATCACTGGCATGGGCACCTCAGGAACCACCCAGCCCTGTCATCCCCCACAAAAACCATCCTGGGCTGCCCTGGGACTGACAGAGAGTGGAGAAGAAACCATCCCTCAGCTCTCAGCAGACAGACGGGCGCCTGCTCCGGGTGGCTGTTCCCGAAAACCCACGCTCCCCAGGCAAGGAGTGTGGTGTAATCCCCAAAGCCCTGCTGCAGAGGCTCTCAGCTCCGAGCCACGCGTGAAACTGGGGCTGTGTCTCACCCCTAACTCACAGCCTCTGTCTCTGACAAGGAATTTACATGACTAAATGCCTGTTCGAGACCAGCCACTGCACTGCTCCCACAATATTATCCTAAAATTTGCTAATAGCGGCTCTTTCACATAAATTAAGTGATAATGAAAAAAAGCCTCCCTTTGAATTTATATATATTTCAGCAGAGAATAATGTTTTATTTAAAATAGTTACAGTGCGCCTTTTGATTTAGAGTTTAAAGTAAATAATATTTGTACATCTAAAACATACTCAAGACAAATGAAAAGCCTCTAGATGCTTTTGTATGAGATGCTGAAGAGCTCTACAAACTTAAAAGCACAACCTCAATTAAGCCCATCTTCATCTGGAAAAAAAATTAGCAACTGAAAGCTGAATATATTAGATAATGCACACTTGCAGGAGAGCATTCTCTTAGCAAAAAAATTCTTGATAACCAACCTAAAGCTGGCCTTCGAGTTGCTCGATGCTAATTTTGTTTGAAATTCTTTAACTAACTCTGAATAGATATCCATATTCAACAAAGATATAATTAATGGCAACCTTTTCTTCTGCTTAGAAGACATCACAACAAGCAGAAAAGTACAAAAAGATTTTTATAGTAACTAATTTAAGGACAAAGGGTTGACCTCTAGCATTTCATTAAATAAACGGAGCGAATGAAAGAAGAGTGACAGTATTCATCCTTGTTCAATTCAAGCAGCCAATTTCAAAATGCAAATCATAATCTGCAGATGTTGGAGCCTGATATATTTTTTTAAAATATCATTTGTTCAATTTAAGAACATCAGACATTTGAATTTTAAATAAAAAAAAAAAATCAAAACCAATTCCCGGCTCCAGGTTTAGGCGCAGTGTGACTGCACGCTCGTAGCTAGGGTCTGCCGGGGCTTCCCTCCCTCCCTACCTCCCCAGCCGCTCATTTTAGACATTAGTCCCAAAATCTTTTAATGAAGAAGTTCTGCTAAGCCGTACATTATTTCTGATTAGCGCAGCTGGTCAGTGCCACTGCCTCTGCAGTCTGGGGATGACCGAGAACAGCTCCAAGTGGAGCCCGGCAAGCGGCTCCATCCTCACTCCCCAGCCATGGGCACCCTGCTCCCATGGCCAGGCCGTGTCCCCACCCCCAGGGGCAGAGGGGGATGGATCCTCCCTGGATGTGCTGCCATGGGGCTGCTGTGGCACAGGGAAGTGTCCTGGCTCCGGTCCCCATGGGTGGCAGAGCCCCAGAGCCCCTGCCTGGGGACGTGACTAGAGCACAGGTGGGGACAGCAAGGGGAGGTGAGCTGACTCTGAATTTGGGAACACAACCCCAAACCCCCAGAGCCAGGTTTTCTTTCAGGTGCCGAGGGAAAAGGTGCAGTGGGAAGGAAGATTTTGACTGGACCATGGATGATCTGCAATCCTTTAGCAGGGGAGGGATGAAGTCTCAATCCAGCTTGACAGCACACACTTGTTCCATGGGGCTCTGGGGAAGTCAAGCATGTGCCAAGGCCCACGGGGGAGCCCAGGGGAGCAGCCTCAGGTCAGTGGGTATCATACACTGTGCTGGGTACAGATCCACAGATCTATGAAGGGGTTCCTTCCTCATTCCCTTTCATGCCCTTTCACCTTTCTCCCCTGAGCAAAGGAAGCCCAGGAGTGGCATTAAGGGACACTTTTAATGTGCCCAAGGGGGCCGAAGGATGCATAGCCCCACCCTACACAATGGCAGCACAAGTTCCTCCCTTCCCATTTCTACACCAGCTCCGACAGCTGCTTCCAGGTTTGCAGGGATAGCCCACAAGGCCTGGCACTGCTGAGCCTGGACATGTGTGAGGTTTCTCTCAGGAAATGGCTTTAGGGTGTTTGGAAGTGTTTTTGGGGAAGCATGAGATTTTAAAATTTATTTTGGCCATTGAAATACACAGAAGTTTCTGGCCTCACTGAACTGGGCTGTAGGGTATAGTGGACCAACACTGACATCTCCTCGACAAGCAATTCCTTTCCTTCCTTAATAAATGGAAAAGATCCTGTGTTCCCACCACATGGCCCCTAGTTACTGCTAAGTTACAGTGAAGCACAATCTCTGCAAAGGCATGTATATTAATTACATTGCTGCTGATTAGGGCCCATCAGTGATTTGCAGTATGAAGAGAGGGAGTGAAATAAATGCCCAGGAGCATCCCTGGGGAGAGGAGAGCAGCACTGCTGTGCCATGGCCTCAGCCCAAGCAGAGCAGAGCCATTTCTGAGAGGCCAAGCACAGTTTTGTCCCAAGCCCTTCCCAAAGGCCAGGAGCCTGCGCCCATCCCGGCCCTGCTGGCGCTGGGCACAGGCAGGAGGAAGGGCTGGGCCTTGCCAGCCCTCCTACACAAACAGACCCTGCAGCTGTCGCGGGGCGAAATAAATGACTTCCGGAGGTTATGGAGAATAAATGAATCCATTCAGGCACAAGTGAAGGGGACATTGTTTTCCCCCTCAAAAAGAAAAAAAATCCCTCCCCAACAACCTATATATTAAGGTATCAATAAACAACAAATTCATTCAGTTATGACAGGAAATCTCAAGCAGAATGGGCTGCAAAACAAACTCGATTTATCTGCACCACACATGCAAAAGGAAAAAAATGCCTCTTGTTGGCTGTTCTGCCAGGGCTGGGGCTCCTCTTGAGGATTCCAGCCACACACAGAGTGTTTTCTGCCAGTACTTTAGTGGTGGGTGCGAACTTCTGAGATTAAGATTGTTCCCTTAGGTTTATCCTCTTCAGGGACAACGTGTGCACAATACGCCTTTGGAGCGTATTTAAAGCCAGGCTGCAGATGCACATAATCTCCATCCTCCCTCACCACAAACAGGAGACGTGGAGGTTTGGGGTTTTTTTTTACAGGGAAAGGAATTACTAATTCAAAGAAAAAAACAAGTTTTCACTGTGGAAACCTTCATTTTTATATCAGAAAAGAAGAGGCAAAAATGGAAATGTAGGCTCGAGCCAGACCAAATTTCTCAAAACAAGGTAGTAGCTCCCTCCTCTCCCAGCTCTCAGCATCAGCCCTGAGCCCAGGGGACCCCATCTGCTCCACAGCATGTCTGGGCACACGCTGAGCCTGAGGGGACACCCCTGACCCTGGTTCCGGGAAGGACAGAGGGACAGTGCCCTCCCTGCCCTCACCACCGCTTCCCTGAGCCCACCCCCCCTTTGCTGTCCAGCACTACAAACCCGAAACGTGGCCGAGAAACAAAGCCCATCCCCCTCTTATTTCTGAAACATTTATGCTTAGCTGTTTTCCCCAAGTAACGTTAAAAAATCTCTTAAAAATGAGTGCAGAGGGTCAATCCTGTTGTAGAAACGGAATCGGTACCCAACTGCAAGGAGCGCTTGGCATGCAGGGGAATAATCCAAAAGGTTTTAATTAGGGAAAGCAGCAATAAATGAAGGAATATGAGCTTGCACGAGAACACCTGAACGTATAAATAACGGGGAAAGACGAGATCTCTCTCCTGCCAGAGAGCCCCAAAACAAGTCAGGGCACAGCGTGTCCCCCCTAGACCCCAGGGGCTCTGCAAGAGAAGCATCCCGGGCGCGGCGGGGCGCATTAAAGCAGAGCACATCTCCGATCCCGTGCGCGGAGCCAGCAGCCCACCCCTTCCGTCAGCCGGTGACTTCCTCCGCGTCGCGGACAGCTGCACATCTGTCTGTCTGTCTGTCTGTCTCTCTGTCTGTCTGTGGGGCCCGACCTGCCCCGTGCTGCCCCGTGGTGCTCGGCTCTGGAGGGGTCCCCGACAAAGGCGGGATGCGGCCGGGCGCGGGGCTCCTGGCCGCTCCTTGAGAGGCAAGTCACGCTCCCGCGACAACTGCTCCTCTGTGCCTGTTTGAACTGTCCCTCCCAATTAGCAGTAATAAGGGACTCTGTAAAGATGAGCAAACAGAGCGCATTCATTAGCCCCGGCGGCCGCCGCCCTCCCTCCTGGCAGTCCCGGGAGATCCCCAGGGCACTGCCCCCAAGGATGCCGAGCGCTGGCAAAAGGCAAATTAATGACGAGTCGCTCGAAGAGTTTGCCCGAAATAATTTTGTTCTGTCCAAGAATTGATTACTCCTGGCCTGGAAATATGTCCAGATCAATAAACTGAAGCTCAGGGCAAAAAAAGACATGCTCTAGCCCCATTTATTTATCCACTTTTTTGAGAATGGCACATAATTTACCGGGTTGGAATTGCTAAGCCTTTCCACAGCGAGGACTAATGACCGACCAGCTGTGGGAAAGTGATGCCTCCATCCATCTCTCAGGCGAGTCACGAGTCCCCACACCTGCTGGTGATGACCTTGGCGGTGGCCAAGACCCCCACAGTGACAGAATGTGCCTGAGGCCATCCTTGGTAGGCAGATGGATATGGAAGTGAAGCATGTGGGTCGAAGCACCCTCCTAAGGAAACGCTTTTAAACCGCCCCAAAAGGATGACTGGTGGCCAGGTTGCAGTCTCTGCACACCCTGTTCCTGTCTGGCCAGCTGGAACCAGGCTGGAGCTATCACTGCTTCAGGGGTGAGCTGAAAGCGATGCTAAATGTGCACCACAAACACCGAAACTGTTTGAGCAACATCTGTGGCTGGGCCTCCGCACTGCAGAACAATAACCTGTGTTATCCAGGGCATGCAAATGGCACGAGGCACACTGCAGGACAAGGACATGTTGCATCATCCGAGGGCTGAGCCCCAGGGCTGGGGGAGATGGCAGCACCACATGCTGCTTTCCAAAGCAGAAGCTTCATGCACACCTCGTGGGTGACACGCGCCTGCCAGCACACCCCATTTGCCAATCCTCTGCATGCTCCATGGGGTCCTGGATTTTCCAGGGCATTAAACCCTATCCCCCCTCGGAAAGCTCGGTGGCAGCTGTCATACTGCTGGCAGCGGGTGGACGGGAGGGCTCCTGCTGCAGACCATCAATGTCACTCCCAAGCCGCTGGTGGGTGAAGGACGAGGTGGCCCTGGCAGCCCCGGGAGCTGCCAGCACTAGCACTGAGGTGCAGCTCCAGCAGCACATCTGCACGGACACTCATGGGGACTCCTGTGCACTGCCACCCACGGAAAGGACGCTTCTGACTGTGTTAAAATAGGAGAACTCAAACTATTCTGCTTGCCATGAGCCCTGCAAGCAAACATCTTCATGTAAAACAGAGACATGAAGCAGCAGAGCAATGCAAAAAATCAAAACCTAGGGTTTGCTGGCTTCCCCTTGGGCAAACCCCTTCCCACCCCAGCTGCTCCAGACATCTCAGAGGGCATTGTGTCCCCAAGCCTGGGCAGTCTTGGGCTGGAAGAGAACTACCCTTGGCCCAGTCGCACAGATGAGAGACGCTAGGGTGGGAGAGGGAGCCCAAGGAAAGAGCAAACCGCAGCGGGGTTTGAAGCAAGCTTTGCGGAACACCAGCTCAGAGGCAGGGCAGGGAGAACAGCAAATTTGCACCCAGTAGGGCCCAGCTGTGCTCTGCCTGCCTGGCCCTGCTGGCGAGCCCGAGTCCCCTGGCCTGAGCCTATGGCCAGGGGCTCCCGGCCAGCCAGGCGGTCACAGCCTGGCTGACAGCCTCCTACAGCTGCACTTGGCTCTGGTCATGGGGGATCTTTCCAGACTGGAACACTGCTGTTCCCCCATTCAGAACGGGAATATCTGTGAAAAAGGATCATTCATAATAAACTTGTGAGTGCTGGGTAGGAAAAAAAAATCCTTGGCCCAGAAAACAACACAGCCTTTATTTTTCCGTGTGGCTGCCTGAGCCTGCAGCACCCTGGTGGGTGGGGCAGGGAGGGCTAGGGGCTCAGCTCAGCCCCCTGCACCCCCAGCTCAGCCTGATACAGCAGGACAGGACAGCAGCACCAAGGGACGCATGGCAGGGCTGCCATTCCTTCACCCGCCTCCCTCACAGCCTAACAGGCACAAATCCCCCCATGTGGCAGCAACACATACAAGTTTTATTACTCAATAAAATATTTGAAACAAAATAAATGTTTTTGTCAAACACTATATCTCCTCAAATAATAATACACCAGCTTACCGAGAAAAACAACCAACATTCATATTCTATGGCAAACGTTTATTTCGCCTCCCAGAGGAGAGGGGAACAGGCATTTCAATTTAGAATTCAGATACTGTATGGGAATACAGTAACTATAGTTCTCAGAGGTTTTGTGCAAATGCCAGCAAAACAAACCCCAAATCAAGTTTATTAGCTGGTGGAGATCTCTAACAATCTTACACAGTGACTGATGAAGCCGTCGGGGAATTCCTTTCAACATTAAGTGATTTAAAGCCCCAACAGAAACTTCATTGTCTGTTCCAAGACAGAAAGAGTTCCTCAGTATCCAGTACTGCTCCAACAGCAGCGCTGGCGTGGGTGATATTGCTAACATGTGTTTCCTTTCATCTGGAAATGTTACTGGGAATCCTAACATCCCAAGTCCTGTAAAGTACCATAAAGGGAGAAAGCACAAATGAATTAAGAACAGCAGCCTGTGTCCTAAAGGGCCTGTCTGTATTTTGATGGCAAGGCTGGGATGTTCACTTCAGCCCTGAGCATTCTTCCAGAAATGATCCAGGTGTCATTCCCCACATGGATCAGCCACTGAACACCCACAGTCTGCTCGGTGTGGACAGGGTAGGTTTTGGATGCAGGTTTTGGATACAGCCAGTTCCCACCAAAGCACTGGGTGCTAGAACCAGGCTGGCTGTGCCGTGGCGGGGCTCAGTTGCTCTCTGGGAAAGCAAGCACCAGGACTGGAAAAGCAGCCAGGCCCTTGCTCCGGGAGGGGTGATACCCTTCCTGAGGATACCTGAGGGGAGAAAGGTGAAGGTGAAGGTGAAGGCACAGCCAGTGCCCCCAGAGCACCCACACCAGGCCAGCTCCCGCAGACCCATTTTTAAAAGCGCACTCAGAAATGCACAGCTCTAATTGCCCAGTTTTTTTGTCATGCACACTCATCACAGGGTCATTTGCATTTTAGCTACTAAAATATCAGGGGGATGTTATTTAATCAATCACCGCAGCTCACAAAGTCCTAAGTGACAGAATATTTTTTGATTGTCTCTGCTTGTATCTAAACATCTCAAAAACCCGCCAGCCAGTTCTTCATTTCAATTAGGGCAATGCTGATCATTAGCTAACTAACAAGGACCAATTTTCTGTCACAACTATTTCCTAATTAAATTCAAAACAGAGATTTCTAACCCAGATGGTCAGTGATGCTACAGATTTGTTTAAATTTGGTATCACAGTAACAAACTACTAATTAGGGTTTGTAAATACACCAATTCCCTTATGACTTTGTTGTTAGTAATGCATACAACCAGTTTATTAAAGCACTAATTGTGTCTGGCTTTACTTCGGCCTAACACATAATCCACTTATCACATACTGGTACCAACTCATTTTGAAGGGATTATGAATGAAATCATAAATGAGGTCTCGCATCCCTTTCCCAGTATGCTTAATAAAGGTTTGGTGTCATATTTAGATGACATATTTAGGTTTTCTGACTCTGATGAAGAACGGCCCTGCAGTGATGCTGGTGCTCCATTCTCCAAAGGCTGTTTAACGAAAAAAGTTTCCGCCCCAGCTCCACTGGGCAGCAAATTGTCCCAGCAGCCAAGCTCCTCGAAAGGAGCTCTGGAGTTTCCCAGAGAAGGCACTGAATTGTTTATTTCCCACTGCAGTCAAGCTCAGCCCCTCCATGGGGCCGGGGCTGGCACTGGAGGCTCACGGGTCTCCAGTCCCTTTGCCTGGAGACCTTCACGAGCCTAGACCATCCCCTTGTGAGATGGAGGGCTCCAAACCTGCAGGAAGGAAAAGACCCTGCCTCTGGAAAAGACCCTGTTTTTTTAGGCAAGGCTTTGTTCCAAGGATCCCAAACGGGCAATACCCCACAGCTGGGGCATCGACGTCCCTCGCTGCTGCAGCTTTATCAAGAGTGCACATAGTAGGAAATAAATGATAGATAACTGTGAATTGCAAGGTTATGTAAACATGGAGGGGGTTCCAGAAGAATCCTATTAAACCATAAAAGAAAAGCGTGGATGGTTTATCACATCACTAAGACCCAAGAATGCATTAATAAATAGAAGAATAGATAACGAACCGTGGAGTACAAGGCTAAACTATCCGCTATTGTGAGGATCCTGTGACAGTAGAAACAATGAAGGGGAAGAAAAAAGCTTTGTTGGTCTGTCACCAGAACCTTGTAGTGTATCTTTTATAGCCTATTTTTAATGAATTCACAACACCTATCAGTTATTCTCTGCCCAAATCCCTCATTTTCCTCCCTCTTGAATGCAAATTCCCATGCTGCAGTCTGCCTTCACCATGACTTCCCCTGTTAAACTTGGGGCTCTCTGGGTTTCAATGGTCTTTCAGCCACAGCCAGAATAGGTTTCTGTTTTCATATTTCCAAAGGGTTTTCAGGATGGTAACAAAAGTGGGGTTTAATGCAAAGCAGGAGTACCTCTGAGCCTTGCTGCATCCTTTGCTTCTTCTGTGACAGACGGGTGAATGCTTAGATAGGTCTGGTTCAGCCCGGAGTGATGATGCCCAGACGTGCCTGCAAGGAAAAAAAACAACAACAAAACACATGAAAACTGCTGCTCTTCTTGCTGTTTTTCAGCCCTCTGCAAATAACACTGAGAATTGTTGGAGGGGACTTCATATTAATCCAAGAGATAGTACCCTCTTTGTAGACACTACTGAGACTCACTAACAGTTTATTTTCACTGTATTGAGGGGGTTTTATCATTAAATAAGGACATGGGATACATTTACTGTAGATTACTTTTATTTTTATTACAGCGTTGTTAGGAACAGAGCACTAAGGAGACAGGGCTGACCATGACACACTCTGCAATAAAACCCCCTCAGTCCTGCCTCCAGCAGAATCTGAAATCCTGATCAATTTCCATGTAAAAAATCCCAAAGACTTTGTGCTGCTGCAGCTTGGTGTTGTACTGATATCTCGCAGGACCACAACCTCAACAAGGCTGGTGGAGGCAGAAGAGTCTCCGTGTTAAAGATGGGGAATGTGGCACAGCACGATGGATGCCCAAAATTTCAGAGTTCTTTTGGTGGCAAACCCCACGTGCAGCAGACCCCCAAAGAGCCTGCACTGGGCCCTCTTTGAGGCTCACACTGGGAACTCATCCTGCCTCCTTACTCTTCTCATCCCCAGAGGATGCTGCAGGGAGGCAGGAGAAGCCAGACAGCTGTTGCCTTTCCTCACTCCAAGAAAAGGGAATTAAAGAGACTCAACTGAACCCCAAGCAGCAGGCAGGAATCTAGATTTGCCTTTTTCTGGACTAACCATACTCGAGCTCCCAGCAGCTCTCAGTGCCTATCCCACCAGTGCATCCCTCTGAGCTTCTGGCTGCAGGACTGCCACACCACAGGGTCCCTTGTCCCCAGGCATAGGACAGGGGGCCACCTCCCCTCTCCTNCCCTCCCTCCCTCCCCTCAGCCTGGAGCCTCTCTCCTGACCACAGAGAGCAGATGGCTGCTCTCCCAGGAACACACTTCAGGCCGGTGAGGAGTACAGCCGAGTGCTCAACAGGCTCTGGAAATAAGTGGAAGTCAAATAAGTTTGCCACTCTTTGTCCCCCTTTCAATATCTAGCTTTGATCAAAATCCTTGGATACTCAAGTGGTTGTTGACTTAATGTAGTAATGAGACATAGCCTTAAGTGAGGCCATTTCGGTGCCCATTCAGGCTCTCTGAGAGCAAGGGATGCAGGAGGAAAAGCCTCTCCTGGTCTCTGGGAGCTGCAGTAGAGCCCAGAGCAGAGGCCTGGCCCCAGCTCCCAGGAGAGGCAGTAGAAAGGCCTGGTGGCCACATCTACACAAGGCACACTTAACATCCTTTTTGTGCAACAGATCCTTGCTGGCATAGCGCTTGGCGACACCAAGTAATCTACTAAATATCCCTCCTCTGAAAGCTGCATCAGGTGGCCAACTCCAGCAGGGCCTGGACACTAGACACCATTGTCACCGAAGCCTCCTCCTGGAGACCACTGGGGAAGAGGGTGGCACCACCCCAAGGACATGGACTGAATGATCTTCAAGGCCCTTTCAAACCTAAAGGGTTCTGCTATTCCCTGGGCAGGTTATTGACCTGAGCAAGGCAGGAGGGAGGGAAGAGCCCAGGAGCCCTGAGAAAAGTAAAAATCCTCCAAGTGATGGGGAGCGGCTCAGCCAACTAGGATTTTAATTCCCCTTGTTATGCACAGCCAGTCAATAAATTCTGCACCAAGCAGCTGCTCTAATTCTTAAGCCCATTAAGCCCTACATCTGATAGGCGGGCAGGAGGGGCTGCCGGGGGGCACAGACGGTGCTCCTTGAGATATGAAACATTTCCTCTTGTGCATCTGGGTCACCCAGCCAGCCCTACTCTGGACAGGTATTTTATGAAGGTGGCGAATAAGAATTTATATAAATATCCTACCAGAGACACACACCTTACACATGGAGAGAATAAAGAGGTGACTGGATGAGATGTGCTGAGTGCTGAACATTGGTGCTGCAACAGAGCAGAAGAGCAGAGCTGGAGGGGAGAGTCTGGGATGGAGCAACAGGATTTGGGTGTGTGAAATGGAGGGAGATGATCCCAAAGAGCTGGGCAAGAAGCCAAGAGGGAAGAAAAGCAGAATCAGAGAGGTAGGGAGGAAGAAAACTCCTGGAGCAGTACGGCAAGCCCAAAGATGGCTGCCTCTGAGGCAGGAGGAGGCCAGGAGTCACAACAGTTCCTGGAGGGAAGGGGCAGACGGCTGGAATGGAGGTATCCCCCCCCACTGCAGAGATGAAAGGCAGGAGAGAAAAGGGAATACACTGGGAGTGGAACAGCCTTTGGCAGCCAAGACGGTTTTGCTTGTTAATTGGCAACAAGCTAACACATTAATTACAAAGTTGCTGGATGGTGAGGAAAAACATTGGCAGCGGAGCAAATCACATTCCTTCGGAGACTGAACAGAGCCTGCTCTAGGAATGCTGCCTCTGTCCACCCACATCCAGGATCTGGGCACCCCAAGGCCTCGGAGCCAGGCATAACACGAACAGAGATTAAAAACCATCCCACCTTCAGCTGAGCTCTCACTCATCTCATATTTGTGTGAAAGATTAATTGCAGGACATCTGCATCCAGCCAAAATTTATTTTCTTTTCATCCCTTAGACACAAATTTGAAAATCAGCTGCTCACTGCACAGCAGGCCTACAAGGGGCTGCTCTCCCTGTCAGCTTCACATGGCCCTGGACAAGAGAGGCGCGATGAGCCCTTAAGCCTTGGTCAAGGCAAGGGGCATAAATGAAAGTTTTCTCAATTCTGAGAACACATCGGCTGCAAAGAGCCCGCTCCTCTAATCCTATCCGGCCTCAAAATGCAATTTTCTCACTTGGAAGGCTGGCTGGAGCCATTCATGTCTCAGCCCCGGCCAAAGCCCAATCTCTCTCCAAAGGCTGCTCCTGGCCTGGAAGCCCAAATGCGGGTTTGTTGTCAGGAATCAGAGCCATTGGTGCATGCTGGCAGTCATGGTTCTCAAAGTCCAGCACATGGTTCCTGCAGGACAGGGATACGGTAGTGCCCGGAATCCCAGCACCAGGCTGTGGGCTAGGGGGCTGGCCAGCCACAGCAAAGCCCCCAGGACTTTCCCCTGCTCCATCCCAGGTCTAGCACAGCCCCCTCAGCTCCCCAAACTTGCTAACAGCCAAAGGGAGACATGGCAAAGCTCTGGACAGCTGCTGGACCACTACTATCAGCAGTGCCCTCCACTGATCTCAGATGGAAGAATATTTTGCTTTTCCCTGGAATTCTGAGTAGCTGAAAGGTTGGTGCACTTTGGTTTGGATTCAAAATCTTCTTCCAGGAAGGAGCTTATGGGTTCAAAAGCTCCAGTATTACGAAGAAATTCTTCCCTGTGAGGGTGTGAGGTAGTGGCACAGTTTTCCCAGGGAAGCTCTGTGTGTTTATTTCAACTCCTGCAAACAGCACTAATAAGTTTGCTAATAATGGCATAGATCAGTGGCTGCTGCTGGTAAATTAATTAGGAACAGCATCTCTGTGCTCTGATTAGTTGCCATCCTTCCACCTTGCAATTTTGTCACCAGCTCATGTTTCAAACGCCACTAGAAGCCCACTTGAGCAAGCCCATCCAGAAGGGGGGACCTGCAGTGCTGGGCACATGCTCAGAACTGAGAGAAAATGGCTTTAAAACCTTCAGAGCTTGTCAAGGCCAGTTTATTCAAGGTAATTAATCTGAGGTTTTAAGAGCATTATGTATTTTCTGCATAAACCAGCTGACGACACGACACTGCTGCAGAAGCATCTTAGTGTAGTGGGCCCCAAGAACACGAGGCTCAGGGATCAGCCTTTCCCCTCCCAAAGCACGGCTTCTGCTGGAAATTCAAGATTACGTGGGTTGGCTTCTCTCCCTTGCCTGCCAGGATTTGAACTCAAGGCTCTCTGTTTCCTCGCAACGGTGAGGACCAGGAATTAAGTGAAAGTTTTAATTCCAAAGACCACTGAACACTCCAAATCCAAGGAATGCACCTCAAAGGCCTGTGGCTGCAGTGACAGAAGCCAATACTCCAGATCTAGAACTGCAGCCCTCACCACCTCAGCTGTGGCAGCAACACAGATGGGAGCACATAAATCTTTTTATTACTTCCGATTACCCAAGTTAATAATTTAGTAGGAAATGGGGGTCCTGGGGGTCATTAGCATTAATTATTCTGCAATGCACCACCCCTGAGGAGAGACTGAAAACGCTGTGACACACCCAGCGATGCACTGATGTATCTGCCTGTCCACTGTCCACCTGCAGCAGAGAGACTTTTAATTGACTGGAACCAAAACACCCTTCTGAGGTTTTTGAGGAACAGGCAGCAAACCCTGCTAGGACAGTTCAGATGCTTGCAGCACTTGTGGTGCAATCCCTGGGCCCTGCTACATTAAATGGAGATCAAAAGCAACAATCGTCTCTAATCAAGGATATCTGCGTAATAGTTTTCCTGAAGGATGTTTGTGCAGGTGAGCGAGGAGTAAAGCATTGTTTCATGAAATGGTAATTTCCTTGTATCTCAGAGAATGAATCCCATTCGCTTGCTGGGGTATAATTCAATTAAAGGGGAGAACCCTATGCCAGAGAATGAAATCTATCAGTTTGACTGCAATGCTGCAAATCATACCAAGCAAGAAAATGGCATTTGGTCCTGACATCATGATTTATTTCCTACTCAGTATCTTATAATTCTTACAAGATAAGCCAAGACGAGAAATTATCACATGTGCGTGGGGGTTGTGCCTGATCTTCTTTATTCTCCCTTCTCAACTGCAGGACTCTTGTGTTTCAGCCTTATCTTTGAAGAGGCCAGTAAAATAAATGGAAATATTTTACAGAGGCCAAGCAACACTTGCTCTGCACTCACGGCCGGCTCAGGCATCTCCAATATCCAGCCATGTCCAGCATGAGACCAGAGAGCCCCACTGCTTCTCCTCCCCCACTCCACTCCCTGAAGCCCACAAACCCCTTTCCCCTAGAGGAAGGAACACTCTACTCCATGGAGAACTCTCCTCTCTCCCACCACAGGGAGAGTTCCCAGTGGCTGGGGAGTGACCATGGAAGGCTGTCAGTTGTCCTGCCTGGATGAGGCCCCAGCATGGAGCCCTGCCAAGGGGAGGCTCCCTCTCTGCCAGCCTGGGGACACTGCCCATGCCCTGACCCTGCCCAGCCCACCTTGCCTGCCCACATTCTTCTCCCCTCCCTTGACACCATCTTGTGGGGCACCTCGGCTCATCTCCTTGGCCACCAGCAGGAATGTCCGGGTGGGGGGATGTGCAGTAGTGCTGCTGCCCTCCTCAATGAGGGTGTCAGGAACCCCGTGTCCACAGACAATCTGTGAATTCATTGTCTGCCCAATGCAGCTCAGCTCGGGCTGCCCATGTAATAGCTAGCCTTTGCATGGCACCAGGCGGAAGCTGTGGGGCAACATTACCAGACACACTTGGCTTCCTTCAGAGAGACTTTTCAGCTAATTGACCCTCCTCCTCCTAATTTGCTTTCAGGATCTTAAAATCTTCCCCCTCTCACCATCAGGGGAGCATCTTTTCCTCTCCTTGCCCACACTCCAAATTCCTGAGCACAGGTAAACAGATATTCATTCCAGCCTGTCAGCAGGCAAGGAAAGCTAATTAAAGTATTTGTAGCACTGCTGGATTGCAATCCTCTGCAACTAGATCAGAAAGCTGTCTGGCCAAAAATAAGTGGTATTTTAATTTATCATATTTTTCTTTTCTGCAGTTTACTCCTTTACCACCACTCCCCATAACATCTCTATCACAAAAATGTCCACATTCCATGGAAGTCTCTTCTCACAGACCTTCCTGAAGGGCTGTGTGTCCACACAAATTTGACCTCTTGGTGAAGGCTGTTTTCTCCCAAGTACCCTAACAAGTTCGTTAACAATGCCTCCAGCTGTGCTGGGGGTGGACAGCCTGGCTGGGGACACTGCAGTCGAGGACAAGCCACCCCAATGTGTGTCAGAAGAACAGATGGGTGACAGTCACCTTGTGCTTTGTACTTCACCTGTTACCTGCCCGTGCTTTTCCCTCTGGGAGACACAGCTGCACCAAGTTACTCCAAATTTTACCCCTGAACCAAAAGTTAATCTGAGTTTGAAAACAAAAGCAGTAATGTTTGTCCTCGCACGCCAAGGATTACAACTATTGAAAGGGTTCCTCATAATCGGCTTGTCACTGTCTCTGCTTTAATCTCCACCTCTCCTCTGCTCCCTGCCTCTCTCCCGCTGCTCCTGCTGCCCTGGGATGCTCGGCCAGGCTAGTGGGATGTGCTGGGCAAGCCCTGCTGGGCAGCCCATGGCCCCTTCAGCTTCCTAACAAGATCATCACCTCCTGCCAGAGAAAAAACTCCCACCAAAGATAATTCCAATATCCAAACCCTGTTACTAACTGCTCTTTGACAGAAACAGCCTCTGCAACCCAAGCAGATCCAAGTGCTGCGGGTCAGACATGTTGTGCCTCCGAACACCTTTCTGGAACTCAGGTTTTCCTTTCCACAGAATTTATTGCATTTTTCTGCTGACAGAAAGCGGCAAAACCTGCAAACAGCCATTTTTAAGACACCCTGAGCATTTTGGGAGCTGGGGCACCAATGTCACATGCACTAACAGCTGGTGACAACCCAGGGCTGTCACATTAGTCAGCACTGCAGCAGACGAGCATTATTTGCCCATCAGCCCTGAAAGCCATTGCCATGACCTGGGAAAGAGTCGGGAGACACAGAACACATGGCTTGGATGGAGTCATACCAAGCATCATTATCAGAGTGAAAACCAGCTCATTTTTAAAGCTGTCAGTGGCGGAATTCAGTGTTATCTCCTGGCTGGCACAAGGAAATCTTGGTGCAGCCATTATCTGAGAGAAAACTGGTTCTGTAGTTTGCAAAATTAATAGTATTTAGCCCGCTAGTTTCCGTAGTAACCGGCCCGCCATCCCTCCCTGCCTGCCCGTGGCAAGGTCTCTCAAGCATTTCATATAGCACTTATCCATTTTCTTGCTCTCACCTCGCTCTCACCTTTACTTTCAGCGCAGAACGCAACACAATCCACCGCCACTAAAGACTAGGCTGAGAGTCAGATTAAAATTATCCCTGTTTGCCCTGACCTCTTTTCTCTGCAGGTGAGAGTGTCCCCATTCAGCAGCTAAATGAAGCAGAAATGATGGAGTGTTTGTTTTCCCTGACTTTTCCTCAGCTTGCCAGTAAATTTACAGCCACGAATATGAAGTGTTAATTTAATGTTCCCACTGAGCATCTCATTGTCAACAAAGGCTTCAAACCCTATGAGAGGAAAAGGTTAGCTCATGCAGAAAATGACCCTTATGGCTTGATTGTCTTCTGGTCCAGACTCGCAGCGAACAGAAAGCAGAGGGCTTTGACTCGCAGCTTAATGCATTTGATGGCGATAAATGGGAGCTCTCTGCCTCGGCGCAGGAACGGAATCACCTGTAATGCTCACTTATTTGTCTGTGCAGGCAATCTCCGCAGCCCCAAAGAGAAGCGGCCTCATCGCGCCCCTGTCCCCCGCCAAACTAATTTGACAGAACTGCAAAGTTAAACCCTTCATTATCTCCCAACTTCAGTGGAAGGGGCTTGCTGGCTGCAGATTACAACATGACATTAGTGGTGGCGTGAAGCATGAAATTGCTTTTTTCACCTAGTGCTTCAAAACTTTAAGGCCTCAGCTTTGGTGACGCAAAAAAAAAAAAAAAAATTCTTTCAGGGAGGAGAAGTCAAGGAAGGAAGGAAGGAAGGAAGGAAGGAAGGAAGGAAGGAAAAAAATAATAAGGTTTAAATAACCAAAAGCCTCTGTGGGCTTTCTGTGGCAGAATTATACATGCAGAAGGCTTCAGTACCAGCACATTTTGTTACTTTTTCTGGCAAAAGGAGCTTAATACTTGCTCTAAGTGACATTTACAGAACTAATTCACAGACTGGTTGGAGCACGAGCAAGAGCCACCGCATGCTTTGTGCTACAGTAACCCTGCTTGGGATCTTTAGAAGAAAAAAGAAACTCTGATGGTGGTGTGGAACAGGATACAACAATTCAAAAGAAACTCAAATACCAGCTTTTATTTTTCTTACAGCTAAAAGTAAACCTGGAAGCAAGACGGAGATTATGACACATGCTAATGCATGCACGGTGGGACTATTCATGGGGAAATCAAGCAAAACCCTCTATTAGCAGCCAAAATGTTCTAAAACATAAATATCCCAACCCCAGCCAGAAGCTATTGACTCAACTCCCACAAAAATGCCTTCCCACAAGCTTTTCTGAAAGCCCTGTACCAGATGAGATTAATTTGGGTGAAACCCTTTTTTGCACAGCTGGCATTTGGACTTCCAAAGCCTATTTGGAGTCAGAGGTATAGGTAGAAGAAAATGTCACCAACTGGCCCAGCAGTTTGCAACCCATCTCTCAGTGCTTCCCAAGGAATTTCAGAGGTCACAGCTGAAGCACTGGCATTTCATCAAGAACCTAAATTACACAAATGAGTCTCTAACTCACCCAGCTGGCTGTGCACCTCTGGGAAGCAGCCCCTTGCATCCCACATGACCACCACCAAAATCACAGCCCCAGGAAAGCCAGGGAACAGGGGAAGCTGATGGGGCTCGTAGGGACACAGAAGCATTCACAAGGTAACGGTGGGAATTGAACTCCACAAGCGCCATTCAACTGCATTTCCTTCAGCAAGAAGCAGAAGCAGGTCTTGGCATGCCATTGTGTCCCTGCGAAGAGCGGGAGAGTTTGCAGAGAGACTGCGGCTCCCAGGCCCGAATATTTTATGCGGCGTGTGCCGAGCTGCCTGCAGCCACGCCAGGCTGGAGCCCCGCGGGCTGCTCCCAGCCATGCTGCCTTTGGGAGCCATTTGCTGGTCACATTGTCAGTTAACAGGAGTCATTTTGAAAGCAGCAATTCAGTCTCTACAGTCCTTTCCTAACAGCATTTTCAGCCTGCAATTTGGATGATAGGAAAATTACAACCCTGCTGCACTATATTATGTGATATAAATGTTACTGCAATTAAGCCGATGAGGAGAAATCGCAGAAAACAAAGATGTGTCGCTGCTTTCTCCTTGTTCTCTCCCCAGAAGTCAAGCAGTTACGGAAGGGCAGTGCAGGAGAAGAAGCGTTTCCATGAGCTGGAGGAGCTGCAGGAGCATGGGAGCAGCACAACCCCCCGGGGACAGGCTGGGATTTCAGCCAGCTCCCTAACAAGTGATTCACCTATGGCACACACAAGTGAGAACCCCTATGAGGAGCAAGGTACAGCCAAAAGCAGTCCAGGTATCCAGGCATCCTTCTGGTGATTGAATAGAACACGTTAGGGCACTCTGGAGGGGATCTCCCACCAACTATGCCAGAGATCTTCATTCCTCATATCCTCAGAACCTACCCATAGTTTCCTTCTCCCAGCCCAAGCTCCAAATGCCTCTGGAGCATTTTGATGTATCTGGAAGACATCAACCCAGGTAGCACAGCATCACCTCTCTGTGCAGATCAGGAAAATGGCATTATAGAATACATGCCCTGTGGGTGAGCCAGCCCCCAGTCCCAGTGACACCTACAGGCAGTGCTGCTGCTTGGGGACAAAGCCTGTCTGGGACACCTGGCCAGCTCTGCAAACACCTGGCACCTTCTCTCTGAAACCTCAATTGGGCACTGAGCAAATGTTTACCGACAGAAGCACCAGGCACAGTAAACGACTTCGATTTCACTGTTTCTGAAGAGGAAAAAAATAAAGCAAAAAAGGATTCTCAGCACTCATCATTTACTCCAAGGTGCTGTAACCAGGTAGAAACTTGTCTTTTATATGCTGAACTGTGTCCATGAAAACACATTATTTTTAAGTGGGCACTGGAGAAACCACAGTCAACATTGACTTCTTCATGCCACCACTAACACTAGATACTTCAATCATTTGAAGGTTTAAGTGGAGATTAGCAGAGACCTCACCTGCATCTCTCTGGCAGTTCAGCGTTTTGGGCATGCTCTGCAGCAGCAAAGCTCCTGGAAGGCAAAGCCCTGAGGAAGCCTTGCAATCTGCAGAACAAGGCCTCCGTCAACAGCCCCCATCCTGGACAAAATCAGAGCCCAGATGGCACGTGCCAGATCGCACTCCTCAGGCGGCTCTCAAAGGGTGCCGAGCTCTTCCCCACTCAGCTGCAGATCCCAAGCCCAGCCAGCACCTCAGCAGAAATCCTGCTTCCTCAGCAGTGAACAAACTCAAGACAAATGCTTTAAGAAATATCCCAAGCAACTTGGCCACACAAGAGGCTTGAGAAGCAAGACAGTTATTTCTTCCTTTTGTTCTTTTTTTTTTGGGCTACCAGGCCTGGACACTGGAAGATTCCAGAAACTGCCAACAGCATGTGGCTTCTTTGAACATCAGAAAGCTGTGGAAAGCACCAGCCCACATTATTTTGGGTGAAAGGTCTCCAGCTTTCCAGGAGATGGAGGAAGTCTCTTGCTGGCAGGGAAGCTGGGGTGCTTCCCAACCTCTACCCCAGAGCAGAGCGGACAGCTCAGGCCCTGCTGGCTGGACACTCTCCAGCCCTGTGGAAGCCCTCCTGGTCCTGCCCCGTGCCCCGGCAGCAAGGGGACTGGCAGCCTCATGTCCCTAATGGCTGGCTGTGATGTGCTGCCATGTCCAGCTGATTAGCTATGGGTGATCTGAAATGTCAAACCATTATTTGCACCAGCCACCGCCACCGGCACACAACGCCCTCCTAATCACAGCCTTGCTGCTGGTAAGTGGGAAAGGTGATGCTTAAAACACAGAGTGGAAATCAGCCTGAATTACTGAAACAAACCAGCAAACTCCTTTGTTCCTGTTTCTGAGGCGGGCCCTGCCTGGTTGGTGGAGGGATCGTGTCCTCGCAAGGCAATTTGCAATATCCTAACTAAGATTAAGGACATTATAAGACTCCTGTCCCACCCCTATACCCAGGTACCTGCATGCCTGACCTGCTATGGGTCCATAACCTCTGCTCTGTGAACACTCCCGTCCCCATCCATGGGTGGGAGTGTCTGGGAGAAAAATCCTGCCGAGGGCAAGGGGGATGGAGCTCCTCACAGCACCTGTAGCCCATGTTCATTGGAATAAACACCCCCGTGGTGCAGGGCAGGGGCAATGAGCTCTTCCTCACACCATTTGCTTCCAGAACACAGCTCCTGTCCACATGTGCTTTTACTCCAAAACCCTGGAACAGGCAGCATGGAAACGCTCCTGGCCAAAACCAGACCCAAATGATGCTGCATTCAGCCACTGTCATGCTTGACACTTCTTATGATTTCTTGGGAAAACATTAATTTGAAACATCTCTATACTCCATGCCAGCAACACAGCAGGGAATAATTGCCCCATTTCAAGCTCAGAGCAAGGCTCAGATAGAGGGAAAAATTAAACTAGGATAAGAGCAAGAAACTGTTAAATGTCAAAAATATTTTACTGCCAGTTCAACAATAAAGTCTGGAGGAGATAAGTCTGTGTGTGTACTAACATTATATAAAAAAGTGATTATTCAGTCCTGGGAACAGAGCTATTGATTCCAGTAACAAAGGGCACCATATACACTGCAGTGAGTTTGCTCTTTTTAGCCTGGGAAAATTGATTTTCTTAAACTTTCCCTTGAACCTGCAGTAGGGTTTAATCTGAACCTAAAGGAGCCTTTTAAGAACTCCCATAAATTAAAATTATATCTCTTCATTTGGCACATTTTGGCTTCCTGCTGTTCCAGCAGAAACACGAGAAACACTGGAGAAAGAGGTGGGAGGAAGTGATAATGGCATTTTGTGACAGCATCCCTACACATGCTTGTTTCCACACTTTAGAAATAACATGTAAACATTGAAATGTTTATTTACACACATTAGAAATAATATGTAAACATTGAGACATTTGTTGCCATACATTAGAAACAACATGTAAGCATTGAAAGTATATGAAGCAAAACATAAGACAGCTTAATACTACTGCCAGACTTAAAAGGCTGAAATTTAGCTGGAGAAGAGAAAGATGAGCACTCTTCCTTTTGTTCTGGCAAATGGAGGCAGCACATGGAGGCACATGGAGGCAGTGGAGAGGCTCAGGTGTTCAGGCTGTGTGCCTGGACAGCCCAAGGCTGGCAGGGGACAGTCACCTTTGGATCCACCCACAGGTAAAGGGAGGTGGTGCCCAGCCTGGCCACACCCAGACACCTGTTTCCAATTGTAGGGTGCCTGAGGACCCAGGCAGGTGTGAGGCCCTCACACAGCCCATCTCTGTGTCACTGGGTGAAGGTGAGACCCCTCAGCCCACCTCGGTGTCACTGGCCCCGTGGAGGTGTCACCCCCAGGGCCAGCCCCTGCCCACACGTGGTGTGCCCGCAGGCTGTTTACAGCTCCCGCACACCGCCTCCTTTGTGGCCTCACTGAAAACCTGCAGTGTGCAGCACACCACTGTACATTTACACTGTTGTTTTTCCCCTCAGTAAGGCAGTAAATTATTTTTTATTCAAACAACAATTCCTAAAACAAAACCAAAAACCAGCCCCTGGTCAGATGTGTGCGCAGCCAGGCAGGGTTTGTTATTTAAGCAGCAGCCAGGCTGTGTGCTATGCAAACAAACCCCACACTCTGTTCTCCCAACCTCCTGCTGACTTTGCAACTAATTTTGTTAGCGAGGAGAACACACTGTGCGACATCAATGCAGCAAAGAGCCTGGAGACGTTTGTTCGTAACTTTGTAACAAACATTGATCAATCGATTTTTGCCTGAGTGTGGAGGGAAAAGCCCACAAACAAAACAAAACACATATGGGGAGATTTTTTTAATGGCACAAAGGGCAATTAGGCACCCAACCTTCCAGTGAAATGAGATTCCTCACAGTCCTCTGTGCTTTTAAGTCTTCCCCTTATGCTCAATGGAAGCAAAATCTACTGTCAAGCCTCCAAAGGAGGAGAAAAATCAGCTGCAACCAAGAGATGGTTGGTGGGCCTGGTGCAGCATTTCTGAATGCACCAGAACAAAGACAGGTGAAGGCTCCTGACAAAGTGAAGGACACCCTATCCCATGTGCACAGTCTTTTGTACCATGTATCAGATCAATGCAGAACCAGCAAAACAGAGAAAGCACTAATTAGCTATCAGAAATAACTAAGTGCTGTGTAAACAGTGCAACATGAGTGTATTTACCCAAGCCCACTCGTCCAGGTGTGCACCACAGCAGCACAGAGGGACCTTGGAGCCCCTTACCTGGCCAGGCAAGACAGGTGGCACAGCTGATCCAGCCTGCATGCCCTGTGGTGCAAATGTGCCCTGTAGTGTGTGGAACAAGCTGCTCCCTGAGCAGACTCCCAGCCATTGACACTGTGGTTCTGCACAGAGGCAGCTCCCGGGCACATTTGATCACAGGTCTAGGCAAAACTTGATTTGATCGTGTTTCAGCCAAGCTCCAGCCCTCAGCCTGGACATTTCATCTCTATGCCCAGCACTGCTGCCTGGCCCCAGGCAGGTCCCCGGGATCCTGCCTGCCCTTTTCCCAATGTGTTCCTCAGCACTGCGGGGTCAGCAGCCTTCCACCCCTCTCCCACACAGCGGGACTGTCCTATAGCCTTGGGATGCTGCAAAGACACAAATCCACCTGGAAGGGGAACTCCCACAGCAGGGATGCTGAGCCTGGAAAACCAAACAGCTCTGACACTGCAGGACCCAGGGAAAGCACCCCCTGCCCGCAAGGGGTGACAGACACAGCTCCAGGGAAAACAGCATTTTCATTTCAGATACAACAGCAGCCAATGGAGAAGAAAGATGAAGCACAACTTCCAAAGTTTACTCTTGCAGCCTAACTAACAGCTCACAATACTGTTACTTGGCAAGTATACTTCCAAGTATATTCAACAATACCTCCTTGGTGAGCAGCTGTGACCTTATTTTTTCTTTGGAAACAGGCCTGAGGTTTCACTGACACAGATGATCACCTGCTCATTAGCGGTCCCTGAGTGGGAAAATGCCACGGGGTGATTCCAGCACTATCTGGCTGCTCCCCATGCTCAGCACGTGGCTGGGGAAGGTGGCTGCCCAGACTGTGTCCCTCCTACAGCCGGTGACATTTAGCCTGTCCCTGGGAGCTGCTGAGCCAGAGTCCCTGGCTATCAATCTCCTGTTCTGCATCTCTGGGGGCTCCAGATGCATCTCCCAGCATCTCCCAGCCATGCCCCTCTGCCTACCTGGTTCCACACAAACCACTGAGCCCCTTTGCTCCCCACCAGCCCTGCAGCTACTCTGCCTGGAGCTGCCTGAGAGCAGGTGGTGACACTGAGCAGGGAGAGCAAGATTTTAAAGTTGCCCTTGATAAAATGAGTTCTCCTAATAGTTCTGAGCATTTATTCACTTATAAATACTTACAATTTTTATAAAACAGCATAGCCTAAAAGATTTCTGGTGGTGGCTGACAAGAGAAAACAGGAATGTTTTCCACAGATTGACAAGATGAGTACTTGTGTCCTGCCGTGGTCACAGGCTCAGGTGCTCAGCCCCAGTGAAGCAGTCTCTCCCCAGGGCTGGCAGAGGCTGTTGTGGATCACACAGGCTGAGGAGCCAGTCAATGGCACATAGAGCACGACCATTCATCCCGGCCGAGGGGTTTGGGAGCTCTCTCCTCTGCATGCACTGCTCTGGGCCGCGGCTGCAGACAGAGGAGGCACAGTCCGGCCGGCATCTGGCCTGCGCCCAGCCAGTGCTGCGGCTGCACAAGCTGTATTCTGCCTTGCTGCTATTTACTCACAGCTACAGATGTTGGCGTAACAAAGAGCTACAGACAGACGGACAGAAGTGCGGCAGTGTTGCGGCGCAGACACTGTGGGTTCTATTCTTCAGGAAGGCGCCTCTGACTTCCCCACCCAGCCCTGCAATTCCTTTGAAAATCATCTGGGTTGGTGAAGCTCGCTTTCCTCTTGTGGGACAAAACTGGTATGAGAGAACATCAGCTTTGCTCTTTGTCCCTGTGCTCAACAGAACCCTTATCAACCCACAGAAAAACCAATTGTTTCAAATCAAGGGGCTGAAAGCTTGGAGATGCACTGGCAGTGTGCAGCTTCTGCTTGCCCCTTCAGGGGCCGCACAGGGAAAATCCTGGCTTTGCACTCCGTAGAGAACCAAAATTAAAGGGATTACTTGTTCCACAGAAAAAAAAAACCCACCTAAATGCTTTTTGGGACACAGCACCTTGCATTTCAAAGCCTTGCGACTATACACAAAAACGTTCAAACAGCAAAATGAAAACATTTTGAAAACCACAGGAGAGTGGTCTGTGTGGCAGAACATCTGCAGAAGGTGGCCAGAACTGAGTATGGGAGATGTGCCAGTGAGGCTGTGCAGCATTGCCCAGAGCTCTGCACAGACTGCCCTTGGTGCTGCTCCGAGGTGTTCAGTCCTCCTCTCCTCCTGGCCAGGATAGGCTGCGATGTCCTGACAGCCCTGCCGGTCTCGTGCTGCCAGTGACAGTGATGCAGGCACTGATGCCCACTCTGAGTCCATCTGGGAAGGCCACAGCCCCACACCAAGCCCTGCAGGTCCAGGGCACTGCTGTGCTCACACGCTATGTGCCCTCACACGCCGTGTCCCCTCACATGCCATGTCCCCACAGGCAGCCTGTGACCACTTGAATGCCTCAAGCACTGTGCAAGGCGGAGAAGGGATTCAGGTTTTTAAACAGTTGCTTTTTTAAGCTTCTGGTGTGAACCAAAGTTCAGATCCTCCACAACTGGTAGGAAAAGATATTATTGCCTGGAACCATGCCCAGAAAAGCTCAAAGTCAAGCTTCCTCCTGCCTGTGCTGGCTGCCAGCCCCCAGTGCTCCGCCATGATGCCACCTGGTGCCTACAGGCAGAACAGCCAGGGCTTCCCCTGCACAGAGTTTGGGAGACGTTCGGGGGGAATCAACAGTCTCCAGGCAACAACTCACAGCATTTGTTCTGCTGGAAGATTAACATTGCCCTTGCACTGCACCAGCGTGTCTGAATGCCTCAGGCTGGGCTGTGAGGAGAACATGGGTAACAGTCACACTCAATTTTGCTGCTGCCTCCCCTGGATGGGAATTTGCAGTGTTGCTCTGCATATATCCCCCTGCTGCTGGAGAGCTGTCCTGGTACAGCACGCGGCCCTGGAGTGGCCTCCCATCCCACAGACACACACCAGTGGTCCTGAAGGGGCTGTAAAGAGCCTTTCTGAAGAGCAAATAAATGAGTTGAGTTCATAAAGAAAAGCAGGGAGCCAAGTATCCTCCTTCCCTCAGAGAAACGAGACTGATTGAGGTAGGTGTGCTTTGGAGGACCTGATAGCAGAGGCTTTGTGCAGGGTGCTCCTCAGGCTGTGGCTGGTGCAGGGAGTGGCCGGTGGCCATCAGACCTTGTGCCAAGACAGTGGCCAGGGACGAGCTGCTCCGGCTGGCCCTGTCACCCCCAGGGCCCCCCCAGGATCCCAGCACCTCACAGGTCCCCCCTGTACTGGGTGCTGCAGCAGGCACAGCTGGGGACATGCTGGTCGTGGGAGAACCCAGAATTCCTTTAGATTTAGCCTGTTTTGCCATCTCCAAAGCAATACAACAGGAAACAAACTCAATACCCTTTTGGAGGAAACATCTTGCAGTATGCTGTTTCCCAGCATCTCTGGAGATCATTCAGACCGGCCACTTGATTTACACTGGATAAAATCAGTTTGTCCCCATCACCAATATATTATTGCTTGGACAGCACACCAGTAGGTCCTTCTGTACCCCAAAAATGCACTCATTCCTTCACCATGCTCTGCAAACACTTCCCACCACAGGCCAGGGAAAGTAGAGGAGAGGGGTGGCTGGGCCAGAAGCTGGAGAGCTCCTGCCCTGAGCACCAGCATATACACAGAAAATAAAACAGATCCTCAGGGAGCAAAGGGGAAACACGAGGAAAGATTTTTTCCAGACAATCCACAGGGAGCACCTGAGCCTAAAGCAAACACACAAACTTAATGAGGTTATCCACCAGCACAAAACAATGTACAATGTTCACCCCTACAGCTTTTTTTTTTTCAGTCCCAGGAAACCAAATGTACATTTTTAAAATGTAAAAGTGCTTGAAATCCTGCCGCAGCTCCTGTGGGAGGCTAAGTGTCCATCCAGTCACATCTCAGAGCTGAGTGATTGATCCCTGAGAAGTGCCGGGCAGCTTTATTTCCTGGTGCACATTGCCACCTCGTGGCTTTCCTCTGGCTTCCAGAAGAGGTTGCAGGAGTTCGAGCTGCAGCCAGTGCACATGGGAAGTTGTTTGGAAATACTTCCATTTATTCAATCACAACCTGCAGCTGCTGAATGACCAGGCTCTGAAATAACACTGGTGATGGTTATAGAGCTCAGCCTCGGCAGCTTAAATTCCGTAGCAATATTTTCCCTGGTTCCAGTTTGTACTATCTGACATTATGGTAGGAGATAAAATCAGGCAACTAAAGAATTTTACATAGAAAAATTATAAATAATTAATTTAAACCCCCAGCAACTGTATCTTCCGTATTTCTCCTGTTCCTTTGCTAATTCCTGGGGAAGTTAAACAGGTATGTTAGCTGCATAATTATTTGTTTGCAGAGGAGGTTGACACTGGTTTACAGAGTACAGACAACCATGTAATTCCTCTGTAGCTACGTGGTAATTATTGCACTATTATAGAGTAATTAAACATGCAAATAAGCATTAAACCAAGGGGTCTGTATGGTTGGTGCCAATAACCCTAGGACAGAAAATCAATAGTAAATCAAATTACAGTGTACTACAGGAGTACCAGGTATAGCAGGTAGTTAAGAGTATCATCTTCTACACTGCAAGCCATTTTTGTAGCTTTTCTGGCTGCACATGTGTCTGGCCTAATGACCCAGGAGAGATCTAATTTTGCAAGTTCTCTGTGTGGGTTAATAATTTTGCCATCCCATTATGCCTCTGCTTTTGCTGAGGATGGGAACAAAGCCATCACTGATTCTGAGACTGGTACACACCATCCAGAGAAGCGTTCTCCAGAGCCCTGTGACACATGAGCCTGGCTTTGCCACGGTCGGTTTCTTTAAGAGACAAATCTGAATACGAACATACCCCTGTCCAGCTGTGAGCTCACTACCCTAAACATAATGTTCTTTGCTGCATGTCAAAGCCAAAATGTTCAAAATGTCCCTCAAGCCTGAGCTGCAACAAGACCTCAGATTGTGTGTAAAGGTAGGACCTGACAAACCTCAAACTCATTTTTGCCCAGAGATTCTCCCTCTATCTTTTTTACTTTTGTGAATGTTTGAGTACAACCTATCCCTAAAATTAGGGGGGTGTGTATTAAAGAGGGATCACAACACACACTGGGACAGAGACACTTCCCCAAGTAAACCAGTGTATTTTCACTCCAAGTTTGCACCCAAGCTTGTGAGCCAAGCAGGCTCAGAAGGACCTACATTTTTAACATCCTTTCCTAGGGAAGGCACCTGCAGGCACTGCAGACCTGAGGGAAGTCGCAGGGATGTCTGCCCTGTCATGCTTATTGAAAGGATTATCTACCCCAAAATAGCAGCTCCCTTAATTTAGTCAGCAACTTCCACTGCAGGAGCATCTCTGCTATGCCCTGGCTGTGAACAGTGACATGGCTCTTGCACGAGCCCAAGATGCACAAAACCAGACTTGGGGCAAGCTGGAGGCAAGCTGGCATGAGCCGTGGCCACCGCATTTTCCATAACTACTTGACACACGTGACATGCTTTTCCAGCCGTGGCTCTTAATGTTTGACAAAGACAAATGAATACCATATTTGCACCTAGGGCCAAAATACTGCAGTTTCCACCATCTTCTGTCCCCTCCAGTGGGACCTTTGCAGGGTTCAATCCCACACCTGCTGTAGTCCAGGGGAAGCTCTGCCTTCATCCCAGGGGAACCTGGATCAGGGCCCAACATAATGACAGGAATTAACGAAAGCCATTTCCCTTGCACTTGTCTGCAATGAGCTGCTCCTCACAATAGTTGCCCCCTCCTCATGCTGCCATTGCCAGGGCACGGGCACCCAGTTAAACCTTGTTCAGAAACCCCAGCACAATTTTAGTTATTTATACATATTCATTCCCAGTGACCAGCTGAAACAGACACGCTTATTTTGAACACACAGATTACCTTTAAGATGCATACCAGGGCTCTTCTGACCCTTGGCTGCCTTACTCTGTTTCCAAACACAGAAATCCTGCATGTCATAAAAGCAAGCTCTTATTACCTTTAATGCATATATTTGTTAAGGCAGCAACCATAATCACAGTCACTGTTACCCTTCCCTTGCTCTGCCCCCTCACTTAGCAACCAGTGCAAGTGCTGCCAGCACTATTCTTGGCCTGCCAAGGAAACTATTTCTGTCCCCTGAATTTCATTTCCTAGCACAGTTTAATGTATATTTTGGTGCTTTCTGGTTGTCATGAAAACCCTCCTACCCCTGCTAATGACAAGGTATGCTGCAGCCTCCTGCTCCCACTCTGCAAATCCCAGCATCCACCTCCATCCCTGGGACTGCACTCACGGCTTGCTGAGGATCACTCACTTGTCAGCATATGTGCCAAAAATAACATCTTTCCAGACTTCATCCACTGGTATCTCAAAGGAGACTTCTCAGGAGAAAGGAGTTTTCCTGCCTTTACATTGATGACAAATCCATGCAGCTGGAGTTCCCTGCAGAGGGAGCAGGCTCTCCATCCTGTCATAGCTGGGGATGTGAGTGGAAAACCCGCCTTTCAGATAAGCACATGGCATCTATCACCAAACTTCCTTGCAGCCCCTTGTCAGCTCCATCAGGGTAGCTTGCTCTTTGCATGGGAACTAAACAGAATTCCTCACTCAGGTTCCAGGTTCCCTCACTCAGCACCATTGGCACAGGGCACACCTGCAGATGGGAAATAACTTTCCCACACTGCTAAACCTTTCTAGAATATTGGCCAAATAGCGCTGGAAACAAGAGCTTTGGGCCAAGGGACTTGGAGGGCGTCAGACCATCCCATCACTCCTCCCAGGGCATCCTGCTCCAGCACATGCTGGTTCCCGTGGACACCCACAAGAAAGGAGGGAGCTCCTGAAGGCAGGTAGTTATTTTACCTCTCACACCCCCAGCACAGGACCCCTGAGTCAGAGGAGTACTGCAGGGACCTCCTGCACCCACAGACACCTGTGAGGTTCACCTGTATCCTGCTCTCCACAGCTCATAGTCACTCCCAGGAAAAGACCAGGCCTTGCCAGTGGCATCACTGGTTATGCCAGGCAGGTGCCAAAGGGATTTATACCTTTCCAGTTGCCAAGGAGAAGGAAACACCTCTGTAACATGTGCCCAGCACACACTACACACGAGCGCTCACTGCCAGCAGCTCTGGGGGTACACAGGCACGTGGCAGGACCTGCTTTTACCAGGTTTTCACCTGCTTTTTACACCAAAACAGCTCTTCCATAGACTCCTGAGGGCCTGCTCCCAGCACCCCAAGGCTTCTCTGCTGCTCTGTGGTACTTTAGGGCCCTTTAGAGCACACCAACCCCAGCCCTGGGTTTTGCTCCACTGCCTCCTCTCCAGGTAATGAGGAATGCTGGCAAAGCCAGGCCAGAGCAGCAGGGAGCTGCAGCCTTTTCCCCTTAAATACAGCTTTCTCCACACGGGGTGCAACTGGGCAGCGCATGCGAATACTTTGCCAAACACTGAACTGGAACTGTGGATAAGAATCATGCTTTTTGTACAGAAAATTGAAAATGAAATAGTGCCTAGAACTGCAGCTATTACACAGCACATTATCTTGGAGGGCTTTGGTGTAATTTAGATAAAACATGGTATCTCTGATTTCAGAAATGTCAACATCATTCTAAATGTACCTGTGTTTTTCCATCCGTTTTCTGTGAAGACTTAGAACTCCTCTCTTGTTCTCTCCATTTTCTTTTTAAATTGGCAAATGAGTATTCCATCTTTCAGAATTTCATGTACATTGTTATTTGTGGGAAAAGTGCATGTTCAGAGATGGCCCTGAATGGCTCCATTATGGATCTCATCAGCTGTAACACGCTTTCTGAAGTAAAATCTATGCATTTGGATGAAACAGAAAAAATTAATACCAGCACAAGGATGAACTGTTTCACTTCCCTCCTGCGCCCCTGATATTCATGTTGCACTTCATCCCTTGTGCTCTGCACCTTTTCTTCAAACCTTCTTCAAAGAGGAAAACACACAAACTGCAATACAGGAAATTCTATTCAACATACAAATCCTCCTTTTTTTTGGTGGCCCAGATTGTCTGCTGAGGCTGTGCAGGTTCCATCCTTGGACATATTCCAAAGCCAACCAGGCATGATCCTGACCTCCCTGCTCTGGGTCTTCCTGCCTGAGCTGGTCCCCAGGGGCACCTGTCAGCATCACCCACTGTGTGGGTTCCTGTTTCATTGTAAGTTTATCAAAAAATGTGTACAATCAACATGAATTTTATCTGGTTCTTGCCATCTCCAACCTCTGATCAGGTTTCAGGAGTGTCTTGCACCCTCCTGCGAATTGCCCTTCAATGGCTTCACACTGTCCTCCTGGGAGAGGGGAAAACAGGGTTGGCACAAATAGCCACAGGGATGTGCCTCCTGCAAATGCCAAGAACTGGGGAGGGAAGGTCAGACATGGGGGCTTTGCTGCCGTGGCTGCTGCACTTCCAGCAGGCCAGGTTTGGCTCTGTTTGCCTTTATCTGAATCAGCAGCTGGACAAAAGGAACAGGGTTTTTCCCCTAGCATGTTTACATTTTCATTTAATTCTCAGCAGCCCCTCCTTTCCCGACCTGGGAGCTGGAGCACACAGCCCAGGCTGAGGGAAATCCCCATGCACTGTGCAGGAGGGTCGTGGCAGCCTTTTATTCTGGTTAAAATGCCCTGGGAGTGGATAAAGGTGCAGATTCCCACCACTTGGCTGTTTGCAGTGACACCTGAGTACCCTGAATACCTGTGGCTGTCCACCACTCTCAACAGTGTACGACATGAATAAATAAAGACGTTTCTAATTAGATTAAGGCTGATCAAAAATACATAATGAATTACCATTCTTCTTTTTTACAAAGCCAAACACTTCGTGAGATGAATGCCATTGCCATCTAAGCCTACAGCTTAGACTTTAGCAACTCCTCACATTAAGCCTTGCCACTGGCCACTTGCCAAGTGCCATGGACAGTTCTGGGCACTGAGACTATTGCTGCCAGCTCTGGGCACCTTTGCTCACTGCCCCTGCACACACATACACATGGAATCAACCCAGGGAATGTTTATACAGATGCAAGTCTGCAGCTTCAATTTACAAGTTCATTAACAGTGTCCCTGCAAAGATCAGTTTTTTTAATTGGAGCCCTAATTAGCAATGAATTCTCATTATTTTTCATTGAAATCCCAAAGCAGCTTTGGCACATTCTCTTTGTTCTCTTGAAAATGGGGAAGTAGAGAAGCGTAAGGAAGATAAAGACATAGCTGATGATATACTGGAGGGTTGTTTCCTTCTCAGGCCATTCTTTCACTTTAACGCATTTTGCAGCAATTTTCCTTATTATTTATGATTTGAAGAAATATCTATTTCCATAAAGAAATACTAACACCACTGTTGGCTGCCCCCTACCCCTCCCAGAAGGACGTGTCCTAGGATAAGGTACACCCTGTGATGAGGTTGTGCTCAGGTAAAACCTCCATCAATGTCCAGAGATGTTTTCCAAGTACGGGGACACGAATCCAAACCATAGCCACCAGAAAAGGCCGGAGAAACACCCAAGCACCCTCAACTGCAGCGGCTCCAACAGAGAAATGTTAATCAGGGGGAGAGCTTTGCCAAAGCCTTCTTTAGCACCGATGAGGTCAGGGCCTGGAGCAGGCAGCTGGCACTGGCACTGTTTCCTGGCAGCTCCAAGGACTGGTTCAGGCTTAGGCAAAGGTGGTTCTGAAGGTGATGGGCTCTTAGAGGCTGCCTGAGCAATCCCTCTAGATTTACTGTGCTGTGCTTGTCAGGCCCTCACTCTTGTTCCTCCAGAGATGTGGAAGTGAAGCATCAATCAACTATAAATCTAATTTTTCCTTGGGTTTGAGCCCTTTTGTGGCCCAAGTGCTTTGGAAGGGCCACAGTAGGAAAAGAATCAGCCCCAGTAAATTTGATCACTCCTTTCTGCTGCAGCTAGTAAACAAATAATGGAACAAAGACATCAATTTTCCCCACAGAAGAACAGTGTAGCACCTGTGGCATCTCTCCCTTATCCAACTTGCACTGCATCCACTCCTGGCTGGAGTCGTGTGGCAGCACAGGAACATCTCCTCTTGGCAGGGCACTGAAGAACACAGGCACAACAAGAAATGGGTGCCCTGTGCCCACCCTGGTGACAAGCAGAACTCAGCACTGGAGGAAAGGAGTCGAGGTGTTGGACTCTGCTGGTGTTAGCTCCAAATCCAGAGATGTTTCGGGCTCTTGGCAAATTCTGATTATTTTTAGCCAGAGGGATGGATAATCATCACATTGTTTCCACAGTCCTTCTACAAATTATTTTGATAATAAGGGACCTCCTGTGACATTAAGTACATTTTAATTACAACATTGTCTGTAATGCATATATCTAATTGCAAATAATTATTTTATCATATTTTGTCTGTAGGCCTGTGAGATGCATTAGATATTATCTTCTGACTCAATGGTACAGGTTAATTAAAATTTCTCTTTTAATATCATTTCAAAGCTAACCACATAATTTCATCTGAACACCAGCTGTGTCAGTAAAAAAATATTTTTTATTATTTTTTGTCATGCTTGTCCATGGAGGAAAACCCGAGCCATTCCTGCAGGCTGTAATTACTGCACTGCTTTCTGCAGTTGTTCATTTGCATAGGAAGAAAAGGAGGAGGAGTGTGTGGAACATCAGTAGCCAGTGGTTGCTTTGTGTGTTACTGGTTCATTTTGAGGGATTTTTTGTTCTTCTTTTCACGTACAAAAAGCATTTGAGATCTCTTCAGAAGAAGGACTGAAGATACCACACAGCCTGGTTTGTCAGAACAAACTGCACTCAGGGCTAAGACAATCAGAGTGGTCATTCTGTGTGTTAACAAAGCCCAGCTTAAGGGTGATCCCAGTCAGCTGCTTCCTTCCTCATTTATTTTTCCTTGGAGTGATAAAGAGCCAACACGAGAGAAAAATGAAAGTATGAACATAATGTTCAGTCAAAAAAAAAAAAAGGAGTTTAGGTTAAATACATGGCAATATAAATCCAAGAAAGCTGAGGAGGACACAAGAGGAAAACAAAGACTCTTTCTGCAAGTGGCCGGGACTCTTCCTCTGTAACTTGCAGGAACAAGTGACCCTTATTTCACCCTCTGAGCATCATTTGCTAGGGCCAGAAGCATTTCTGTAAGGCTGACCACCAGCATCTCAGTGCTGTTTCAGACTCCACACACTGTGCCCATGTATTCAGAGCCAGCCCTGGGGACACGGCTGGCAGGGACAGGGTTAACAGCATCCCCAAAGGAGGGGAAAGGGGCTCTGCCTCGCCGGGCCAGAGGTGAACACTGCCAAGAGGAAATTGCTGCTGCAGCTCCACCGGGATCACGAGTGACCTTTCCTCTTGGACAGGGGTGAAGTAAACAACACTTATCTCGGATTTAGTGCAGTTGAGACAAGCAGCACTTTATCTCTGTTCTGCGCCACAAGGAGCAGGGAAGCACAGGGATGACTTTCCTGTTTTTACCAAGTAAGTCATCTCTTAGCCCAGTCTCAAGTTGAGCTCAAACATCTCCTCATGGAAAGATCTCAGCCAGAGCAGTAGGTTATGGGCTGGCACAACATGCCAGAAACCTCTTTGTGCAGTTCAGCCTTGGGCAAAGGCACTCTGAGCTCTCCTTAGTGGGTTGATATTTTTACTCCATGAAATTTCTACATCCTCCATACTGTTTCCTTTTGGAAGGCATCAGAGGACATGCAATTCCTGTTCTATTTTGGATTTTTTTCATCCATAGACATAAATCCTTCTCTTTTCCCCTCTACACAGTTGGAGATTCTAGCAGAAGGAAATCTGACAGGGTTTTTTGACAGTGGATTTCTCCTATCTATCATTTTTACTATAAGAATGACATCTGACTGCCTCATGTGCAGCAATGGGTGGAAATTTTCCACCAGGCTTTTCCTAAATAAAACTCCATAGGCCAAGGGACAGTGAGAACTCCCTTGGGTGCCAAATAAGAAGGGCTTGGGGAGAGCCTCAGTGAGGGTTAAATGGATGAGGCGCCTTTGCTTTCATAAACTCAGTGAAACTCCAAACTTTTGCAGAAGTTGAACCATGGAAAGCAGATTGCAGGATCCAGACTTAGTGCAAATCAGGCACTTAGCAGAAATTCAGCACCTACTGTGTGGTTTGAGCCTGAAGCAGAGCTTTGCAGGATCAGGGGTCCTGGCCTGCATGCCCTACAGGAACACTGTTAGGAAAATAACCCTTCAAACCCAGAACCCACTGGAAAAGTCTTTTCCACATGCTTAGTCATACCAGGGCAGAGAAGGCAGAGCCTTGTTTTCCTACACAGCATGCTGGCACAGCACCAGAGCTCTGCACCTAACCAGGAAGCATCCAGGGAGCCGATTCCAATGCAGGAATAAGAAGCTTGAGCACCTTAATGGATGTTTTGGACCAAGAATATGCAAGAGGACACAAAATCAACTTTCTAAATGCAATTTGAAATATTTGGTTTGAAGGACAGAAAGACAGTACTGGCATTCTGCACTAATGAGGCATTACCTCACCTGTAGGTTGTCCAGGAGGCAAGTCTCCTGTGTTTACTTTTCCCTTACCTCTTTTCCTGGGTTCACTATAAAGTGTTATATTGACACAAGCAAGCGGAGAAGTTCCGTAATTTAATCTCTGCCATTAAAATTTCAGGCTCCACGGGAAAAGCAACCCTGCCTGTTCATCAGGTCCAGTGAAATTCAGGTGGCAGCTGGTGTCATGTTTCCACAAACTCCACAGCACCAGGCTGCTTCCAGGATGGGGGGGAAGAAGGAAGGGCATGAGCCGTGTAATTTGGGGAGAGCATGCTGGCCTGTGGTGCAAATGCATATTAATAATTCAGGCCATTCTATTTTGGACTGGGAATGCGCTGCCCCTCACCTGTACTACTTAAGGCAATGCCTGAAATAGAAACTCCTGTAGGAGCAGCCCGGAGGGCAATGCCAGCTGCTGGGCAGTGCGGGCACTGCAGGGACAGCCTTTGCAAGGTCAGCCCTTACCTTTGGTCAGTGAGTCTTGGCTGGGCTATGACACCCCAGAATTCTCCCCGAGACTGATGGATGCTGGTCTTCCTCCTGTGGGCCCAGCCAGGCAGGCAGGATCTTGCATGAGGAGGGATTTTCCCAAGGAATACCAAACCCCTGTCCAGCGCTGCCGTGCCTGTGCTGGTATTGTCACCTCCCTCAGGACACCACACAGTGCTGGGGCCTTTAACAATTCAGTTCTGCCACAAGTGATTACTGCTCTGTTGTCTGAAGTGACTGCTTTATACATATTCTACTTCAGATCCTGAAAGCTGAATGAGTAAATCTCTTTCAGGAAATTATTCTACCTTAAGCACCAGCTTTTGGAAATGCATCATCTGACTTTCTGGGAAATTGCAAATGTTATATTGTTAGAAAACACAAGTCACAGGACTGTACAAGTGGTTCTCCTGCAAAGGCTGAAGTCACTGCCGCAGGTTTACTGGCATTCTCCGGCTTGTGCTGTCCTATGCCAGCTCCTAAGTGAATCATTTGAAAAATTGTATTTGATGATGTTTGAACTCAAAGGGAGAGCAAGGACTGACCTAGAGCAGTGTGATTCCAGGCATGGCATCTCTGTTCCCTGGAGCTTTTCACAGGCAGAATTTTTGGCACACCTCAAAACACCAAGTGCCTAAAGCTACGCAGTTTGGTGCTAAGCACCACAAGGCTGCCCTGCTTGTCACACAAGTTGTCAAGACATCAGAGCAGCTGTATCACCACAATTCCTTTTCATTCCATTTCACCACAATCTGCAATGGCTCATTTTTTAACAAAGCAGAACATGACAAAACAATGGAACAATCAAAAACCACCAGAAGTGACAAACTGGAAGCTGTTAGTTTTGTAAATCAATTAAAATAAAAGGAAGGGGAAAAAATAAACAAAAGCAAGCCAAGATTTTAGCCATGTCCTTCCTCAGCCAACTGCAGAAATTGATTTGTGGCAATGGAAGGGGAGAGCGAGAACAGTCCAATTCACTCTCCTCAGGAAGCTGCTGATGCTGAATCGCACCACGTGACCCAAAATTTGAGACAATTGTTGCAGAACAATAACTGCTCCCAAAGGAGAAGGTGTGTCATGGTGTGATGGGAAGGGTGTGCAACAGGAACTACCTGTGATGGGAAGGGTGTGCAACAGGAATTACTGTAAGCCTGAACCAGTCTCTAAGGTGAGGGATGATGTGACAGCGGTGAATTTTCTGTGGCTGACTCCAAGCATTCAACCTTACACCTCTGTGTGAGAAAAGGGAAAAATCAGTTTTTAAATTTTTTAATTTTTTAATTTTCAGTGCATCATCACTACCGATCCTCCTGACTCCAACAAGTGACTTCTCACTTCCTACCACAGGGTTTGGTGGCACAGCCAGCCCTTGCTCTGTCTCTCCCAGAATCCAGCCGTGCTGCAGAGGGGGAGGGCTGTGCCACGCTCATAAGCAGGAGCACTGCCTGCAGCCTCCTCCTCCAGCCTGCTTCTTTATTTATGTATTTATTTGTCCACTGCAACTTCCACCCAGAGCCTTTCCCTGCTCCTGCATGCATGGGGCCATCCCAGGGGTGGAGGAGCTTGGACTGCCCTGTCCCCAGTGGGATGTGTTTAGGGCTTGTTGACCTGTTGCTCCAGTCACCTCAGGCCTCTGCAGCAGAAACGATCCCTGAGAGGGCTCAGAGGAAGTGAGATGTGGCAGTGCTGAGTTTTCTGCTTCTAACAATAGTAATTCTTCTGACATTTTATTTTCTGTGCTGATTTATGGCCGAAAAAAATAATTTCTATGTGATGTGTAAATTGATTTTTAAGTATTTTTGTTAAAAACTAAGAAGTATTGGCTAATAAGTCAATTCCCTGAAACCCCTTGTTGTCTTTTTGAGGATCACAGCCTGCTTTGAAACTTACTAGTTTACTTTTTAACCCAGGAATTTTACTGAGAGCATCTGAGGGCCTTTTACTGAAACCTTACTGGCTTCTGCTTCTGGGATGGACGGCGCTTTTGTTGTGTAACTACGAGCCTGCTCTTTTACTTTCCCTGTACGCAAAGACAGCATATATTATTTATATACTTCTATATTTTTATACTTACAGTGTAAACGATTATTCAAAACCTGAATGTTTTCCTGTGGAGATATGCACTGAATATCGGGGACAATTTTTACCCTGTGAGGGTGGGGAGGCCCTGGCACAGGCTGCCGAGAGAAGCTGTGGCTGCCCCTGGATCCCTGAAAGTGTCCAAGGCCAGGTTGGACGGGGCTTGGAGCACACTGGGATAGTGGAAGGTGTCCCTGCCCATGGCAGGGGTGGCACTGGAAAGGCTTTAAGGTCCTTCCCACCCAAACCTGTGGTTCGGTGATTCCATTAATAAATCAAGAGCGTACCTAGGAGCCAGCTCCCTACGGCGCCTTCATTCCAGCTGCCCTGCCCGGGGCATTCCCGCGGCTCTTCCGAGAANCGCGGGGCGCGCTACCGGCGTTGCTCCTCCATCTCCGCAGCCCTGCCCGCCGCGCCTCCGGGATGTTCTCCAGGAAGAGCCACGCTGACGTCAGGAAATCCACGCAGAAGGCGCTGGACCCCAAGCGGGACGTGCTGACCCGCCTGAAGCACCTCCGCGCGCTGCTGGGTGAGCGGGGAGTGGGATCGGGGGAACCCGGCCCCAGAGCCCGCCGTGGGGTGCCCGGGCAGAGCCGTGACCGCGTCTGCGGGCGCTGCTCGCCCTCAGCTGCGGTGTCCGGGGAGGCAGCAGCGAGCTCAGGGGTAGCAGGTCTCCGTGCCGCAGGCAGAGAGCCTCCCTAGCCCTGGGCTCCCGAGCGGCTCCCTGGACTCTCTCCGCCGCAGAGGCAAACTCGGTACGTGCCCTCCGTGGGGCGCTGCGGCAGAAAGTTCGAGGTGCGCGGTGCCCGGGGAAACTCGAGTGTGCCGGTGTCCCGGGGCTCTCGTTGGGCTGGGTGCGGAACTGCGGGAACACGCGCAGCCCCGGTCAGTTTCAGAGACGCGCTCGCAGAAACTGCTCTCGTCAGTAACATAAACTCGGGGCTCTTTGTTGGGTGTTTAGACTTCGAAATAAGTAATGATGTGGTGTTTCGTGGTGACTCCATCTTTGGGGCAAGGCTGGACGTGTCTCGGGGGCCCTTGCAGGTGGAGGCTTCCACCTTCACCTTCGTGGAAAGCCGCCGATGAGTTTCAGCTGCGAGCTGCGGTTCGGGGGGGTTTGGGTGGCCTCTGTTCGCTGTTCAAATGCGGCAGGAGCAGGGTCTCCTGAGGGAAAGAGGCTGTGCCCAGTTAGTGCTATACGGGCCCCTGCTGATTTCCAGGTGTTGCCGATTTGTTCCAGGGGTGAGGGATCATCGCCGATGTGCCGCACTTTTTCCTTGTGATCTGCTACTCTTAGGGAGCTGACGGGGGGCAGCTGCTTGGCGGACAGAGCGTCAGGTAGATTTGGCCTGGTGTCATGCTGTTGCGTTTGGTGACTCCTTAAATAAAGATGTTTGTGAGCGCTGGTTTCAGGTGAAGGCTTTTGCAGAGCCAGAGGACTGGCGGGGGCTGTGGTGTGTCCAGCTGCCCGGCTGGTCAGTGCAGGTACTGTCCGAGCGGCTCTGGGTATATTCCCGGGATGTCTGCGCTTGGCAACAGCGGTGTAGACATTTGAGGTAGCACGGGGTGGCTTCTGGAAGATGCTCTCTTGCTAGGACATACCCTTGCTAAGGTGTCTTCCGTGGTACTACTCAGTGCAGAAAAAAACTCCACACATGGGAAGAACCTTTCCAGCATGTAAAGCTTTTGGGATAAAGGCTCCAAAGTAGTTTTATTTCTTTTTTTTCTTTTCCCCAGATGTGTTTCTCCTTGCCCTGGCCAGGAGTAGGAATGTGTGTGTCTGTTACTCCAACTGCTTCCCTCGGGCCGCAGTGCCACATGTTCCCCAAACAGCTGCTCTTGCTCGGGTGTTTCCTTGGGAGATACCAACTCCTCTTCCTTTGTTAGTTTAAATCATGTGTATTTAATTGTAAACAAAATGTCAGTTACTCTTCTGTAATCCCACTGGTGCAGGAGGATAGAGATCAGAGGCAAGGTGATCATAGGGGAGGGATGAGCAAAAGGAATGTGTGTTTCCATNGGGGCTTGGAGCACACTGGGATAGTGGAAGGTGTCCCTGCCCATGGCAGGGGTGGCACTGGAAAGGCTTTAAGGTCCTTCCCACCCAAACCTGTGGTTCGGTGATTCCATTAATAAATCAAGAGCGTACCTAGGAGCCAGCTCCCTACGGCGCCTTCATTCCAGCTGCCCTGCCCGGGGCATTCCCGCGGCTCTTCCGAGAATCTCCGCTGCGTCTGGCGGGGCCGGGGTACCCCAGGAGGTTCGGGGGATCCCGCGGGGTTCCGGGGGTCCCGGGACGCCGGCTCGCGGCG
>VXBB01009993.1:314768-416436 GCA_013399915.1 Illadopsis cleaveri | reverse complement strand
GGTACTGTCCGAGCGGCTCTGGGTATATTCCCGGGATGTCTGCGCTTGGCAACAGCGGTGTAGACATTTGAGGTAGCACGGGGTGGCTTCTGGAAGATGCTCTCTTGCTAGGACATACCCTTGCTAAGGTGTCTTCCGTGGTACTACTCAGTGCAGAAAAAAACTCCACACATGGGAAGAACCTTTCCAGCATGTAAAGCTTTTGGGATAAAGGCTCCAAAGTAGTTTTATTTCTTTTTTTTCTTTTCCCCAGATGTGTTTCTCCTTGCCCTGGCCAGGAGTAGGAATGTGTGTGTCTGTTACTCCAACTGCTTCCCTCGGGCCGCAGTGCCACATGTTCCCCAAACAGCTGCTCTTGCTCGGGTGTTTCCTTGGGAGATACCAACTCCTCTTCCTTTGTTAGTTTAAATCATGTGTATTTAATTGTAAACAAAATGTCAGTTACTCTTCTGTAATCCCACTGGTGCAGGAGGATAGAGATCAGAGGCAAGGTGATCATAGGGGAGGGATGAGCAAAAGGAATGTGTGTTTCCATAATAAGGGTTTGTGTGAGCTTTGGATTGCTTCAAGTCCCTTAGCCACCTCTGTAAGTTTGTCCAGTGCCCACAGTGAAAGAAAAGATTCCATTTAAGTTGGTGTTGGTTATGACATCTGTCAAGCCTTCAATGGCCTTTAGGATCCGAGTTCCTGCTCTGTGGGATGCTCTGTCTGCATGGCGGGACAAAACACCATCTAGAACCACAACAGGACTTAAAAGTGGGTGTTCAGTTGTGTTTGAGAAATGACCAGAACATTTCCCTTATTTCTTTATTGCTATGGACATGTACTCATGGCCAGAACATCTGTTAAGTTAGTAAAGTTCTAAATATTGTTTGTGGAAGTGCCCGTAGTGTGGGCTTTCTGTTTTTTTTTAAGATAGACTTAAAAAGTAATGGCCTGACAAAGAGTGGGGGGGATGCACAGATTTGGCTCTTCTGCACTGGCCTTAAATGAAGCCTCTGCTCTTTCCCAGAGTGGTTTCTGTGGGACTTCTGTAGTACAAAAATGGATTGCTGCACCTTAAGAATTTTTTCTGTGCTCTAAAATATCCTTTTCATATTGAAACATCTCTTTCAATAGTGTTTTTTCCTTGGGCACAATTGATACACTCAGGAGTCAGGAGTGCTGCTGCTAACAGATGTTGGATGCTGCTTTGTCCAATGTTTCCAGTCTTTTCTCTGTTGAGCAGTGGACAAATACGTGGGAGACACACAGAATTAAGACTAAATATGAAATTTGTGAGGTTGTGAAGTGCAATCCTTAATTGTTGTCTTTAAAACGTACCCATTCAGAAAGCCCATGCTTTTCGTGGAACTGCCTTGATCAGAGATGGGATAACAAAGGAGAGTAGTGGGGTTTCAGTTCTGGCACTGCTTGGTCTTGCAGTTCTGTGCAGCTGCAGGAGCAATGCCGGCTGGGTGGAAACTTTCATTTACAGACAGTCAAAAGGGGATGTGTGCAAACTTCCTGTTGAATTGAGAGCTGGGGTTGTTCCATAGAGCTTGTGTGAAATTTGAGGTGTTAACATTATTTTGGAAGTTATTCCAGTTGGAGGGGTGTTTTAGTAATGGACTGTTTCATGCTGACATACTTTTTTTGAAGATAAGTAAGAATTGTACATTATTTCTGGGGTGAGGCTGATCATAAAAGTTTATCATTAACCAGGGTGTGGCTGTGAAATTCTCTTCATCTCCTATAATTTTTCAAGTACTTGAGGATTAAGAGAGCTTTGAGAAAATAGCATATAGTGACTTTGGAAGTTCATGGAATTAAGGGATGATTTCTAACAGGTGACTGTGATGATATTTGGCAGTTAATAGGAAATTAAAAGGCAAGTCCGTGTGCTAAGGACAGGCTTGGTGTCCCCTCTGGGTTTTTTTTTTTAATATGAGGAAGAGTAATGAGAGTTTGTCAATAGACTGAGGCTCTTACTAAGTGGTACCCAAGTGTTGACCTAAATCTAATGGTAAGGCAAGCTAGTGTGACTGACAGTTATCCAGTGAGCCAACATGTCCTATTTATAGAGAAGAAATAGGGTGTGACCCTCATGAGTGTCTCACTCTTTCCTGAGTGTTGCTGCAGCAGTTACTGTCAGGTGTTAGCTAGAATTGTGAGCTTGTCCTGTGTGGGCATGGGGGGAATAACACGGGTTTGGGATGGCTGCTGGTGCTCGCCTGAGGGGTGAGTGCTGGGTGCCTGTGTGCAGCTGTAGTAACCTAGGAGCTGTCAGGGAGTAAATATAAAAATAAACCCGAATTCCCGCAGTTCAGCCCCAAGCTTGCTGCCTCATTTCCTTGAGTACTTATAAATACTCCTTCAGTCAGTGCATTTTCCCAAAATCAGGGGTTTATCTTGTTATCTGAAGTGATAAGTGGTGCAGGAAAGTTTTCCTGATGTTTTGCATGTGAGAAGCAGGAATGAGCCATATCCTGCTACAAGTTGAACACATCTGTGAGAAAGGGCTGTGGCTGTAGGGATGCAGCTCACATCGCACTCACCCATGAGTCACCACCAAGATGCCACATTTAGGAAAAAAGGAGAATTTGCTTTTTTGGTGAGGCAGTTCCTTTCTCCTCCCTTTGCAGTTTAGAGTGAAAGTTTCCTTTTTGTTTAGATTTAAATGACCTCATTCCCTCATATGAAATCCCTGTAAATGAAAGCCTTGTTTTCCCCTGGAGTTGTGTTTAACAGGACGCATTCATGGAGGGGAATAATTGCACTTAGCTTGCAAATTCAGGACCAGTAGTTTGCAGGAAACAAATATCACATGAAAGAGTTTCCCTGCTCTAATTGTTTCCATAGCACAAGCAGCCAAGCAGAGCCTTACTACTGGAAAGGTATTAATTTAAATAAAAATCAAGTTGTCCTGGGCTAAGGTTATTCTTTCTTCCATAGTCATGGGATATTATTGAACCTTCTTGCTGGAATCAGCTTTATTTTGGGTAACTAATGGGTTTCTTGCAAGGTGAGGCTTCAGTGAGGAGATGTGATGTTAACTTCACCCTCTTCTGGGGGAAATCACCCAACTTTTCTTGACCAAATCAGTTGCGGTAAAGACCAAAGGGAGGAAATTAATGTGTGTTTGGCAAGTGTCAGGCTTAGAAAATGTTGGATTTTTTTCTTAGTAAATAATAAATTTATTTCAAATTTCAGACCCAAGTTAACAGTTAGGGAGGGAAGTGCTACATGCTCAAGTTGCCATTATTCTCAGAAATGAATTGGGAACATGCTGTTTTCTGGTTTGATCTGCTTGCCAGATGATGCAAGAACTGATTTTGTATCCAGGAATCTTTCCTGATGTTTTTCTCCAGCAGTACCTGCTTGTTTTGATGGTATGGAAGCCATTTGGGTACACAGGTAAGACTCACCCCCCTTGTTAGTTTTTTTGTGTTGGTTTTTTTTTTTTAATGGAAAGCAAATTAATCAAAGCCCCACTGCAGACACTCACAAATTCAGTGAAATTCCTTGCAAGGATGGACCCACATTTTAGTGCAGAGTACTCGGTGAACTCACTAGAATAGTTTTGTATTGCATTTATTTCATTCTCTAATGCTAAATTTGCAGAATGCCTGTAATTCTTGTCTTTCTGTGCTTGTGTGATTGCTCTGTTTGTTCCTCTTTTCAGATATTGTGGATGGAAGTGACCTGAAGCAGTTTTTTGACAACAATTATTCTCAAATTTATTTTATATTCTATGAAAACTTCATAACACTGGAAAACAGCTTGAAACAAAAAGGTAAGTTTTAGAGCTGTTGTTCAGTGTTCCATAACTCTGCTCCAGTGCATTCCATTAGAGCCTGTCCAATAGTTGTCTAGTCCTCAGTTATCTGTATCTACACTAATAGTTTCCTGCAGTACAGTGTTAGTATTAATAATTTTAACTTTATGGTAGCAGGAGAGACAAGCACGGAAAACCACTCTGAAATGAGAGCAGCAGCTGATCACATTTCTGGGTTAATTTCAGCATTTACACACCTGTCCTCTCACCTTGCTCCAGGCTCCTGCAGCTCCCTCTGCTCGCTGAGACACAGCCAGAGCAGAGAGAGGCACTGCAGCCCAGGCACAGCTTGCACTTGGGATCTTACTTTTATTATCTTGTTTTTATCTTATTTAAGATAAAAAGCAATTTTTTTGAAAAATAAACTGAGTGGCATCTTGGACTTCAGCTGAACAACAATGGTCTCATTCTGCTGTCTTTTACTGTATGTTTCTGGCAAGCAATATTGTTTTGTGTCTTGCAGGGAATAAATCACAAAGGGAGGAGCTGGACTCCATCCTCTTTCTTTTTGAAGTAAGTTTTCCATCCCATGAAAACTAATTTCTATTTTGAATCTCACTGTTATTCTGTGCTTACTTAGGGCTTTGCAGTGAGGCGTGAAACCAGGTGTCAGTCACCTGAGTTGTTATCAAAATGCCTTGGAAATCCAGCAAGAACACCTCTGTCCTGAGGATCTAGGGACTGATGCTCTGAAAATGAGCCGTGGATTTTGATGGAGTTTGGGAGCCCTACTGCAGTCAGTTGCATTGGTTCTGTTAGGCTAAAGCTTTCAGAAAGTCTGCTTTCTGTTGCTTTTTTCCTATTTTAATTAAACAAGTCTTTGCTCCTGTGTTTCTTGGAGGGCCAGTTCAGAAGAGCAGCATGTTTCCCCTCCACTCTGTTGGTGTGAAGTTGTGCTGTGTTTATTTTGCATGTGTCACAGCAGGAGGCTGGGCTCTGCTCCCCTCACATGGAGGCATCTGTTATGATTGCAGCATTGGGTCTTGCAGCTCAAGGGAAATAAAAGGACAGTAGTTGTCAGCTATTGCTCATCAGTTTGATCTGAGTGTGTGAAATGCTAATTTGGGTTGTTTTTTTTTTTAATTCAGTGTAACATCTTTTACTTCCAGAAGCATATCCTTCCCTCCTTCCCAGCACTGGCCATCAGAGCATTGGCAGTGTCTGGGGAGGAAATGTTACCTAATTAACTTCTGCACAATCAAATCAGGATTACTTTAATTTAAACAAGAATAGTCCGGGATAGATCATTTTCCAAGGTACCTCTTTGACTGGAGTTATTACCTAAATGTATCTGGATGTGAGAAAATATCACTGGACCAGATGAAAGCCAGACACATAAAAATGTTCTTATAATGCACACTGGAATTCTTAGCTTAAGCTCTGCCTGTCTCTAGTCAGAAAGCACTGGCACCTTTAATTATTATTTTTGACAGTGAATTAGGTAAATAATTGGTCAGATTTCTCTCTTAAGGTTAAGCACACACATCATCTACTGATTTCTTTCTGTTTTCTTTATTTCTTTCTCTGTTACTTCAACTGCTAACTTTTTACTTGAGTATGCATCATAGAAATGTCATCTTTGTTTATATTTTGGAGGGTTTTTTGGTAGGAGAAAAACCCCTCATACTTTCAGTGGGACTCTAGAAATTGATGCTAGAACAAAGGTTAATTGTTCTCAGCTCCTCTCACTCCCTCTGAAAGACCCCCAGACCCTCAGAAGTATATGGCTTCATGGTTTTGCATTAATGAGTAGTTTGTAGTTGGAATGGTATTTATACTAACAAGAAGAATGATGCTGTTTAGCCTGATGTGCCTGTAGTGGGGAAAATGGTCATGAAAATGATGATATAGAATCTTGGGGTTTTGTGATCTCGAATTCTCACTTCACTTGGATGTCTCCCTTTTCCTCTTCTTCCTTGTTCCCCCTTCTATAAGACTGCATTTTCACACTGAAATCTGAGTTGTGCTTTCTGCTCCTTGTGACATTAGCACGGATCTCCTCTAGGGTTGTGCCCGAGGTAGTGGCAAAGAATACGAGATGATAAATCTGCCAAGATTGTTTGGGGCGGGAGGAACTTCCTCCTTCTCGGTCCCCAGCCCAGCAGAGATGGTGTCACTGTGTAACTGAGCAGGGCTGTGCAGGTTAATGGCAGCTTGTTAATATGCTGGGGCCTTGAGTAAGGAATGACATTTCTGTGCCTGTGCCATTGAATGGGAAATAGCCAATGCTTACTCACCTGGCTAGAGGGAATAACTGGGCTTTCCCGGGGCTTGGAAAGGGGTGGCAAATAACCACCCCTTCATACTCCTTGAAAACAGTGGGAGAGCTTGCTGTCTGAATGAGAAAAAATTCATGGTTGTGTCTCAACCAGGGGCTGTTTGGGTCCCAGTGGAGGAGAGCTGTGGAACAGCCTAGTCACCCTGGGGGGCGTGAAGATCCTTTCAGTGTTTGTGTGGGATTTGGAGTGATTTCTTTCATGGTAGGGATCTGCTGGATTGCATGTGCAGTCCATGGATGGCTGACTCTGGGTGAGAACAGTCTGAGAGCCTCAGCACAGGACAGGGAGGCAGAAATGCCAAGTGATGAAACATTCATACTCTAAGCCATAGGAAACACAACTAATTGATTGTTAAGCTTTCCATATTTAGTGTGATGTCTGTGGGAGCCGGGGGGATGCTGCATCTTCTGCTAATTAGCTAAATAGGTAGTTACTTAGGATTAACAAATCCTGAGTCCCCGTGCTGAGGGTTAACAACTTGAAAATCAATAAAAATATTTATGAGGGAATTTTCTTTGCCTTTCCTGGCGGTTTGGTGGGATTGTGCTGCTGTTGTGGAGTGACACCTAGCGTGTGTATTGGGCAACAAAGGCTTTTCCCACAAATCCTCTGGAAACTGACTTGGCTTGGTAGTAATTTATGGAAGTTCTAATTTTACACATCATCTGCACAGCTTTGCCACACAGTTGTCAACTTTGAACAACATGTTACTCAAAGAGGAAATGTTAACCAGCAGGGAGGAATGTGAAGGGTTAACTGTTGCATTTAATATTGCAAAATGCTTGGGTCTAACTCTAAGGAGCTTTGGCCTTGTCTTTTCCCCAGTGGATATTTGTGAAGTGATATGGCAGCAATACTGTTATTTTTCCCTGTTTCAGCTAAAAGCCCAAAATTGCGTGACACGCAATTATTTTTTTCTGCTGAGGCGTGGCTCTCTCTACTTGCAGTGCATTTGCTGAACAGGTTACTGTTGTTCCTTGTATCCCTGTTCTCTTTTGAGGGAGCAGCTCAAAACCTCATATTTGAGGGCAGCTCTGAGCCCTGTGTGTTACAGACCTCCCAGGAGGAGCACTGTATTTATGTCCATTTTCTGGCTCAAATAACAGTATTGTGCCATCATCTGGTTGTGAAAGTTTGGGGTGCTTTTTTTAGTAATACAGTGTTTTTTCTTCCTTGCACCATCAGGTACTGATTCCCCTGACACTGTGGTTTTTAATCTCTAATGAAGTAAAAGCAGATCGATGGTTTTGAGATACATAGATCAATTTCTTCCCATTCTCTATAATTTTTCTGCATTAGTTGAGAACAGCCAAATCTGTTGTGCTAATGGTATCATAAAAGTCATTCCACTGATCTAACAACTTCACTGGATGAAATATTTTATGCTCAGAATTTTTCAGATGTAGAAAAGCTTCCCAAAATCCGTCTTTTGTGTGGAGTTCGTGGTTTCTTGAGCCTGTTGCAGATGTGAATGCTGGATCTCGAGCTCAGTAGAGCAACAAAGAGACTTTTTTGTTTATAACAGTAGAAGTGCTTATAGTTCTACTTTTCTACACATAGAAAATTACTTTTGGAACCATTTACAGTTTGTTCTGCCATAATTCCAATGACATTGCTGCTATTCTTAAAGCATTCTGTGGTAAATTCTAGCTATATTTTTCACATATTTTACTTTAGAGATCTTACTGTTTCTTGTTATGCCTGAGGCAGTGATAAGTGCCCTGTGTGCTTTGGGCAGACATTTTCCCTCAACAAATAACTGTAAATAATTTATTGATGCAATAGATGGAGTATCCCTTCATAAAGACTGAGCTGCTGCAGGCGTGCTGACTCCATTGGCCTCTTGGCTCATCTGAGTCTGTGAATAGGGGCTGGAAAAATTCTAAATTGCTGCAGGTTTTGGTAGTTGAACACCCTGAAACCAGCAGCAGCACTTGAGCACAGAGAACTGGGAGAGCTCTTCTGCCTTGCCTTGGCTTGAAGTAGATCCACTTGCCACTGACTCCTGAAAATTCCAAATCCATTCCCCTGGAGGGGATGTGACTTCAGGCTTGCCATTGGCACCACTGCTGGTTCTGCCTGCAGGAGTGGGTTTGCTCAGTGAGGTCCCCTTTGGGGTGGCTGTTGTTGATCTGAGACCAACCTGGCATGTCCCAAGCAACAGAACAGCAGTGCTTGTTGTCCCCCTGTGGCCGTGGGACTGGGAAACATCCTTTGGGATCCCAGGTGAGATGTGGGCCCAGCCTCAGCCTTGCCTGTGTCTTGCAGCAGGGTAGCCAGCACACGGTGATGGGCACAGAGCTGCCAATCACAGTGGGATTCAACGACGGGGGCAAAAACAAAAGGCTCTAAAAGAAATAGCAGTTTTGGTTAAGTCAGAGTGAGTCTGTTGAAATATGAACCTTGATGGTTTTTATTTTGCTTTAATAAAAGAGAGAGATACAGCTTCCAAAAGGCAGCATCCTGTGTAAACTAAGATTTAAACTTAACATTATTCCTAGTCATGCAGGAAGTCCAAACGAAAAAGAACTATGGATAATCAGTTAAAAGAACTGACAGATACCCTGATGTGTTGATCAGTAGTAATACCTAATTTCTATTTCAAGAGTGCTGTAATGGATTACCATATAGATGCAGCAAAGCACTAAGCATTAAATAGATCTATGTGTTTTCTGAAAAAGCAATATTATTTCGCACTGTGGGGTTTCTTAAAATATTTCTTATTAGTGTAGTGTGAAACTAGGAGCAGGATGTCAATAGCCTGCTCAGATTCACAGTGGTGTGGCTGACAGCCTGGGCTGAAGGGGAAGAAACTGTCATTTGTTCTATAGCAATAGCGATGCATGTTCTTTAGAACACCAGGGGTGGGAAGGGTGTACAAAATGTTGCTGAAGTGTGAAGTTGCAAAGAGAACAACTGGACCTGGTTCATGACTTGTGCAGTCTCACTGCAACACTGCCTCAGTCTGGGACTGCAGTGCTCGGGGCAAAAATCACCAGCTGGAAGTTGTGCTGATGCAACTGGGGCTTAACTTGTAACCTTCAGAATTTATATTTAATGGTGTAGACTTTACACCTGGGTAGCTTCTTTTTGCATTGCAGAAGCAGACATAGGCTCTGCATTCACATAATTTAGTGTCCCTGTTCTGCTGCAGAGCTGTGTTGTCTACAGTGCAGGAGGAGGACACAGGCTGCTTTTTGAGAATGCCTGGTTGCTGTGGGGCAGGACCATGCAGGTGATTAGTCACACCCTTGCATTTTTTTCAAAATAGATATATTTATTGTTTTCCTGGTTTTGAGATGCTGAAAAGAAGAATGCTAGGAAAGTGACTTAACAGTCTCCATTTTTGCTGTGTAAAGGCTTTGGGATATGGGAGTTTTTCTCAGATATGAACTTCTGTCCTCTTACTGATGGTTTGAACCCTTAAATTGTTTTGATTCAGTTCACTCACCTGACAAGGGTGTTGGATTCTGTGTTTTGTAAAGAGAAAAGAACAGTAAGCATGTTGTTTTCTGCCCCAACCCCCTCAGTTTTGTGCAGTTTAGAATTTAGTCTTGGTTTTCCTGCTCGTTGTTGAACTGTGCAGCAGCATTTGTTTTCCTGCTTTTCTCTGAACACAACCTAAAGTTCACTGAGACTCAGATGTGAAAATTGTAACCAAATTCTTTTTCAAATGAGTCTTTATTATGGAGCTTTGCACCTATGCAGCTCGCACCTCATCACAGCTCACTTTCTGGAAGGGAACTTTGTGTTCAAATTTAGGTGAAGCTATAACAGACTAAAACAATGGAAACAAAACACGTGGTTTTGTCTGGTTTTCCATGATGAATATGCCAATATGTGAAACTTCCTCCCTGCAGTGTATTGTGTGACATCTGAATCCAGCCCCGTGTCTGTTGCTGGTTTGCCATAGGGTTTTGTTTCCTGGAGCTTTTCCCCCACACCTTGGGCACACAGCTTGTGGTGAGCCTGGGCACAGACCCAGCTCCCGTGCAGAGCTCCTGGGCTAGCTTAGCTTGGGTTAGGTTAGAAGTGCTCCTGGGTCAGCATAGGACTCCTTTCTGCCCTGCACCAAGTTAAGTAATGATTAATGCCAGAAATTGTCTGGAGGAGTGGTAGGCTGCCAGTGTTGTAATGTTTAGATGGATAACGATAACTCTGTCCATGGATCCTGCAATCTAATCAGCAGAAGCCTGGTGCTTAACTAACAGGTAAAGCCCCAAATATGAGTCATGGCCTCATTTTTAACCAGTCAGATTCTTCATCCCAAGCATTCCTGCTGCCCACGGACAGGGAGCTCGACCTCTGGACCCTCTGCTCCTGAAAAGCAGAGGGTCCAGAGACAGCACCCTGCTGCCATGGTGTGCTGGGGAGGGAGCTAGGAGAATGACACTAGAACAAAATACAAGGAACGTGGAAAGGATGTGCCTGGTTTGCATTTTTATTCTGGTTCACAATTTAGAAATGGTAAATACTGTGTGGGGAGCACATGGTATGGTGAAGGTGTGGAAGAGGACCAGCCTGTCTGTGACCTGAGGTCTAGCTTCCTATGTCCATGAACTTCCATCCTCTGACGTGGAGAAAGGACCGTTCCATGTCCAAAAAGGCTATTCTGAGTGTTGAATATGATTTCTGAAGCCCTTTATTGTCAGTAGAGGTTTGTCCTGCTCCACATCTCACACATGCTCTGGCAGTGGTGCTGACTCTGTCACCCAGCTCCTCGGGGTGGCCCACAGTGTCAGATACTTGCTGGGCTGTGATGCTTTGTTTTTTCCTGTGAGCTTTTGGATGCAGAACACCCTCAAACGGGTCATTGTTGCTTAAGTGACCTATCATTCATTTGCATCCTGCATGTGGTATTGCTGACAACTTAGAGGTGCTTTATTGTGCAGAAATTCCTGCCAGTCATTTTGTTTGATAATTGCAAGGAACTCTGTCAGTCGTTTATAACATCATTTAATTTAATTTGATTTCCAAATGGAAATGTTCAAAACTAGTTTCCCATTTAAATATATCTTCCTAATTTCTTATTTCAATGGCTGAAAAGTTGTAAGATGGAGACATTTTTTGTGTGGAACCTGTGTGAAGCCGTGTGTACTCCCAGACCTTTGCGAGGTGGAGCAGCAGTAGGTGAGCTGTGCTACTGCCATACCTGTGGCCAAGTCCTAGTCCATGCTGCCACTAGTTTAAAAAGAAACTGTGTATATATTCCCATCTCATTTGTGTGTTGTGTATCCATTTCTCTGTATCCCCTGATGAACCAGTTTTATTACAGAAAATTTGACTAGCTTTGTTTCCTGCAGAAAATATTGCAGCTGCTACCTGAGAGGATTTTTTATCGATGGCATTTTCGCAGTATAGGTAAGAAGAAATGGTTTAAAACAAAAAAATATGAACTTTTTAGTGGCTTTTTTGGATCAATTTTTCTTTTAATGGGTGGTATAGGAGTAGAGTTATGAATACGTGGTATTTATGCAAGTTTGGCCTCAGCTGTCTTTCCCAGATTCTCACAAATTGGAGGATTTTCCCAGCATCCTATTAGAATATGGCCTTGGCCATGACAGACACAAGATACCCATGATTGGCTTCCTCAGACCAAGACTGTTCTTTACCCATGCTCCAGTGGTATTGGAGCTTCTGGAAGACGGGAGGGAATAGGAGGAGTCTGGCAGAGAGCAGCCTTGGATGGCCAGAACACCTTGAAGTCCTGTGAAGTGGTTTAACTTGATCATTTCCTCTGAATCAAATGCCTTGGATTTGTCATTGATTTTCAAATTCTGCTTCCAAATGCCACTAGTGTGGCACAAATGGGGTTTTTATGCTGCTTATTAAAATTTTATGATGGGCTCTATTCCTTCCAAGTAGGACTTTTATGTTGGGGTTGGGGTTGATTTGCAGCACTGTCTGACCAGCTGCCATTTTTGTCATCAGAACAAGGAATTGCTGTTGCAGAAGAACAATGAGCGGAAGTTAAAGGTCAAGGTTGTTGTCACATTTCCACTCAGCACTGACAAAAACAAGGGGAGACATCTGCCTGGCCATTTCATAACGGTTCAGCTGAACTAGTCCAGACCAAATTGGTTTTAGTTGGTTGCTCTGTAGCTGATATGTTCTTTATGCTTCTATCAAGTGGTCATAGCGGCATAATTTTTTTATCTGTGTCCAGAAAATGATGTACAGAATTTGGCAGAGCATTTATTTACACCTCTGCCTTGTGATTTCCTTTTGCTTAATGTTTGTGTGCATTAATAAGCATTTCCTATATATGTTAATAATTTTTATTTAATCTTGTGAAATAGTGAGATCTCAAGGGAAGGAGCCCATTTAAGGACTGTGTATAATTCACAGAACTTACTATTAATGTAAATAATTTCAGACATGGTCCTCTGACTAAACCCAGAGGACCTCACTGGAAAGATACATCACAGTTAATCGTGGGTGGTGGTGATTGTAACTAGTTTCAATTGGAGATTTCCCCCCATAGTTGTCTTAAAACCCAGCACAGTGGTCCCAGAGTAAAGTAGGCTTTCATGGAATATTTTTGAAAACGTTGTGGTGGGAAATGTCTGATAGGGTCTACTTAATTTTCCTAATCCAGGGTCGATTTTAAAGAAGCTTTTGCACACTGGAAATTCTCTCAAGGTATTGCGTTGATGTTTTCATATTTCTTTTCACTTTAATTCCTGTGAAGTATGATACTTTGCAACTTTCCAATAGCAGTGTTTTTCAGATTGTTAGGCTTTGTAATTTTTTCTTATTCACCTTTTAATCGTAAGTTTTGTTATTGTGATCCTTCATTATTTTAATATGTGTTTTCAGTCATTTTGCTGCTCTAATGACCTTTGTGTAGTTACCTGGAGAAGGTATTACAGATATTGCTTAATACCTAATTTTTGAAGCTTTCTCTGGCATTAGAGCTAGGATTATATTAATAATGTGAATGCCCTTGGTATGGTGGCAAGACTTTGTTTCATCCCTGTCTGGGATGAAGCGCTTGCCCTGCCTGTTGTGAACTATTTACCTGCGTTACTGCACTTACAGACCTGTGTTACTGCCTTTTCCCCCAAATGCACCCCCTTGCAGCTCAGGTGTGAAGGAATCCGCCTGTTCCTGCTGTGGCTGCAAGCCCTGCAGACCAACTGTGGCGAGGAGCAGATCCTGATGTTTGCCTGCCTGGTGCCCGGCTTCCCGCCGCTGCCATCCCCGCGCGGGCCCTGCACACTGGAGAGCCTGGTCAGCCCCCCGGCTGTGCCCGACGGTGAGCCTTCTCCTGGGGGAGGAGGCGATGGGTGCTGCTGGCTGCCCCTGGAATTAATTCACAGCTGGCCTGAGTGTGTCTGGCTGCTGGGTTGGTGTAGCTCTAGTGCTGCCCGCTCCTGTCACACTGAGTGGCTTTGGCTCTGGGGTGGTAGTTCAGACACAGCAGCAGCAGGAGCATTTCACTGCCTCACAAACAGGTTTGGAGGTTTCCTCCTTGCTGATTCACTGCTGGTGTCAGCTCTTCCAAGCTGGCAGGAAGAATCTGGTGCTATCCTTGCTGGGATTTGCTAGGGCTTTGGACATCCAAGCAGCTACAGGACTTGCACAGCGTGGTAGTGCCCTGATGGGTATTTTCAAATCAATCTTTTATAGAAAATATCTTTTATTTCAGTATTTTCATGTGTGCTATGCTTAAAATATTTGATTTTAGCCAAGATTTTTCCAGAAGAAATAACACCGCTTTTGCCAGCTGTTTCTGGAGAGAAAGTTGCAGAAGACCAGACCTGCTATTTTCTCCAGCTCCTGTTAAAATATATGGTAATTCAGGTGAGGAGGATGTATATTTGAAATACATCCTGGAGGATGTATTTGTGGTAGAAAGTTAAGCCTACACTGCATCTGTTTGGAGCTGGGTTTACCCTTCCCCAACACTTTTTTTACTCTTGTTTTTAAATGGAAAAGCATCCCAAATGTATTTCCTCATGCCATTTTTGGTGAAAATAAGAATATTGTCACACTTTTGTGATAAGAATTAATGAATGTTATCCAAACTTGCAGAATAACTGACTGTTTTATGTGCTTGTGGTTGCATTTAGAAAATTGATGCGAGGTAAAGATTTGGTTTGTTCTCTTTGGACACATACCTAGATGAAAAGGAATGTAAAGGACCACTGGAGGAAGAGATAGAGAGATGGCTTCTGTGATGTTTTTAAAAGGATGCAAGTGACATGTACATAAAATTTAATTAGGAGGAGATAGATGAATCTGTATAGGAAATAAATTAAGATAATGTATACATTTAAAAAGCATGAATTAAGCAACATTTGAAATAAAGTGGAAGCTGTGCAGACAATGAACATTAAAGAGCTTGTTATTAAAAAAGTAAATTATAATTAAATACTTTGAGATACACTTTCTAGTATGAAAAGGCAAGACCAAAATAATATTGGGAAAGGGTTTTGTCATCTTGAATAAATGCTTTATTTTAAAAGAGGCTGCATGAACTTATCAGCTTCTTCCACAGCACCCTTTTTTTACATATCAGAGTCTCACAACACTTCAGTTAAAAACAAAAATGTCACTCTTCTTTTTACAGTCTTGTTACCTGTGTGGGATCTAAACAAACCTGCTTATGTTACAAATCCCATTGCACAGCACTTCCAGTGTTTGTTTGTTTGTGTTTATTCTGATGAAGAAAATATTTATGGTAAAAGTAGAGTTCAAAGTAACTTTGTCAAAATGTATGCATAAGAAGCAAATTTATTGAGAGCAGAACAGGACAGTTGCTGTCCTTCCCTGATTAGAGCAGCACAAATACACTGGCTTCCACTGAGCTCGCTCGCTTTGGGGAGGCTGCTCTATTCTTACTTTCCATTCTTATGGCAGTTTGTAAAGGTGGTTTTGGGGCTGTGGTACTTTTGCTTCTCTTGCTAAAGTGCAGTTGCTTGTTTTTTATGTTCAGGGGGAAACAATTGTCAGTATAACACATTAACTTAAAGCTTGTTGTTTGTTTCTCTCTAACTCCATGAGAAAGGCTGCCAGCTTGGAGTGGAAGAACAAGGAGAACCAGGAAACTGGGTTTAAGTTTCTCTTTACTTTGTTCAGAAAATACTATCTTCCTCACTTGTTCCCATCTTTTACAAAGCTAACCAACCTCTACAAACCTGTGCTCGGTAAGTAGTGGGTTTTGCCTTGAAGTAGAAAAAGCCAGAGCCTGCTTTTGGTGGCACCTCTGTTACCTGCTGGTGTATCACTACAGCTCTGCAGGATGAGGAGTTTTTTTCTCCCTGGTTTCCTGTAAAATTAACTTACATTGTAGCAGGACTGGTTCTTCGTTTCAGCTTTTGTCCTTCCTTTTGCAGCCCTTCTCTTTTGCTTTCTTTTGTTTTGAGTGATACAAGTGATAACCTTAGGAAAGACCTGTGCTGTTATATTCTCCTACAATAAAGTTAGGATAGAATACAAACATTAATACAATAAAAGTAGTCAGTCATTGCATCTGTTATTTCTTGGGTGATGTGTTCAGTACATTTAGCCAGACTTGGGAAGCAATTACTAAGATTCCACTTCATTTCTTTCTTGCTTTTTGTCCCCCCACCCCCAGACATCCCTGATATCAGGCCAAGGCCAGTGTATGTCACTGCAACACGGAACAATGAGAGTGTCTACTGCACAAAAATCCCCTACATGGCAGCTCGAGTGGTTTTTATCAAGTGGCTTGTTACCTTCTTCCTTGAAAAGAAGTATTTGACTGCTGTTCAGAATACAAAAAATGGAGGAGAAATGCTCCCTAAAATTATTCAGGTGGGCTTCAAAGTTTACCTCTCTTCTTGCATGCATGCTGACCTTGTGGGTGATCTCACTGCACTGACAGCTGAAGCACGAAGAAATGCTACCCCATAGTGAGTAAATGATGTAGCTGTTTATTTGATTTTCTTCAATGGAGGAGGGAATCTCCAAGCAAAACCCTTTGGTAATTCACCAGAAGTTTTTTTTTCCCTCATAACTTGTTGCATTACTAGCTTCAGCATATTATATTTAGAGTTTTGGCATTTACTCTGTAAACTCTCATATTTGGTGGTTCCATGGACCATCTCCCAGTGACATCAAAGGCTGCTTTGTTCTCCTCTCAGTTATAGGAGCTGTTTACAATGAGATAATAGAGAAATATTTCATTTATAAACTCATGGTTGAGACTTCTCTAGTGTTAGATGCCTCACAATGAATTTTATAAATCGATACTTCTGAGAGACTCTCCAGCTTCCTGTTAAGAATTTAGAATCAGTCTCAGCTTACATTCACGTGAAGTGTCAGCCGTGGGCTCAGTTTGAGAGGTTGCAGAATGCATGCAGTGCCAGGGTAAAACCTGGCAAAAAGGTGTTGGGCATAATAATGTGTAGTGCTAGAATCCATCTTTTCCCCAAGATAAAGGGACTTGGGGACTCCTCTCCACTGCGTCTGTGCCTTCCCTTACACTCATAATGTGGAGTGGACAATTCAGTCAGTTGTTGTGTGCTGTAAGGAAGTTTGTGAAGACCAAACTCCTTGGATGGAGCAGTAGACTGAAAGTTACTGTGGCTGACTGCTGGAATGGCAGTGTTGTGCCAGACAGGGTATCCCGAGCTCTCCATGAGGATCCCAGTGGTGTGGTGGGTGCTGCTGCAGTCAGTGATAAGCTGTGCCATGCTGTGCCTGCAGACGGTTGCTGTGAGCCAGGAGAAGAGTGCGGAGTTGGAGAGTGGTGCGGCGCCGGCGGGCGAGCAGGAGCACAGGCACTCCAACAGCAGCAGCCTGTCAGACAGGAGGCTCAGCAGCTGCAGCCTCTGCAGCGTGGAGGAGCAGCACCGCAGCGTCTATGAGATGGTGCAGGGCATCCTCCTCTCCACACGCGGATATGTCAACTTTGTCAACGAAGTGTTCCGCCAGGTCACTGCCTGCGGCTGCTCCTTGCCCTGGTTTTTGTTTCTGAAGGGAACGGGTGTGAGAGACACCGTGGGGGGCTGGTCACAGGGCAAACTTAGTGCTGGTCATAGCAGCAGCCTTGGAGGTTGGGCTCCCTCCTAGGTGTAGTTTAACAATCAGATTTTGGAATTGTTGTGGGGGCTGGAGCTTGCAGCTTAAAATGGCAGTGTGGGTGGTGGGGTATGTGTTTTATGTGCACCACATCTGTGTCCTATGTGGAGTGAAATCAGTGAACTTTCCATTTCAGGCTTTTTTGTTGCCGCCTTCTGATATATCCGCAACACGGAAGGTGGTGAAGGTGTACCAAAAGTGGATACTGCAGGAGAAACCCGTGTTCATGGAAGAGCCAGACAAGAAGGAGGACAGCCAGGATGCTGTTGTTCCCTTGGAAAACTCAGTGCAAACAGATGGTAAACATGTATGGTATCCCTGTTCCTTACTTTGTCCGCTGCAATATGGGGCTTTTCATCTCACTCTGTAGAGGAGTAACAGTTTAAATTGTGTGGGGAATAGGGGTTAAAAAATGCTTTTATTTAAGGACTCACAGTTGAAATAGTTACTGAGTAGCAATTGCAGTGCAGGGGAGGGTTGCAGCTGGTTTGAGAAACATAATTTGTGGTTATTCCCCGTATATATAAATATAACAGCAAGAACTTCGTTGAAGAAACACTGATGGGTTTTGTAGTGCTGAAATTGACTATCTGCTGGCTTAGGGCCTGGAGAAGTATTTCATTTTGGTGGTGCTTAAAAATTTGACAAAATGCGTTACTTTGTGTATACTGTAACTGGACACCTTAATCTAGGAAATTTAACTGTAGGTACAGTTCCTGTGCATCATATTTTAATATCCTGTTTTGAATCACAGGTAAAAGTTCTTTGACACTGTTGACACTGTTTAAAGGGAAGTTTTCTACTATAACTGAATAAGAGGTTTGATTTGTAAAACAGTGAGAATTAAAAGGTTTTTACTTTGTTTTGTAGAGAATTTTTAGTTTTGCCAGACATTAATTTCAAGCGTTACTACAAAAACTACGAAAAGCGGTGTAAAGTATTTTTAAGTAACATACCTTTTAAAACTTTCATTAGCCTTTAAATTCCATGTTTGGAATGATGAAATAATAGCCAGGAATTCCCTGTGGAAATGAGTGTGTGCCACGCCAGTTCCCCCACTTTTGCTGCTGACCTTGGGGATGGTTTTTTTCAGTCTGGACGTGTTCCTCTGTGCCCTGTCGCTAACCAGGCTGTGTTTGGCAGCTCTCCTTGGAGCCCTGCGGACACAAGCGCTCCTCCAGCTGGGGCAGGACCTACTCCTTCACCAGCGCCGTCAGCAGGGGCTGCGTGCTGGAGGATGAGGACAGGGATGTGAAGGCTGGTGCTCAGGCCGCGCTGCAGGTGAGCTGGGTGGGATCTGGATTTGCACTACAAATTCTGTTACAATCTCCAAGATGGAGGAAAAGGACACCAGGGCATGATTGGTTTTGTAAGACACAATTTGGACTCCATGTATCACTCTGAAATATGTGTATTAAACCACATGACCGTGTCTTAAAGCCATAGATCTGTATTTTAACACAGAAGTGTAATTTTTTTCTTCCTGTGAGTACTATGAATTAATCAGAATGCATTTACTTTTGCTGAGCTTCATTTATTGAAAATACTGGTGGCTATTTCAGCATATGGTGGCTGGAGGAACGTTCTCTTGCCTGCCCAAGCAGAGACACCCAAAAACCCCATACTGAGCCTTGGTGGGTCTGTGATGCCACCTGGCTCCTTGCTGGAATAACATAGAAAAATAAGGTGATGGGTAAAACATGAAACTCTTCTAAGGAAAGGGAACAGTTTAACTGAAGCAGCACAAGTATTTTGTTGTAGGTCTTGTTAATTTTCATTCCTAACACTGCACAAACGGGCTGTCAATGCCAGGTATTCCTGACAAACTCAGCGAATGTTTTCCTGCTGGAGCCATGCACTGAGGTCCCTGTGCTGCTGAAGGAGCAGGTGGATGCTTGCAAAGCCATTCTCAGCATCTTCAGGCGCATGATAATGGAGTTGTCCATGAACAGAAAGACGTGGTAAGATTGACATGGTGTAATTTGAGAGAAAAAGTTGTTACAGTCCTACCAAGTTATTTTACAAATGATCTGTGAAGTCCAAAGTGTGCCTGCATTCTCAATAAATAAGGCTTTGCTGAAGGATTAATGAGCAGGTACAACTAACAGAACACCTTTTGTTTTGGAATCAGGGAACAGATGCTGCAAATACTCCTCAGAATAACAGAAGCTGTGATGCAGAAGCCGAAGGAGAACCAGACAAAGGACATGTTTGCTCAGAGCATGGCAGGGCTGCTGTTCCGAGTGAGTGAATGGGGCTGGTTGGTTTGTTCTGTCACAACTGCCCACAGTTTTAGTTGAGCACTATAAACCTACTTGCATTACTGTGAAGGAGGGGTTTCTTGTGTTTTGCTAGTAATTATTTTGTAAACTGTTACTAACAGGGGGAGAGTTGGGTTTACTCTGTTCTTCAGGGCTCCATTACAAACTATGGTAGCACAGATGGGATATTTTCAGTGAGTGTCTATAAAGTGTAAGGTTCAAGTAATGGTTTTTCTAAAAGTCCAGCTGGCAAGTCAAAGCTGAGTCACACTGAGTGAGGGAGACATTTGTGTTCCTACTGTACTTCCAGCCTGAATAGCGTAACTGGGTGTGTAGTGCTGCCCCAGAGCTCAGTCACTGCACTCGTTCAGTGGGTGTAAGACAATCCTTCATTCTGCTGTTATTATACAGTGTCTTATTTCAGTTTGCCAGACAACATGTAGCCTAAAATTTTTCTAAATTTCCTTCATCAGTAACTTCCCCCATTATTTCTGTGAGTGTTTTCTGAGGGAAAAAAAGCGCTGCACATCAGTTGTACCTCACCAAAAACGTGTGCTGATGTGCAGGCCAGTGTTGTGTGTTGGGCTTGGTGTGCTGAACTCATCTTGTCAGCTCTGCCCGAGCTGCCACTGGTGTCTCTTCCCTCAGACCCTCATTGTAGCTTGGATCAGAGCGAACCTGAGCGTTTACATCTCCCGGGAGCTGTGGGATGAGCTGCTCAGTGTCCTGTCCGCCCTGACGGACTGGGAGGAGCTCATCAACGAGTGGGCCAACATCATGGATTCTCTGACAGCAGTGCTGGCCAGGACCGTGTACGGCGTAGAGATGACAAACCTGCCCCTGGACAAGCTCAGTGAACAGAAGGAAAAAAAGCAGAGAGGCAAAGGTTCTTCTTTGTGCTTCAATGCTTTTTGTATCAAACTGGTTAAATATTGAAGCTTAATCTTAAAAATTAATTTAATGTTAAACACTACTTAATCTGGTAAGAAAACCTGTTTAATCAAATGTGAAGCACTTGGGATTTGCGTGTTGTCATCCTTCACTGGGGAGGAGAGGTGGTTGGGGTCAAGCTGTTTGGCAGGCTGGGGCCTGCACCTACAGTAGGGTTTTTTGGATAGCAGCAATGAAATGTGGTTTCCTGTGCTGTTGGCTGGCACTGGCAACTCTGTAAAAATTCCTTTCCATGTGTTTTTAGTAAAGTTTCTAATTTACAGTACTTCAGCTGCCTTTGCATGTCATCTTGAAATAGATGCACATAGTTTGAAGTACCAGTTGTCTTTTATTAATAGTAAAAGTTAACCTGTGTTGTTCAAAGTATTAATATTTGCCATGTCTGAGTCCACTTGTACTTCAGCAAAAATACATGCCAAAGCATTCAGTGCCAGAAAATTTTGTGTTCTTTGTCCTAAGGTGGTGTTTTAGAGCCTCAGAAGACAGCTGTAGTAGGAAGATCTTTTTCATTAAGCTGGAAAAGTCACCCTGAAGTTGTGGAGCCGATGAGATTCAGAAGTGCCACAACCTCTGGGGCCCCAGGCGTGGAGAAGGCAAGAAACATTGTCCGTCAGAGAGCCACAGGTTAGACCATAGCTGAGTGCTTTGGTACCCAGACACTGAGTAACACTCAAGTTTTAAATCTGCCTCTGAGGGGTGCCTGCTGCCAAAAGCAACTTAATAATTAACTTCCCCAGTGGAGAGGTTGCACATCCGTGTCTGGATGTCTTGGCCAGTGTGAATCACAGAGTCAAATTCTCTGTATAAGCTTTTAGCTACAGGACATTGAATTGTGAGTTAAACCTGTGTACATTAGAGGTTTTCCTAGAGAGTTATGTTGCTATTTTTATCAGTTCCTAAAAAAGCATTTACTACTGTCAGGCAGATAGCAAATATTGATACAACTATTTCCTGGGAGCGCAAGGTAAACCAGGTATTTAATAAAATATTATGCTTTCTTAGTTGCTTTATGTGCTCTCTTTTTATTGGCATGATGAGGTTTTCCTCTCATGTTTACTTTCGGAAAGAGGAAGGCAGGAGGGAGACTGGGGTGAGGAATTTTGGGGTAGTGACTGAGACTCCAGACATGGATAAGATCCGGATTTGTTCAAGCATTTCAGCAGCCTGAACCTGATCTGCCTTAATTTTATGTCAGTGTGTTTCCATGTGCCAGTTAGCTGGGGCAGACTCCTGTGGAAATCCCCCGCTTTGTGCAGGAGCTGCTGGGCTGCACAGCTCCCTCCCAGGTTCCTTACCAGGAGAGCTGAAAGGAGGGGAGGGCACTCCAGGTGGTTTGTGGCTCCATGGCTGAGCCACAGCCTCCAGCCTGGATCACAGAGCACTTTGGCAGTGAAGCCAGTTCAGTCTGAGTTTTATTTTTAAATTCAGCTAGTCCCTGTTTGTGCTCCAGTGAAGGATTCTCCCTACTGCTGCAGCATTTTCCCCTTTAACACTCTACCAGAGCAGTATGGAGAACCTGGAAGTGTCAGTCCAGGGTTTTTCTTGTTTGTGTATGTTCACATAGAAGGCACTTCCACACTTACTGTTGATCAGAAATCTCTGATTATTGCCCTTTCAGTGTGAGAGTGTTGCACAGTATTAATTTACATCTCAGGGGAGAAACCCCTGGACTTACTGTTGTAAAGCTTTCTCCCAAAACACTGGGTTTTGTTGTGTTGTGACACTCAGAACTGCAATATTTCATTGTGCTCCTGATGTAATTATTGCTCTATTTTTTTCCTGTAAGCTAAGCGAAGTCAGTCTATCAGCAACTGTGTCCATCTTTATGAGGCATTGCCAGCCACTAAAAGTGTACCTCTTCTGCTTCACACTGTGAGCTCTCTCTTCCCTGGTATCTCTTACACTTCTTGCTCTCAAAGATTGTCAGGTACTGTACTTTAAAGTCATCTTTGATCTCAGTGTTGTCTATATTTTTAAACTGCTCTCTGTCTGTTCCCTTTCTCTCCAGTTTGTTTTTCTCAGAATGTTTGCAGCACTGCAGCAAAACAGTTTTTGTTCATGTTGCTATTAAAGATTGCCATCAGTTGCAATTAGATCTACATTGCCAAGTATCTAAAGTGAAAAATCCCATGTTTTGCTTCCTGGGAGGGATTTGTAACTCTTGTGTCCTGCCCAGGGTCATTACCTGCGGTAGCAAGAGAAAGGAGAGTTTTGTACGTGGTGCTTTATGACCCTGTGGGGATTCCTGCTGGGTGAAACATCTTTGGTGTGTTTTCATCTCAAGTTATTTTGGGGGAAATGCTGAAATTTTTCCAGTTAGTCAATTGCATTGAATGTTTTATTTTATTGCTTTCTGTAAGACATTGAAAGTCAGCTGAAGTCAGTAAATACCAGAAATGTTAGGTTTTGTGCATATGCGTCCTGAGAACTTTCTGAAATACCTACAGTGTTTATTAGGTAGTAAAGCCATATTAAAACTTGCACACTGCTGGATGGAAACACTGGACTGTTACAAACATTTTTGGTTTTTTTTCCCAAATGCAAAGAGGAACACATTCCTAAAAGTGCCGTGTTGCTCTGCAATCTCAGGAGTTCCTGTTGTTCCTTCCCCAGTATGTCAGTTTACTTTCTCTTTGGAATTTTTATGCCTCTTTCTCCTCCTTTTGTTTCTCATTTGCAGTTACAGCCAAACCAAAACCTGCTTGGATTTGTTCCTCACAAGCTAAACCCAAGTTATATGCAGCTGAGAGGTTTTTTTATTCTGATTTTTTGCCTTTATTCCTCCTCCCTTCCCCTCTTTTTGGAGTCACCTTCTTCCCACACTGCATTTAGGAGAGTTTTGTTGCCTCTGCTCTGTTCTTTCTGTCTCCACAATGAACAGAGGCCAGCTGGGGTCTCTAGTACTGAAAACTCAGCTTTGTTCATGGACCTCCTCCTGTTTGTTAACTCCCAAAATCACTTCTCTCCTTTTCTAGACCTTTTACGCTGCTCATACATCTCTCTTTAAACTTTACAGTTTTTTTAAGGAAATTTTATAGAACTTAAATTCCAACTTGTATATTTTACCTTGGGCATTTTAAATATTTGCAAGGGTCACTTTTTCATAGAGCTTTCTTAGGCAAGGAGTTCACAGACGTACATATGAGCTCCTGCAAATATTTTGTGTTGTAATTAAATCAACAGAAGTTGAAGAATCTCAACAGCTGGAAAATTCAGAAGTAGCAGAAGCTGCAAGCCCATTTGCAGACCAAGAGCAGCAGCTAACTCGAAGCAGCAGCACTTCGGATATTGCAGATCAGATTCCATCTGAATTTTTTCAAGGTAATTTTAATAAAATACAGCAATACTGTATTTTTCAAGGGAAAGTGTTGAGACTTGTTCAGCCTTACAAATGCTGCTCTTACTTTGGTTTCCAGTTCTCCTCTAAAATGTTTTTTATCTCATTTTCTTAGTCACTTACCACTGGTAAGTGGTTGAAAGAACCTTTTTTAAAGAAGTTAGAGACCATGAATGCAAGATGTGACCTTTTGTAAAGCAGAGAGGCCAAAAATGAAACCTGGAATGTGTGTGCATTTTGCATGTAACTGACTTTCTTTCATCTGACTTGCATTTGAATTTTGTGTATTCAAGCTGCAGTTGAAGTTCAGTTCCCCTCCTGTAAGTATGTTATGCTTCTGAAGAATTTTTCAAAGCTCTTGTATCCCATTTAAGTGTTGTATGGCCCTTAAGTATAAATATGAAACGTGTAAACATCGCTGAAATTTACATGAGACTTGCTGCGTATTTTTGTCCCACGAATGTTTATAGTTCTTGTTTCCTTTCTGAAACTTCTAGGTAAAAAGGCTGGAAATTCAACTTCAGACTCCAAATCAGTTCAGGAAAATAAAGGATGTGCAAAAGAGCATGAAGCCCAGCAAGTAAGGCAAACTCAAAAGTAATTTCTGATAAGATCCTAGCAGTGTTTTCTTTCTAATCAGATGCCTTTTTTTAGCATTCAGAAACTCTAGGAGGTGAAAGTGTGAAAAGTTATTGATCCCATTTCTAGCATGAAATCTGGAAGTGAGCTGTAGTGTGTTATTGTCCTGCTGGGTGTGATCAGTTTGTGTCTCCTGATCTCGTCAGCTGCTTCTGCAGGTTTATCTCAGTTCTAGTCTTACACAAGGCTTTGGTCCTTTTTAAAAATATTAAACATCAACAAGAAGTTCATAACTTTTAAAAAACAAATAATTCATGGCTATTACAGGGCTACAGTACACTGGAATAAGTGTTTGATGGTTTAAAGTACTGATGAAAATGCTTCTCTTCAGCACAGTTCCTATCACCAGCTGTGCGTGGCAGATGTTAGTGTGAGTTGACATTAGCATAGACCAACTTCATACATTTTAATGGCAACTTTTGAGTGAACAGTTGAAACAATAAATGACTCAGCCTGGTCATCTCTATGAAATATGAAGGCTGAAAGATGTTTGTTTTTTTTTTAATACCTTAACAAATTATTTCACATGTGTTTGAAAAACATAGGTAAAAAATCCTGCCTGTTGGTGTGAAAACTGAAGTTGTGAAAGGGAGGATTAAGAATGAAATGGAAAGCCTGATGTTTGTCTAAGGACATTGACAAACACTTTGATAGTCTGAATATTCATGAGAATGTCTTGAGTGGGTTGTGGTTAATTTCTAAGGACTGTGTTGGTGTGAAATCTGTTAGAATGTGGTGTAGTGCTCAAAGCTGTATAAGCTGAGATGAATTTTTTCTCTGCAGGTGCTAATGTGGAGCAGCAGCAGTACAGCTGAGTTGGATCTGAAAGCAGACTTGCAGCAGTCACACGGGTATTACAGAGAGAGAGAGAAAAGTGAGTGCCCAGAGAGTGCTTTTGTCAAGTGCAGCACCTGAAATCGGTGCTGTGATTTTGTTGCAGGCAGCCGAGATGCTTCTCCAGGGCACTCTGCTGCTGTAGCCCAGGGTGCAGGTATGAGCAGGACTGTGCTGTTTGCAGGTGAGAGCGTGAGCAGTGACATGTCCCTGGGCTGTGCAGCTGATGTGGACATCGCGCTGGCGGCCTGGCAGGCAGCCGAGGATGACCCCGAGGCCAGGCCGGGCATGGGTGCGGATCCTGTGACGCAGCGCTGGCTCCAGCTCAGCCCCTCGCAGGAGCCCACCAACCTCACAGGTACCGTGGCTCCGCCTGTGTGTGAGCTCACGCCTGTGCCCCAAATAGGAGCTTGTGTGCCTCGCTTGGCTTATGTGACAAGTGGCACCAAGTGAGCACCATTCATCGTGCTCACTCAAAATGGTTTTGCACACCCAGAGCGGAATCTTCAATTGATTTGCCAATAAATGATGATCCAGAAAGCCACCACCCACCCAGCTGAAAACAGCTGGCTTTCTTACAGTGCCCAGTCAGGCTGTGGTAGCTGGGCACTCGTGGGCCTACCCCAGTGTTGAAGTACAACACACTAATTTATGTTTCAAGTGAGCAGGTTTTATTTCATAGCAGCATGGTCTGAGGAAATGTCTTACTGTGTTTTTTGATTGATAGGAAATAAGTGGTTCATTTTTTGCCATTTGTAAAGGTAGCTTTCATCTGGTGATGTGAGTCAGATATTAGGTCAGGAACTGAATGCAGTAATGTGGGCATATCTTACAGGCTGCTTTCCTAATGGATACGCAATTTCAAGGGTACTTTTTCATGTAGACTTTTCCTTTGAAATATCTGTGCTTTAATAAACCAGCACACCCAGTCCAACTGCTCAGGCTGCTGCTGTGAAAAAGGTAACACTGCCAATGGTAAAGATGATCGTGGGTGATAAATTCATTGTTTGTGGCTGTGGTGCAAGAATTGCTCCTTTGGGGGTTCAAAGAGAAAGAACCACATGTAGTAACCTGGCAAGTAATGTGTAGTGAAAGGAGAAGTGAAGTAACCGATGTGTCATTGCCCAGCTGAGCCAGAGTGCCCTTGACTGTATTCCTGCCTCTCAGTCAAGTCACAGCTTGCTTTGCTGTGGAAACCTGATGGGGTAAGGCAGAAAAACACTGACACCACCACTGAGCAGCAGAGATGTCACTTTCCGGAGCACAAATCTGTAGAAGGTCATTCTAATATGCTTAATAAATAACACCTGGTTTAGCACTTTAGAACGTTTTAATGCTACAGCACAAAAAGGGGAAAATATTCCCAAAGTTGTTTTTTAAATATATTCAAACATAAAAGTCTCTGAAATGCCTTTTATTTCACTAACCTTCCTTGAGTTCTCAGAGGACATGAGTTATTTACTTCTCCTGGTGTAGAGGTTTCCTGCAAGCTCCCTCCATGCCTTGGCTGCTGCAGGTACATGTTGGAGTGTGGCTGTGATGCTGCCTGGGACAGGAGAGCAGCTACCAGCTCTTGTCATTAAAATGCACACTTCAGTGTGGGTTTGTACTGTTTAAGAATATAAATCCCATTACCCTGACAGTCTTCTCCAAGCCCTGCTCTCTGTGCACTCTGCTCTCTCAGGAGCTGCTCTGTGTGAATGGTGATGCCTGAGCACATTCCTCAAGGCTCTTCAGCTGTGGTTTCTTACTCCTTTGTCCAATTGCATTGCCAGGCCTTGCTACACTGTGTGACCGTAAAAAAAAAGACTTTTATAAATACAGAAATATTACCTGTAAGAGCCAGTTATTGATCGAATATATCCCTCAGGTACCTGAATGTTGCATTTAGCTGCATTTGCCTCCCTGCTGAAAAGCCCTCCGGGGTGGGGACAGTGTGGTTTGGCAGTGCTGTGCCCTGTGGCGCTGTCACCTGTGAGCCCCTTTGCCTACATTTGCTGCCGTGTTTTTCTTTGACTCACAAGCAGCTCCAGCAATGAAAGAGATTTGGGGGAGAGAATTCTTGTGAGATGGGAGATGGTTAGGAGGAGTAATGGCCAGATTTTGTTGACCAAATTCATGCTTAGGCTGCATTTCTAACTTGTGGAAATGTAACACTTTAAATTTACAGACAGCAGTGAGTTCCTGGCTGACAACTGCAGTATAATTGCTGGTGGAAGCCTTGTTGGCTGGCATCCTGATTCTGCTGCTGTGCTGTGGAGGAGGATCCTGGGAATACTTGGAGATGTGAACAACATACAGTCACCTAAAATCCATGCAAAAGTTTTTGGCTACCTTTATGAGCTGTGGTATAAACTTGCAAAGGTGTGTGATACTTATAGCTAATGATAACGACACCTTTCTTTTGTTGTGGAAATGATTATTAAATGGGATTCAGTGTTAGTGCCTGGAGCATAAGCATGGCATGGGAGGCCTCTGATGTAAAGGAAGCTTTGTCTTGTTTGATTTCCAGCAGCTAATTCCAACAGATAATCCTGTCCAATGACAAGAGAATTTAAATGGGGTGAGGAAACAGTAGCAAAGAAAAAAGAAGTACAGGCATTGGTATTTGTGTAAAAGCCCACAGTGTGACTCGAACTGGTAACATTTGCTTTGGCCAGAGAGCAGCAGCATAGAAGAAGCTTTCCTGGTGGTTTTGGCTGAAGTGGGAACTCTGTATAGCCCCAGGTGTAGTGCCTGAATATAAATAAAGTAAAATTAAAACATAATAATGCGAAAAAAAGGGCATTAAAAAAGATACTGGTTTTATTAACACTCTCCTTTGAAAACCATCAGATCCGGGACAACCTCGCTATCAGTGTGAACAATCAGTCAACTCCCTCTCCTCCTGTCCTGATCCCTCCTCTCAGGATATTTGCATCATGGCTATTCAAGGTCAGTTCTGAAAGTCTCACACAGGAGTATTTTCTTCTGTATCAGAGCTGAATAGGTATGTATTTAGTTGCCTTATTTTTAACTTTCACAATCACTGCTGGCCAAGACAGCAAGTGCCCTCCAGAGACTCATTGGAACTGAATATAAGTTAACGTGCACTTTGTGGGAGAGCTGCTGGAGATGCATTGCATGGGCTGGCTGGAGGGGAAAGCAAGGAGTGCTGCAGGATCTGTTGTTGTTGCAGGCAGCCACACTGCCCAGCGAGTACAAGGAGGGGAAGCTGCAGGCATTCCGGCTGCTCTGCGCCATGATGAGCCGGCGCCAGGACCTGCTGCCCAACTCTGACTTCCTGGTGCACTTGTACTTCGTTCTGCGCTTGGGGCTGACCAGTGAGGACCAGGTATGAGCTGTGCTTCCTGTGCCACTGCTGCCCCGTGCCATGGCAGCAGGAGGTGCTGCCAAAACCTGCTGCTGCTGCTGCTGTGGGAACAGTTGTTCTGGGTCCACCTGTCCTGGGCTGGACTCAGGAGTAAAGTGTTCGGTGTGAGGCAAGGAAAAGACTTAATCGGGCTGTTAGATGATGGTTGTCTCACAGAAACAACTCAGTGCTCATGGGAACTCTTAAGAAATGTTCTTTGGACAAAATGAAGAACACTTCCAGTTTTTTGTAGCTGTAGGAATGAGAGCAAGGGCTGCAGCTCTGCTAGGGGTGGTAGCAAAGGGCACAGGGAGACCCCTCAGGAAATTCTGGGAGTTGCTGATGGTGCCTTTAGGAAACCAGACATATTTGATTGCTTCTGAGATGGACGAGGAAAAGAAGGAATTGTTACCAGACTCTTGCCCCCTCGATTTCCCTCCTGAGAAAAGTTAGAGCATTTGGAAAACACTCTTTTTAAGTAGATAAGAATAGAGAGGCAGGGGTTTTCTCCTGGAAAATCCTAGAAGTCCTGCTGCAGCTGCCCATCACTCCAGGGTTCCCCAGGTATTTTGCAGCCCCACACTGCAATCCCTCCATGGCTTCTGTGGATATTTTGCAGCCCCACACTGCCCATCCCTCTGTGGTTTCCCTGGATATTTTGCAGACTGCTGCTGCTCTTTGTTCTTGCTCTCCACTCTGGTGGCTGCGTTTGCCTCTTGGTGGCACACTTGACCAGAGGTTGGCTGGTGTGTGCATGTCCTTCCCGCCATGCTTTCCTCAGCTGTGGAACTGGGTGATGTGTTAACTGGCAGTGCCTTGGAGTGTGGTGTTGATGGGAAGCAAGGTCCTTACTCCTGCTTCTGTATTTCCAGGGCAATTGGCTCCAAGGTGCTTGCTGGGTGCTCAGAGAGTGGGAGTCTTTTAATCAGAGAGAGTGTGGAATCACAGAGCACAGGATCTCTGGAACAGGGATCCTAGCATGCTTTCCAGGATTTTAGAAATAAAATAAACTCGGGGGTGGCTTTTTAAGCACAGATTGGGTTTGTCTGCTACGCACAGGCATAAATTCCTCCCTTTTAAGGAATGTTCACAGAAGGAAGGGTAGGAGGTGTCTCATGGAGGAATTTTCCTTCTGTATGTATGGATCACTAGTGCAACTTTTAGCATTTCTGTGGAAAAGCCACAGAAAGACAGCCCAGCTCCAGGAAATTATCCTGGCTACTTCAGAAGAGCTTTTTAGGTGGTTACATAATTAAAAGTATTTCAGTCAGGAACCTCCTTGACCTGAATGGTTTTCAGTATTTTGGTTTGCTTGATGAATGTTTATTTGAGCTGTATTTCTCTTTTCACTTCTCACTCACTTAAGGATGTGTGAATAGGAAATTGCTGCTGTATTGTGTAGCTTTTGGTGCTGATAGAAAAACAAAATAATCTGATTTTGAATACTCTATAAATGACTACACTGTCATTCCCAGCAAGTGCAGCCTAGCTTTGCAGCCCAGTCTCGGGGGGTGCATAAAAGAGCAGTGTGAGGGTATATTTTATAGGATGCTCCCATGGTGCTCCAAGCTGAGATGTAGCAATTAGCTCAGCAGAGGAGACAGCACGGTAATGAGCTGCAGCTAATTTGTCCATGTGGAAGCATCTAACAACAAACATCTCTGGAGAGGTGAACAATTCTCTGCAAGGATTGCATCACCTCTCCAGGTGGGAGAAGCGCTGACACCGGCAGCCGCAGGGAGTGAGCCGCAGTCAGGGAGCATGGGAGGGGCCGGGGGTCAGGGGCTGAGTGACCATCTGTGGGGTGCCTCTCTCCTGCACTGCTCCAGCCTGCGGCACTGCTCTGCTCCTGGGCTACTCTGGGCTTTCTTCTTGCTTTTTTGTGAATGGCATTCACTGAGGCTCACAGCCTTCCCTCCCTGTGAAGGAAAGGAAGCATGAAGGAAAGAGAACTGACATGTTTGCTACCACACTGGAGATTAGGAGGGGTACTTTACCTGTGGTTAGGGGGTTGAAAATCAGGAAGTGTTCCTGGGGATGGTTTGTAGGGATGCTGTGGGATAGCCTGCTGCAGTTTGGGTGGGCATAGCTGCTTTCTGCTGCCAGGTGAGCGTGATGGTTGAAAAACTGTTCCAGCAACTGCAACTGGGTGTGTCTTTTGGTTTGGGTAATAAATGCAGCTTTTTTAATCAACCCAAAATCTGACACTGCAATGCACAGATTTTACAAATATCTGAACCATGAAAGGAAATGTATTTTATTATTGCTGTTTTATTACTGTTGCTGGCTGCCTACTGTAACGCTACTTTTTGCTTCCTTCACCTGAAAAAGTTGGTAAGTGTCTCCTTGCTCCACAGCTTCCTCCTTTTTGCTGAATAACAAAAGTACCAAAACACAATCCCAAAAAGCTACAAACACTTCTCAGAAAATCTACTGTTTGCATAATTGGGATTCTTCAGCTCGAGTCTTTCTAGCAGTTAAAATAATTCTTTGAGGCTGCTGGTGGCTGTCTCCTAAGAATTTTGTGGACTTTTGTGTCACTGTTTCTTATTTCTGTCCAAATTTCTGCTCATAGTCTGAGAGGAGAAGGCAGTGCAGATGAGGTGCTTACCTAGAAGGGACACTGTAAAAAGAGGCAGGTTTTCAATCCTTTTTCAGGTTTCAACCTTCTGCTGCTCAGTGTCGTTTTTAGCCAGTCTCACCCTATTAACAGGGTGAGCATCAGTTACTGTGCCTGGTGCCACCTGCCACCAATACTGAGGTGTCACCTGGCATTCAGAGGTTACCTGCAAAGTGATCAAAGGGGTCATTTGTATTCCTGACTTTGGGAATGAGTTTAACAAATAAATTTAATTAAAATGCAGTCATACTTTCTTGCCGGAGGACCTCTGGAGTAGGATACTTAGGTTTTTAGAGAACATAATCAAAGGTAGAGACTTCAGAGGTTCTCTGTGGAAAAAAACAATGGACAGCCAAGGAAGGAGAGGAAGGAGACTCTGCTGGTGGCTTTTTCAGTTCAGTGATATGAAGAGCAGAACAAACTTTAAATACAGAATAAAAGGAAAACTGCCACAGCCCAGCTGAGCTGGCAGATGTCCTGGGTGATTAAATGTCAGCACAAGCAGCAGGCCTGCCCGTGGAGCACAGCCTGGCTGCAGCCAGGGCACTCAGCAGCTTTGTTTTAGCTCAGTTCCTTTTAGCAGTGCAAGGATGCTGTGGATGAGAAGCTCTGTCAGTAGAGGTGCTGAGCTACTAGTGCCTGTTGTCCATAAGCCTCTTTATTTGTTCCAAAGGCGCTGTTGGTGATGATGGAAAGGAAGCTGCAGCAGCTCTAAGCTTCTGTAGAAACACCCACTGAAGCTCTCTGGGTGGGAAATGGCTAATTTGTAATAGGAAGCATTTTTCAGCAGAGCTGCCTGGAGGAGTCATTAATTACCTGTTTGTATTAACATTGGTCTGACATTTAAAAAAACCCCAGCATTTGTGGGCTTTTGTGTCTTTCTGTCCAGTTGTCACTCAGCAGCCAGGAGCAGCATGCAGCAGCAGCCGTGTACAATAAATGAGTAGCTTTGCTTTTGTCCCCTGGGAACGGGCCCTTCTTGCCTGGATTTCTGCCTGATGGTGTTGCACACGAGGGCCTTTGGTTGTACAGAAACCATCGTGCCATTTAGATTCTTTCCCAGACTGCCATTTAAAAGGAAATAATCTTAATGTAGTTTATTAAGGCTTAGATTCCCCTATTTTAGCTTCTCAAGACTTCTTTCCAATGGCTGCCACAATTTTCTCCCTCTTTTAATCCACCCCTTATCTCATTTTCTGTAGAAAATTTGCCTGTGTGCTCCCATTATGTGCTTTGAGTGCTTTGAAAAAGTGTTAACAGACAGCACGTTTCCAGTAGGGACAAACAAAAGTCCAAATGCCAGGGTCTCACAGGAACTCTCACATCCCCCTCTGCTCGCCCAGAGCAGGCTAAGTGGGACGTGCTGGAGAAAAGAGCTAGAAGATTGACTGGAAGCAAAGAGGAGCCAGGTCATGCCAGCTGCAGGAGCTGTGCATTTGGGAGTGATTTTGGCAGTTTTGTTCTTTTCTGTTTATTTTGCTAAATTCATTTGCCCGTCCTAATCTGCATCCATCCCACCCAAATTCCGGTTTTTCGGTCAGTGTTCTGTCTGTCAGAGCTTGGAGCAGTGCTGCCGCAGGCACTTGGCAGAGATGTGTGTGGGGACACAAAGTGACCTCCACATTCCAGGCAGTGCCATGGGACACAAAGCCACCTCTACATTCCAGCCAGAGCCGTGGCCTTGGCATCCACACCCTTGTCCCAGTATCCACTGTATGCTCTGGGAATGCTCTGTGTGTGCACAAACCAAAATATTTATTCCATTCCTTTATCCCAATGCTCTCCCCACTTGTGAAAGTATTGGGCATGCTCCAAAATGGAAGAAATTTAAAAAATTCCCTCTATTGTATTCCAGCCTCGAAGGACTTGGGCTATAAAATGTAACTGTTTTGGGGTTGGATTTTACCTGGTGCCTTGAAATGGAGTTTTCTGATAAATTAATCCTGGGTCCCCTGAGGTTGTCAAAATACTTCATAAATTTATGTTGGAATTTAATTTTTGACAAGTTAGATCTTGCCTAAAATGTCATGGTAGGTAGGAAAACTTGGCATAAGTAAATGGAAGCATTTGTTCCTTTAAAGTAGAAAAGGAAACAGGAAGTCTTAAGTCTTCTGTGAATTAATAATCTTTACTGTGCCATAGATCTCAGCTGCCAGTGAGGTGTCTGTCGGTGAGGAACAGAGTGAACTTTCAGTGAAAAATCCGTGTTGTTCCTGTCAAGGGACAATTGGAAACATGAGGAAGGCAGCTGGCAGGCTATTTGGTTACACCTGTAATCTGCAAAAGCTTGAACAAAAATTACGTGAAGAATATTTTTGCAATTGCTCTTTCAGTGAACTTGCATAAATTTATTTCACTTACTCAGTGAATGTTTACGACCTTGTAATTTGAATTACTAGATTAACCTATACTGAAATATGATGCCGTTTATAGGGTTAATGCATTTGAGAAGGACATGCATGCAATTGCCCCCTCCTCTCCCCTCTTCCCCAGCTTTAACACCACAAAGCATCATTCTGAATTGAAATAGTCCATAATAGTCCTTGTTTTCACTTTTCTTTAACAACATGAACACTAAATTATAGCTGTGCAATTATGTAAACAATGAAAATGCTTCCAGAATGAATACTTCCTTTTAAATTTTCATTTTGTGTAATTGCTGAAAGGTTTGGAGCCATAATAAACCAAAATTATTTTGCACATTTATCGTTCTAAAGGTCAATTATGAAAGAAGTAAAGCAACAACACTGTGCAGAATGAGTAAACCAATTTCCATGGCCATCACCATATGTTTTTCTTATGGCTTGTGTTTTCCAGTTGCTGTGTACATAGCATTCAATTAAAGTGATTCATTGACCAGGCTGGGAGCTGCTGCCCAGAGTTTACGATTGCAGGGAGGGAAGGAAGCCTGGCTCTGTTTGAATTACCTGATTTTGCTGTATCGCTGATAGCACAGATGTCCTGGCTCCCTCACCTTCTCACAAGCCTCTCTCTGCTGATAAGCTCCCCAAGTCCCCAGATTGCTGCCCCAAATCCTGTCTTGTTGTGAGCAGGGTGCTTTGCTGACTGCGAAAGGGGACAAACCTGGCAGGCTACCTGTGAGCACTGTCCTGGGCTGGTGCTGGGCCTGCCCGAGCAGAGCAGCGGTGCCAGGGGCAGGGGACAGCCTGCCTGGCCTGAGTTGAAGTGCAGTGGTCCAAAATGCGCAGCGTGATGTGCTCGGTGACCAGAGTGAGCCCGGCTGAGCAGGTTTGTGTTAGGCCCTCCCTTGGGAGATGGTTCCTGGGTGTGTGTCATTGCAGCCCGCGCTGGGAGTTCAAAGGGAAGCCAAGGACTATTTCAAGAGCTTTTCAAAGGGAATTTTTGAAAGGTTTCTCACTATGGAAAATGATTTATTTTTAATAGCACTACATCTCATAACTGGTGAGTAGATCCCTGCAGCCTTTTGGACCATATGTGCTGTCACAGCGTTTGTGTGTGACAGGAACTGTTTTGTGGTTCTTCCTTGCCCCCCTATGGGAAGTGTTCTCTGCAGGGAGCGTGGCTGGGATCTGTGGCCTGGTGTGTGACAGATGGGAGTGCTGGGTTGAGGACAGGAGTTAATGCAGTTGTTTGGAGCAGCTCCCTGTGTCACTACCTCCCTAGCCAGGCTAACCTGGGCTCTTTTATTGTGGCACATGTCAGCAGCAGCCTGCTCCCATCTGCTGCCCTGCCCAGGGGCCAGCCCAGCCCTACCTGGCCCTGCTGTACAGGTGTGCTGTACCAGACTGGCGCAGAGTGTTAATCAGCCCTGAATTATAACCAGGTAGGTCCTTTGTTCTGTGCTGACTGAGAGTTTGCCACACGCGTTATGAGCAGCTGCATCCATCTGCTCTGCTTCTCAATGTTTGCATTGACCCATATTGACTCAAAATGTATGAAAGGAAGTGATTAAAACAAGTTTAAACATTAACTTGAGTGGCATTTTAGCTTATTCAGGAAAGTGAAAGCATTATCTGCTGCTGTGTTAAAAACTAATACTGTTTATTTGAATATATACCAGTTATTTCATAGGATACTGGTGTTGCAGACACGTATTGGAACACTAGGTAGGGGTTGTGCAGGTGTTCAGAAGGGCTTTGAGAAAATAGTGGCAATGTTAAAGCATCTCTTCATGTATAGAAAGTTTGGGTAGTCAGTTTTAGCTTATGCTGTGGAGATTGAGCACATGGACGCATTCTCAGGGGGTCTCTAGTTCAGGCTGTCTTTGACACATCATGAAGCCAGTAAAGATGGACATGGAAAAGGGTTTTCCTTTGCAACTTTTCAAAAGTTTGTTAAATGGAAAATAGTTATCTACTCAGTATAGAAATAACTTGAAGTAACTTGTCAGCAAATACAGTGTATTTGCAGGTAAGGATTACATACGTTTTATGCCTAATTTTAAACCTGCTGAAAGCTTGCAGGGAAGAAATCTTAACTCACATATAGGATCTTTACTCTGGTTTGGAGAGACTCTGAAGACATGAAATGTAGAAGGATTAAAGATGAAATGCTTTATGTACTCTGTACCACAGGATGGTGGCAAGCAAAGCTGGGGCTGCTGGTCTGTTCCTTCAGGGCACAGGGAGCAGGCCTGGGAGCAGCTCATGTTCTTGTGGCCTGGAATTCTGAGAGATTTGAGGAAGTCACTCCTCTGGACTGCTGCAGTACTTCTTAAATCCATTACATGTTTGGATGCTTGAATCCAAAGTCTTGTTTAACAGAATGGTTGTGCTTAGGCTCAAAGAGATGTGAATGGTGGTGTGGGCTTTGAACAGGAATTTAGGCGTACAAATATTACCAAAATACCAAATGCACTTTGGCTACTCCACACCCCTGAAGTGAGACGAGGTGATTATGTGGAGGTCAGTCTGCACACAGAGCCCTGGGAATTTGCACCTCAATCAGTGTGGGACTAGGGAACCTCAAAGTTAAATCTTCTCCAACTCTCCCTTTTGCTTTCAGCCTTCCTGGCTTTTCTCACAGGTGCCTTCTCTTGCAGGACATCCTGAACATCGTTATAAAGCACTGCCCACCATGGTTCTTCTTCCTGGGGCTGCCAGGCTTCACAATGCTGATCGGGGACTTCCTTGGAGCGGCAGCACGTGTGCTGAGCACAGACGCGCTGGAGGTGAGCACGGCTGGCTTGGCACAGCCACACTAACTGAGCTCACAGGGTGGACACTAGGGCAGCTGGGGTGGGAAATCCTGGGATGAGGCAACATGCTGGTGCTGCAGAGGTGTTTGATCCAAAGGCTGAGGTGTGAGGAAAGCATGTCCTGGGTGACTCTCTGTGTTCCCGCAGAGCCCTGTGAGTGCCACTGCAGCGAGCAAACACCAAGAGAGAGCGGGGAACTCTCTGGGTGACACATCATCTCTGGCTAAATGTCAGCACTAGCAGAAATGTGACTCTAAATGATTCAGTTATTGAAGAATAAGTAAAACAGCAAATCAATGAGGGGTTGCCAAAATAAAGGCAAAGGTCTGGCAGTCCTGGGAGAAACAGGAAAGCTCTGTTGCATGTGAAACACCAGCTCAGGTTAGACCTTTCTGTGTGTTCTGGCTCAGAACTTTTGCTGCTGCACTTGACATTTGTATGGCTGAGCAGGTGGCCCTGCACAGGCCCACAGCCCTCTGCTGTTTCAGCAGAGCTGGAATGATGAGCCAGCCACGCTTCTTCCATCGGCCCTCAAAGAGCTTGGGCAGCCTCACCGTTGATCCAAAACTTAATGCTAATAAGAAATGGATGCTCAATTTTCCATGGAAAAAACATAAACCAAAACACCTCCTTCCATTTCTCCTGCAGGCATAAAACTGGTTGTGCGGTTCAGCGTTTTCAGCATTACACAATAGTTAACATGTTTATAGCTCGTGCCATGGTGCTTTTGATGGCTTTATTGGAGTAGGGATCTCTCTGCACATTGGTATCACCTATGCAGCGAGTGTGAGTGGGTTTTGCACCCACTCTCTGTGCCACAGGATCATCTCATAGCAGTGCTGGATTAATGCTTCACCTCCTTACTCAGCTGTTCTTCAGGGGGTTCTGTACTTTCTGTTGGCATCAAATGGCTGATTGTCAGATTGGGTAATGAAGGGAAGTATTAAAGATGTAGAATGTGCTCAGGAGTGGGGCCAGGTGCCAGTGGAGGAGCAGCTTAGCCTCACCAGGAGAACAGAGCAGCACAGCAGAGAAAGCACGGGCAGGAAGGCGTGTGTTAGGTACTGCTTACACCCAGCTCTTGCTGGAGTTGCAGGGGAAAAGGTCCTGGGATGTGTTCCCTGGACAGCTGAATACTGCATTGTGAATCCAGCAGGCTGAGTACAGCAGTGCACACTGGCCTCGGAGTTGGAGGCATCTTCACGTATGAAGGGTTTTCAGTGACTGTTTTAGTGCATATTTTTTAGTGACTGTTTCTGCCTACTTGCCATTTGCCAGGCTCCCCGCTCTGAAGCTCACACCATCCTTGGTGCTCTTGTGTGCTTCCCAAACACCTACCAAGGAATCCCACAATTGGGACCCATCTCAGAAGCCAGCGAGAGCATCACAGGAACTGCAGATATGAAGGTAAAGCTGCATTTATTGTAAATCCTTAGATAACCTAACCTGGTTTCACTATGCAGTGATTTCATTCCTGCCCAGATGGTTGAGCTCACACAAGCCTCTGTTGCTGTTGATAAACTTGAGGCACCGCAGTGATCCACTGCTCAAAATTAGGGATGACTGGGGAGGAATCCCTGAGTTCCTAACGTGGCCTGAGCAGGCAGAACCAGAGAGAGTGCAGAAATCCCTTCACATGCTTGGCTCCTGTTTTTGCTTCTTCATCAGGCCTTGGAGAGTCACTGGAGGTGTCTTACTTCTAAAATTAAGACCGTTTTGGCTTTTCTATACTAAACAATGCACTAAATTTTTCATAACGTTTTGGTTAGAACCTAAACACTAGAGTTTGTATGGAGTGATCACCACTTGTTTGTAACTGCCCCTTGACACTGTAAATGAATTGGTTTCCTCTTGCTGCCTGTACATGACTTGTAAGCTGATTTGATTTGTCCTCAAGGGCCTGTATATTTGAGTTGTAATTGGTGTTTCTCCCTTTTCAAAATACAATTGGCATAAGGTAAAGATGCTTTAGCAACAGTCAGAGAACTAAAGTGACTTCACCTGTAACTATGTCAGAATTAAATACCTTTAAAGTAGATGTATGAAAAAGATGCTTATTCTAATTTATTTTGTTATTTTAGTATTGCCTCATAAATATTTTATTGAAGAATGCTACAGAGGAGCCAAGTGAAGCTGCAAGGTAAAATACCAAGTAAAAAAAATGGGAAAATATCATAGAATTGGTTAGGTTGGAAAAGACATTTAACATTATCCAGTCCAACCATGTATGGCTTGGAAAAGTCTTTCTTGCTGCTTATCTTCTGCTGCTGCCTTGTGGTTTAGTCCTGTGAAGTTGAGCCTTACTCTGCACCATGAAGGTGCTGTCGTGTTGGAGGGGAAAGAGAGATCTCATCTTTGTGCATATTTTCCTTTTTTGTACCCCCTAAACATTCCTCTAAATCTCCTGACCAGCTCCCTTTTTCTTTTCACAAAGATGCATAGCCATCTGTGGCCTTGGTGTATGGATCTGTGAGGAGCTCACTCAGTGCACGAGCCACCCCCACGTGAGGAAGGCCATCAATGTCATAGGTGTGACACTGAAGGTATTGCTGTGGTGGACTCTGGTCAACGTGCTTTGGAAAAAAAAGGCTTTTTGACTTTGCAAATAGTCACTGATGATCTGAGGCACAGGCTGCTGCTGTGGTGTCCTGTGCAAGCATGCAGAATATTTGCAAAAATAGCCTGTGTGCCTATAGACTCCTTCCCCAGCAAACTCACATAAGAGATCACATAGACAATGTCAAACCTGCTGGTTCCTAATGCTGACAATGTGATTTCACAACACTAAGCTTTTTTACTGTTTGCAAAGATGCTAAATAATGAAATATAGAAAAATGGAATGCAGTGTATTGTATCTGGATGTTTTATTTGACTTTTAATCACCTTTTCTTTCCAGTTTTCCAACAAGCTGGTTGCTCAGGTAGCCTGTGATGTCCTTCAGTTGCTGGTGTCTTACTGGCAAAAGCTTCAGGAGTACGAATCCTCCCTGTGCCGCAAAGTTACTGAAGTAAGTCAGATTCTTTAAAACGTTTGTATGGAAATCGTATGCAAGGTTGTCTTAATCCCTTCCTTGGGCTGCTGTGATTTTGTCAACTCCTGCTTTTTTTTTATTGTTAGGCATGTACTTGCCACATTCCCTGGACCAGTAAAGGTCCCTCGTTTGTTGTGACTTGTTTGCAAAATGCTCAGTAAAACATTTTCTTTCACTTGGACGTTGACTGGCACGGGCAGTTGGATGCTCCTAGAAGAACTTAAACTGTTCCATGCCCTGTGCAGCGAAGGTCTGTCAATGCAGAGGAAGAAGCTGAGTGCCTTTCTGACACTTGGTTTGTTTGGCTGCAGATCCTGGTGGCCACCATCATGTTTCTCCTGCCCAGTGCCGAATACTCCTCTGTGGAAGCAGATAAGAAGGTGTGTCGCTGAAAAGAGCTGTCTCCATTCTTTGTGCTGTTTGAGGGAGGTTTAAAATGAGGTTGCTCTGAACCAGAGTTGGATTTTAAACTTTTTAACTCAACCCTAAAGTCTGGGTGAATTTAATAGAATGTACTTAAACACGGTGCTCCTTGTTGTTGTTCAGTTCATAGTTTCACTGCTGCTTTGCTTGCTGGACTGGTGCATGGCACTGCCCATGAAAATGCTGCTGGAGCCTGTGTCTGCTGGTGCTGTAGAGGATCAACATGCATCCAAAGCTCCTTTGCTGGATTATATTTACAGAGTGAGTATGGGGAAGGAAGGTGATTTACTCTGCCTGGCTGTTTAAAGATGCCTTTCACACACTCTGAAGGCACAGAAGCAGCTTTGCCAAGCACTAGAAAATAATGTCATCCAGGTGAGAAGTTACAAATGCAAAATGTTAAGAAGATAAGATTAGAGATGTAGAACAGACAGGGGATGGTGAAGACAAAGGTAAAATGCTTAAAAAAATGAGCTGGGCAAAATATTCTTTGCAGAAATATTTGGATTATTTGAAGTGGGCTGGTACAATACAAAACAAGCCCTGAAGCTTGAACAGAATCAGTGCAGATGGAGACTATTAATCTAAAAATGCTGAATTTGGACACGGGTGGGTTGTTTAGTGTGTCAGAACTGGAGGCCCTGCCTGCTGAGTGTGTTGGGGACTGTTCCACGTTGGTCACTGGTTCTGTGTCCCCACAGGTCCTGCACTGCTGCGTCAATGGCTCCAGCACCTACATGCAGCAAAGCCACTATGTGCTGAGCCTGTCCGACCTCTCCTCCTCTGACTATGACCCCTTCCTGCCACTGGGGAATGTCAGGAGCTCCTTGGAGCCAGCCCAGTGCCTCTCCTCCACCGATCTGGGCAACCTGCTCACCGTGGCTGAAGGTAGGGCATGCCCACAGTGTGGGCTGGGCCAGCGTGTGTGAGCAGCAGTGGGAAATAGTGTTCCAGATTCCGTCTCTGCCTTGGAAAAGTGCTTCTCCTTACTGCACGTAGCAACTGTTCCTTCAAAATTGGGCACAGCTCTCTATAGATGAATTCCAGTTGCTTTTGTGACAAGGTGTCTGCATTAGTTCCTTAAAACAAATTTATGTTTAGCAGATGTAAAGGGAAAGAGAAACACTGTAAACCAAACAGAAATGCTTTTACACTGAATATGAAAAACCTTAGAAATTAGGAAGTTTCTGGCTATAAGAGGAGTAACATTCCCATGGAAGAAGTGGAGGCACAGCAGTAGCTCAAGAGCCCAGTCACTTTATGAAATAACTGATGGATGTGCCTGTGCTGAGGGGACCATCTGAGCATCCAGGAAGTCTCTCCCTGCCTCACACAAGACTTTCCCACTTGCCAGGTATGGCGGAGCATTTCTTTGCAGTGACATGTCTGGTTTGCCTTGGCTTTTCTGCTGTGTCACTCTCCTGCTCTGATGGCTGTAGGGATGTGGTGAAGTAAAATCAAACTGCGGGACAGGTAGGATTTCTTGGAAAGCTGTTGGAAATCTGTCCTTGAACAGGAAGGATCAGCAGGTCACATAGGGCAAGCTACTGCAAAGTGGCAGAAATCTGCAGGTGCTCCTTCTGCATTGCCTTTTGCTGCTCTTACTAATCCATTGTGTTTTCCTTGATGGTTTCAGAGAAGAGGAGGAGGAATTTGGAACTGATCCCTCTCACTGCGCGGATGGTCATGACTCACCTGGTGAATCACCTGAGTCACTACCCACTCAGTGGGGGCCCTGCCATTCTCCACAGCCTCCTGAGTGAGAACCACGACAATTCTTATGTGGAGTCCTCCGAGCTGTGCTCGGAAGTGTTCTGCAGCCCCAACCTGCAGCTGTTTGTGTTCAATGACAGCACTCTCATCTCTTACCTCCAAATCCCTGCTGAGAAGAAGGCGGGCGCCGAGCCAGCAGCAGCGCCCTCGAACGTGCGAGTGATCGTCAGGGATATCTCAGGGAAGTACTCCTGGGATGGCCGGATCCTGTATGGACCTCTGGAGGGCTGCCTGCCACGCTGCAGCATGGCCAGCACCTTTGCCACCTCCAGTGACCCACAGCAGCACGTCTTTTTCCAGATCGGTGTCTCCCAGGCAGAGGAGGGAGAGGACGCCCTGGACCAGCTGCTGGAGAGGATTGGGAGCAGCAGTCCCGAGTGCCTCTTGCACCCGCAGCGCAAGCTGAACGAGCCAGCGCCGCCGCCCTGTGGGATGAGTGCTGAGCAGGAGCATGCCATTACTGAGGCCCTGCTGCGACAGAGCGCCCAGGAAAGGGAGTTCATGCTGAAATGCAACTTGGACTGCAGCATGAGGGTGGCCCGCCAGGAGCCACCACCTCCTGCTGAACCCCAAGCCTCCTTTTATTTCTGTCGGCTGCTGCTGAATGACTTGGGAATGAACTCCTGGGATAGAAGGTAGGAAGAGAGGATCCAGAACATTCTTAGGGTGCTCTTCTCACTTTTTACCCTCAAATGCAGAAACACTTAAGAAAGTGAGGATCGTACAGCTGGGGGTAAGAGCAGAGTTTTGATCAGTGATTATTTGAAATAGACGTCAATGGATTGTGTATTACAGTAATGCTAAGAAATCATATCATTCTAATTCTCTTAGCTATTTGGATGATGAAGTACTGTGTCTGCAGTGTGTTGCATTTGCCTTCAAACTCTTTTTATTTATTTTTAGAAAAAGTTTTCATCTGCTGAAGAAAAATTCAAAGTTGCTGCGAGAACTGAAAAATCTGGATTCCCGTCAATGGTAGGTGGTGTGTACTGAACACACCATTGATAAGGTCCGTGTTTCTCAAGGAAGAATGAGTCACCAGAACCAAAACTTCATTCCTGTTGAATATAAATATTGGTATGAAAATTGCACTGTTAGTTTCTCCAGAGTTCTGTAGCCTGAATGGAGAAGCCACCTGTGCTGGCACATTCTTTGTTTACAGAGAATTCCAAATCAGTGGCAAATAATAAGACAGAGTTTTTTCAACTTTGGTTTAGCTGAGTGGGGAGGAAAGCAAATTGATTGTGACTTGGGTTCAGCTGACAGTATTTTCTATGTGATTATCCCTGTGTCAGGAGCAGTACTTTGAGGGGTGATCTACCCAGAAGTGCTACCCAGCCAGGAAATGGCAGAATGGAGTTCCGAATGTTACGTTTTGTTTTTCTTTACTTGACATAGAGCTGTTTGAAAAACATCTGCACCATTTCTGAGAGTTCTGAGTTTCTTCTGTCCTAACAATTTTCACATCAAATGCGCTTTGCCTGTTTTCAGAGAAGCCAGCTGCCCCTGTCAGCCTTGTAAAACTCTGCCCAGGGTCTGAAAGTCAGTAATGTTTCTTCTGCCTTGTATATCATCACCCTGTAATTAAAATTCTGTAGGTCAAATTATGCTCCCATCAACACCTGTGCCACCTCACTATCTGTGTAGTGCTGCACAGATCTGAGTCATTAACCCTGTAATTGGAATTTGGTCACCAGTTCTCTGGCTGATGCACAGGAGGACCAGGCTTGATTCTGCTCTCAGAACTGGCGTGTCTCTGCAGTGAGGTTTTGGTGGCAAAAAAAATGGAGGGGAAATCTGAAAGTGAGTCATGTATTTGTGTATGTCAGAAAAATGATTTTGAGCTGAAGCTTATTTTACTTTCATCTCTTTTTCCATCCCGTGGCAGTCGTGAGACTCACAAGATCGCTGTGTTCTACATTGCCGAGGGACAGGAGGACAAGTGTTCCATCCTGGCCAATGCCAGGGGAAGCCAAGCCTATGAAGATTTTGTGGCTGGGCTGGGCTGGGAGGTAACAGCCATAATTTAGACAAGCTACCTGGTTGGTGGTGGCACTGGGCAGTTTTTAATTCACATACATACACAAAAAAAAAATTGCCGCACACCTATGCAGAGCTTTTAGCTCTTGCTATGGTCAGGGCACACACTCAGCACAGGCATTCTTTTATGACACATGTGGGTTTAATTTGCTTTGTCAAAATGGTATGTCGTAATCTAAATGCCATGAGCATTTTGGTGTTTGGGAAATCCAGAATAGCTGCATGTCACATTTAAGGATCCAAGTGCCACAGGGAGATGAAGAATCCCCAGACTGGTGCTGTTGGGAAAACAAACAAGCCTTTGGACTCAGGCTTGACTTCAGAGAGGTGTTTCTTCTGAATAAACTTCTGGAATAATTTCTTATTCTAAGTTTTTTTTCTTGATGTAAAAATCTTCAGTTTCTTCTGCAGTTTTTCTGGTTCTTTTTCTCTCTGCCTTTTGTGATGTTCCTAGCAGTGGGAGTGCTGAGCCCCACAGAGCCCTTAGCCAGTACAGTGTATGGCAGAATGCTGTTGTTTCCTTGCTGCTCTTTTCTGGAGGAGGGTAAAATAGCTGGATAGATAATGACTCAGGACCTAGTTCTGAGAGATTTACTTTTAGTAAATGTCAAATACAGGCACGGGAAAGACAAATCTAATTGAAAGATTGCAGAGCTGTAGGGGAAGACTTATCTTTTTCTGGGATGGACATGGAAACCTAGGGTGGTGATTTCATTAATCTTGATACAGAGGCAAATCCTGATGATGCATGAGTGTTTTCAGATGGCTGCTGTTTGTGCCTTTGGCTCTCTCAGGTTGACCTGTCCACACATGGCGGGTTCATGGGTGGCCTGCAGCGCAATGGCAGCACGGGGCAGACAGCACCCTACTATGCCACCTCCACCGTGGAGATCATCTTCCACGTGTCCACCAGGATGCCCTCCGACTCAGACGACTCACTGACCAAAAAGGTAAAGGCTTTCCAGTGTGTTTGACACCACTGTAGTCACCAAGTGATCCCATGAAAGTCTGAACTGAAAGCAGCCTTTGCTGACTGTCCCTGGCAGGCTGTCCCTGCAGTGCCACGTGGTGCTCTGCAGCTGGGTTAGCTGAATTAAATGGCATCTAAATTCTGGGTTCTGAAACACAATTAACATTTCCATGGTAGCCTCAAATACCACTGTGAGTAATAATATTAGCAATAATTTCATTTGTACATTGTTGTCTGCCTGCCAAAACTGCTCTAGGTTAGTAGAACAAAGCAACCAAATGCAGCATCATAAAACCTTCCAGACAGCTCATCCTATGTGGAACAGCAAAGGGAAAAGGGGCTGACAGGCTCAGGAGCCCAAGCAGCCAGCTCAGAGTTCAAGCCAGTAGCCCGTTAGGCACAACTCTGACAAGCAGCCTCTGCTTCAGACAGCCAAAACCCAGCCCAAAATTCTGTTGGTATTGGTACTTAATCGTTTCTTTCCTAACAAGGAGTGGTTTCAGATTATGCTGTTTGCCAGCTGCTGGTTAGACTCAAAGAAGATTTTTGGGGCATACTGAATCTCTGCCTTTTTAATTAGGATTGGCAACTTGTCTTGCAGAGGTTGTTAGCATGCATCAGTAATGCTGCAGCAGGCATCCAGTGCACCATGCAATACTGCTCTGCTCTGAGCATTGTCTGTAGCTCTGTCACTGGGTGACTGTGTTTGGTGTCCAGTTGGTTTCAGAGTGATATGTGCTTTTCTTTGAAATATAAAGGTGGAATCTCTGATTACTTGTTCTGAAAAACTGCCCAGTGTTTCGTACTAAAGTCAGATCTTGTATTTTTTATTGTGATAGCTGTCCTTAAAAAAAAAAAAGTGAGCAAAATGACATTTCTCTTTCTGGATCTAACTTGCTACCTTTATGGATACAAGGCTACAGAAAAAAGTAGTCTGTGCTTCAGGATGGAGCAGTGGTCTGTAGGACAGGGCTGTAGAGTTTCTGTGTCCATACCAGGGTAGGACTGTCTGTATTTTTATTGTTCGTGACCAGTATTTGTCCAGCTGCTAGACCAAAACTCCAGTGATGAATGATTTACAGTTTCCCTAGGCAACATATTCCATATCCCTATGCTCCACTTCTTGTACCATGAAAAAAATCTCTAGTAGTGCCTACTTTGCTTCAATTTAAGCCCATTGATTCTTACCCTATTTCATATGGATGTGAAGGGCAGATTATTTTGCAGCACATTTATGCATGTCTGAGAACTGCTGCCATGTCTTTGCCAGACTTATTTTTTCCTACACAAACTGTGGTCATTTATTTAGTCTAACCTTCCCTTGTGAGTTCTGGATTTTGTGGAAGCCTGGCAAAGATGCTGAGATATGGTCTGGTTGTTGAGTAATTCATCAGCTGGGAGAGGACAGCACAACGTGGCAAAGCTACCACAAGGGGAAAAATGGGATTTAGGTGCAAACAGTCCACTTATTCTCCTATTTCTTATCTATGTTAGGGGTCATCACAGGCACTGAGGGTCTAGTTATTCTATTTGTCTTCCCTGTGTTTGCTCTAAGAGAATTCCTTCTCTGTGAGAAACAGAAACCAAAAGCATTTAGTAGCTGTCAGTCTCCAAGTTTTGTAGTGTCAGGAAACCAGGCCAGCTTCAGCACATGATGTCTGCAGAAAATAACTGCAAAGGAATTGTTCTGGGACGTTTTCAAACAACCTGAGATCTGCTCTAGGAGGGGAACCCTGCTGGGATATACCTGGGAATTCCAGTGAAGGACAAATCTCTGAGCAAGCTCATGGACTCGAGAAGTTGCAAGAAGTGGCTCGGACCAGGTGACTTCCAGTGGGCTTTTTAGTGTATACGCATCCATGGTTCCACACACAACAGTTTCATTCAGTTTGTCACAGCTCTGTAAGCAAACATGCAATTCTGTGCAGATCAGTATGGATTGTTGACAGATTTTACAGAACTGCAGCTCTGAGTGGAGAAAAGGTGTATTTCAGAAGCACTGCACTTTCTGGAAGGTAGACAACTCTCTGGGCTTAGATCCTTACCTCACCTTGTTGGGGCAGAATGTCCAGGTTAAAAAGATTATTTCTTGATTATCACTTCTTGCCATCGATGCTTTTGTTTTTTGGGAGTGTGGGAAAGAAAGATGGAAGCCCATGGCATTCATTCAGTTCCTGCAACTGAACTGTACCAGGTGATACAGGACAGTGGTGCTAGGAGGAGAAAATTTCATCAGGATGCAGTGGGGGCCACAGCTTCTTTTTTCTTGCCCTCCCTCTGGGATCTAAGGTTCCCCATAATCTCTGAACTCATTGTGATTGCTTGGGGTTTCTTCTCTGCTTATTTTGCCTCAGACCAAGAGAAGCTTCATCCTTGTCAGCACGCTCCCAGCTGAACAGAAGGACTGACTACCTGCTGGTCTGGGGAGCTGCAGCAAGGCTATAAATTCTGGGGCTGGGGAATTCAGCAGATGGAGTAATTTTACTTAAATATGTTGTTGTGGTTCTTTATTTTTACTGAACACAAGGATAAATTAAATTCTAGTATGAATTCCGCAGAATAAGTGCATTTCCACTGGGGATGAGCTTGGCCCCTTGTTTTTGTGCAGTAGAGCTGTCACTTGCACTCTGCATTTTTTTATTTGAGGTATATGCTGATATTAAATTGCTAATCCAGGAGGAAAGAAAGAAAGAAAGAAAATAAATTAAAAAAAAAAAAAAAGAAGAAAAACCCCTCTCCAAATAAGTCTTGGCCGTGACAAAGTTTTTCCAGTGGAGTAAACAAAATTCAGCTGATCTCTTTTCCTGCTGTAGGGTTCAGCATCAATGGTTCCAAACTTTATCTGCCTGTCTTGTGGCAAAGAGTGAAAATCAATCCCAGGAATGGCATCCTACCATCCCTGTCTTTTTCTGCTCAAATTGTGCTTAATGGTTTAAAGATGTGCTGCTAAATTTCTCAGTGATTTATTCCATCTTCTCCATTGTCAGAGCAGAACTTTTTCAATTCAGAAATCTGGTTGCAACCCCATACTGAACTCTTGCTCCTTTGCTGCAGAAATTTGTTAGCTGGAGCTAGATTAGATTTTTAGCAGCTAATCTGACTGCTGTAGGGGTTTGCAGAGTGGGGACAGAGCTGTGCTATTGGATTTGTCCAATTCATTTGACTCCAGGACTATAATTGCACTTATGTCTTACAAGGCTTTTATGGCCTCGGGCTGGCGAGCAGCAGAAAAACAAATTGGCAGTGATACAGTGAGAGTGAAAGGGAATGAAAGGCACACATTATCAGTCTCCAGGCAGCCCTGCTCTGGCAGGAAGTTTCTTGGTTAATTTACAAATAAAACTTAGATTTTTAGGATGGGCACGCAGTCAGCCAGACAATGGGGATGTCAGGCCCCACTGTTACTTAGCAAAAGTAGCAGCCATGCCTCCCCAAAAGTAGGAATTCTTCAGTCAAACAGACGACTCCTCTCTGGAGCCAGCTGGCTGTGTAATGCAATTAGCAGAGAAAGGAGGTCATGCCGGAGGTGTGCACCGTGACCAGTGTCAGCGCTGCCTGCTGGCCTAGGCACTCGCAGAGCTCGGGGCCAGAGCTGCCCACTTGGAGCTGGAGCTGCCCACCCGGGAATGCAGAGTGGCAGCCCTGGGGGGGACATGGGGGCTGACCCAGGCGTGGGGGCTGGGGCTGTGTCCCAGCACCCTGTTAGCCAAACTGAGGCCAATTCCTGGGCCTGGCAAAAATTCCTGCGTGCCAGGGAGGACGTGCTGCCATTGCCAGAGCTGCCTTCCCTCAGCAATGTCAGAGCCATTGGCAGAGCCATCGCTCCAGGCCGGTGTTGGAGTTTGCTTTTAAACCAATCTGACTTCATGGGCTGCTTTGCGATTTTTTAACGTAGCTTTTTTCTTTATTCCCCTCACCCCTAAACTGGCTGGAGAGCACAGCCTGGAGCTCTGGATCCGCATACGTTGGCCATAGGGCTTTGGATGTTTCAGCAGAACTTGCTGAAGTCCTTCAGGGCACTGAGTCTGTCCCACAGCTGCTGTTTTGAATAAACAACACAGGAAAATAGCAGCTGGCTTATTGTCACAGATGAGATTATTGTAACAGCTTTTTATCAATGGCGTTCATTCTCAATAACAAATATTTTTGATTAATGCCAATTTTTTCTTTGTAACATTATACCTTGTAACTGTGGGGCTTAAAGATGTGTGGCTTCAAAACAAGGGCAGTAATTCAAGTTCTAAAACAAGTCCCTGGCACACGCTGGGGATTGTGGCAGACTCATGAGCACAGCAAGTGTTGGTTCAGCTAAGTTCCCTTCTTCACTCAGTTTTGTTCTGAAGGGTGCAATATCAGTACAGAGTGTTTGATTATTATCAGAACAGTTCCTTGGGATTTTAAAAAGTGTCCCTCAAGCAGTATTTGGGCATACTTGGATGATTGTTTTCATAGCAGTACGTGTGATTTGTCACCCCAGAAGCCATAGAAGGCATGGCAGTACAGAGCCTTTTCTTCAGAAGAGCTGACATCTGCAACTCAGCAATGGCACTACGTTATGGAATTCCATGTCCACATTTATATGTTGGGTTTCCTGCAGCAGAGGTTGCTGGGTGCCACCATTGCGGGCTCTCTGTGCTGGGAAGCCAGTATCAGAGCTTGCGCTCAATCTGGCAAGCTTGGGCACTTTCAAATCCCTGGCGGGGGTTCCCTGAGCTCAGCTGGGCTGAGCTGGGCCCGTCCTGGAGTGGGACAGCCTGACCAGGCGCCCTCAGCATCTGGGACCTGCTGTGCACAAAGTCTGCTCACCAGATGGTTTTTAGGGGTGTGTAAGACTAAACTTGACATCTCACTTCTAATCACTTTGGAGGTTTGGCTGCACCTGGTCACGGACAGTAACATCAGGGTTTTGTCCTGTGTGTAAATTCCTGCTGCCTTTGGTATGTGTCAGTTCGTGGCACTACCAACGTGATTGTTTTCTTGTGTGTTGCTTTGTTTTTACTGAGTTTCTGCACAGATATCATGGTGGCCACAAGAACAGCAATTTCTACTTGCTTTGTCCGTGTAAGAAGCTCTAGTAATAGTATTGTTAACGTTCACATGTTTTTGCAAGACAAAAATGGTTCATGTTTTCTTCAAACAGAGCTAAAATTACCTTTTATTCATGAGTGTAAATAAAACACAATTATTATCTTCTGTTTAATTTAAAATAAGCTGAGAATCTTAGTCGTTCTGGGAACTGAACCTTACTTCATTCTGCTGGAACATGAACTGTAAGCCAGGTTCGCAGTTGTAACTTGTTTTGATTTTTCACAATGTGTTGGTTTTGCCATACTTCTCTCATGACTGAGAGGTCCAGTTTGCCACCACTACGTTGGAGTGAAAGTTTTTCCTTCTAAAGGCACTGCCTGTTCTGAATAGGGAAGTTTCATCAGCACAGTGTGGGCTTATCCAAAGCATGTTGGGGTTAGTTGTTACTTACCAGTGAAAATCACCGCCTTCTTTTCTCTTTTTTCTCTTTCCCACACAGAGTGAAGTAGCAGAGCTTCATTTTGGCTTCTTTGTTCAGTCTATTGTGCACATTGTTCCAGGGGTAACACCAATTTGGAGGGTGGAGGATGTCTTTTAAGCTTTAAGTGGGACTTAAATTCTCTTTATGCTTGGAGCTGGCACTCTGTGTGTGAATTACATTTTAACTTTAAAGCTTACAGTTGAAACCATTGTGCGAGGCTTGTACGTGATTGCCAAATAGTTTTTGCCATCTGTTAGATCACCTCCAGCTCCTCTAGCAGCAGAGCAAACACACACACACAGAGGCTCTTGGATGCTTTCTGTGTATGGCATGTTTAAATTTTATCCATATTTCATGCCGCTCTGCTTGAAATGGAAAGGTGTAACTCCCACAGTATTTCCCATTCTGCTGTACTTCGCACTGCACAGATATTTGCTGATGTTTCAGGCAGGAGCTCCCTCCAGACATAGTCAGTGAGGATTGTGGATAATAAATTCAGTTATAGTGGTTCATGACAGGCAGTTTCTTGACATTCTGAGTCAAGGCATTTCATATTTCTGTGACAGCTGCCTTATTTTTGCTGGAATAAGATGCTTCATTTGTTAATGCTTTGTTCCAGTATTTCAGATTTCCATCTTAAATCACTGTAGGTAATGTACATTTACATATCATGCTAATGGCTAGTTTGATAATGACTTAATTAGGCCATCAGACAACAATCAGTTCTAAATGAAGCAAATTATTGAGCTGATGCTTTCATGAGCAACTGGAGAAAAACAATATTTTAACTTTTCTATAATGAAATATTCCTCCTATCGAGCATTGTAATTCAATTTGTGAGCCACGACCCCTCATGCAGTGTGGTTATCACTTGGATTAATAAAGAGCCAATTTGCTGTTGCAGCTCCGTCACTTGGGCAATGACGAGGTTCACATTGTGTGGTCTGAGCACACCCGCAACTACCGCAGGGGCATCATTCCCACCGACTTCGGGGATGTCCTCATCGTCATCTACCCCATGAAGAACCACATGTTCTTCATTGAGATCATGAAGAAACCTGAGGTATGTTCTGGGTGCTTCACTGGCTCTGTTGTGCTGTGCAAGTGAGCAGCAATTCTGTTACTTTAAGCAAGGCTCAGCAGTTTAGAGTTTGGGGGTTGTTTTTTCCCTAGTGAGTATGAGATCAGTCTGTCCATTTCAGGTGGAAGATAAGCTGAACAATGTGCCAACTTTAAAACTGGAGTTACTCATGGTGATTGGAGTGACTGCTCATTCATTTTATAGCCATACTTAGCACTGAGTGAAACATTTCAGAATTCTCAACCCACGGAAGTTACTGGGCAAAGAACAGTATTTAAACCATTGTTAATTTCCTCTGAGGCAGTGAAAGCAAGCCACTCATGATTTGAGTTCCTCATGTGGTGTTGGGTCACTGCTGTACACACGGCACCGAGCAGAACCTCACACATCTGTGGGACTGTCATTGTCACCTGACTGGGTGGGATGATGGACATCCTGTCATCAAACAAAGTATGGAAGGTTCACACTTGAGACATTCTTTGGAAAAAAAAAAGCTTTTTTTTGCAAAATGTCAAAGGTGTGTATATGTTCATCTGTGCATGTATGTGAAAAAGCCGCTTCAGTAAATGCTTGTCTGGTACATTATGGATGCAAAAATATGCATAAAATATACTTTGTTAAAGTAATCAGTGTGATAAATATTTTTTGCCTGATAGGAGGGACAATATTTGTCCAAAGGAGTAGCCAGCTGTGGTAAATGCATCCATCTCATCCCATATTGACCAGCTGTAGACACTGTTTTTTGAGTTGTGAATGGTGGAGCTGTTGGATATTGACAAGCAGTGTTCTGTCAGTAGACACTTCAAACTTGGAGATTTTCTAATAGTGGATTGTTGTTGATGTTAGTTTTTTTATGCTTGATGTTGATAATATGCTGTGCAATTTAGTTTTTGAGCATTTAGCTTTTAATGTTCCATCAGGGAAATGAGAATTTAGTGTTAGGAACATGCTTGAGACTTCTTTGAGGTGAAGAAGGAAAGCTGTGTCATCTTACATATTAGTCAAAACCACCCAATGGGCAGCCAGAATAAGAACTAACTGGAAATTTGGTGTTATCCCTACATTTAAAGTACAGACCATTACAATGTAATAAAATTAATCCAGACATTTCCAGGGCAAGTGTAGCTGACCTTTTGTTCACCAGCTACTGACCCCAGGGTGAATGAACAAGCCTTGCGGAGAGAAATGTCTGTTGTTTGGCTTCGGTCCCTGGCATTTAAATCGCATTCCCTAATCGAATGAAAAGGCTGTCCTCTCTATCAGGTTACAGAATCCATGGCAACATTTGGCCTTTTATATCCATAATGTTAGCCTTTTTGTTTGCAGCCAAGTAGAGACACCTGGAGCAATGTTAACATTAACCGCTTTAGCATTAATAGCTTCATTATAGAAGAATTTCTGATCAGATAGCTGTTACTTTTGTTATGTTGCTTCAGCTTGTATTGTTTTCATTTTTGATCTCCTTGCTTGGCAACCAGGCAATGATTTGCAAATTTTTTTTGTCTTGATTAATTAAGCAATGTAATTATCAGGAACCATGCTGCAGTCTTTGCCTGACAAAGCTTGGGAGGGAAGACAATAGTAAGTCTGTTAGTGTGAATGCATTCTGCGCGTCACAGATGCACGAGGATATTGGGAACAATGAGAGGAAAAGCTGCCTGCGAGAGGGGACAAAGCATGCCAGGCAGGCTGCGCACTGCACATACCGCCAGGGACATGCTGCGGGTTCCCTGGGACACAGATGCCTCGTTAGATTGCAGCTCGTCATCAGAGATTAATTCTCAGCCATTTGGTACAATAATTTACCCATTCCCCACTCTTTTAACTAGTGGTGCTCACTGTAGAGGAGAAGTCTTTGTGCTCGAAAGGTTTATTTAACCTTGCCTACTTTTACTGTGGGCAGCAGAAATAATGATTTTGCTGTTGGAAATTGGAACAAAGCAGGTGTTTGCAGTGGGCTGAATATTAATTTTTGCTTCATGGATAACTTCCAGTGACATTTGGAGCACTTGCAGAAGGGGATCTTTCCCTCTGTTTTTTTTAATTGATTCCTGTCAAAGCAGGCTGTTTGTTTGTGATGGCCACCAAAGCCCTATTTTCGTGGGCTCGGTGTTGGGTGCTGGGTATGGAGCAGAGCCAAGCAGGGAGCGCACCCTGCGCATTCAGCTGGCCTCCCCCCGACCTTCATTTGGGCAGAGCCCCTGTGCAGATGGAAGCTGACGAGAGGCAGCTCTACTGACTTTAATGACTCTCGGCAAAGCCACTGGATATGCTCGGGAATGAACGATTCCGAGCTCTGTGTGTGCATGGTCTGGCTGTGCAGCGCTTGGATCACAGCAGGCTCCAGAGCCCTTGGCCCTGCTGCTGCCCTCCCTGGGTAGGATACATGCACCCTGTCCATAGGTTGCATCTATAAATTCTGTAGTGCAGTCATGAGAAAGTCCGTCCTGCTCCCCAGCTCCTGGTGGGTGTGAAACCAGGAACGCATGTGCAAAACCTACTTGTCCAAAGAGCCTGGCAGGGAATTTCCCTGCCCCAGTAGCATCTGCTGATTTGACTTTACATATCTGGTATTTGTGTGGTGGTATCACTTTAATACTAGTATGTGCTTAACCTTCTTATCTGTACTTTTACATTCTTTTCTCTTGCTGTCAATGCTTCTAGATGGTGCATGGGCTAAAAAATTTCACTTAAAAACGTTACTGCCTAAAGAGGCAAAGCTTGATGCTCCATAACATTATCATTTTGGTGGCATAGGTTTTCCTCTGTCCCCTTCCCTTCCAACTGCCTGGATAGTAATGCCAGTAGTACATAAAAAATTTGAAAAGAAGGCAAAATCACTGTGGAAACATTTTACGCTTTTCTGGGTTTTGGGGGGGTAATTATTTTAAGTAAAGGAATGACAAGAATAAGTGTGTGCAGAGACAGCTGTCATTTGCAGATGTTACATTAAACCCAAATTTCTTTGGTAATTCATTGCCACTTCTAATTAGAGGAATTCCCTAGATGCAGGGGATTTATATTATTCCCTTTGTCCATTTATTGAATGACTGTCACAGTCACCCACAAGCAGTTGGGGAAGAATAATAGAGGGTATTTATTTATGTGATAAGCCTCTGTACAGATGGAAAAAATCCATAGCTTAAATATTGATAATTGCTGCTGGCTTCTGTCTAGGGCTTTAGTTGGGGCATTGTTTTTTTCATTTTGAGTCTGTGAGAGGGAAATGAGTTTGAGTACTTGTAAGTGCTGAAAGCTATGTATTTAAACATCAACATTTTCGGTGTTTGGCAGGCTCAGGTTTGTTTTGTGTCTGCAATTGTGGAGATGGTTTACTTTTAGAAAGTATCTCTTGTGTGTAGTGTGGTCTTTATCTGCAGAGCCTTAGGTCAGCAAATGACATCACACAGGGGTTTCCTGTGGAGATGGACCCTGAAGGAGCAGTATTTGGGCACCTTGACCTGCTGGGCTGGGCCTGTTTGTGCCTGTGTTCTGCCCCTGAGAGAGTCCCTGCTCTGCCATCTCCTCAGCCTTCCACACACCTCCTTATCTTGGACCAGCTTGTAGCCCTGGTTCCCTGCCTGAGGTGTTTTGGTTTTCTGAAATTCTTTTGCCAGGGAGTTTTCTGTAAACAGGAAAAAAATTTTTGCAACTATACTTATATTATTCATTCCTTTTCCTAGGAGGGACTTCTTCTTCATGTCCCTCTGGTCTGACCAATGTGATTGAAGAGATTTGCCTTTGTTTCACCAATCAAATTGGTCTGTGTAAAATAGTATAAGAGGGAGACACATCTCAAAAATAAAGGAGTCATTTTCAGCCTTGTGAATCTCAGAGTCTGTGTCGTTGTGGTGTAAAACAATGTCACCAGCTCAACAGTTTTTTCTCTTCTATGAAGTCCTTGGAAGGAGTTTATAGAGGATTACCTGAAGTAAATATGTCTTTGCAAAACATCCTGCCAATGTTGGACTCAGCCAGTGAATCAGGGTCTCCTGTTGAGATCCCAGATGGAAAACAGCTCTTAATATCTGCTGCCTAAAGGCATATTGATTGCAAATTCATAGATGGCCTCAGTTTCTGTGTGTACCAAGCTTGTGCTTAGCCAGCAGAATGTTCTGAGATGTGTTTGTCTGTGTAGTGTGCTGAGGGCAGTCATGGGGGATTTAAACACCAGCTTGGGGGACGAATGTCACACTGCAAGTCTCAGTGTGGGAAGCAATGTGGTCACACTATTTCATGGTAAAATGCTGTACCAGTCTCCTGTTGTGGTTCTGAAGCCTGCTTTTCTATTTTGGGGGTGCCCAGGTGCCGTTTTTTGGTCCCCTCTTCGATGGTGCCATCGTGACTGCGAAGCTGCTGCCGAGCCTGGTCTGTGCCACATGTATCAATGCCAGCAGAGCCGTCAAGTCCCTCATCCCACTCTACCAGAGCTTGTATCCTTTCTCCATGGGGCAAGACTCCCCTTGGTAGGGTTCTCACTTGGAGCATCGTCCTGCAGAGAGGTAGGCTATAATGAAAATCCATTTTATTTGATTTCATTGGCAAAGGTCAGAGCTTTCTTCACGTCCAGCTCAATGTTCTCAGTGGTTCACAGCCAGCTGCCATCCAGTGTTTTCGAAGTGGAATGGTAATGCCACAGGAATCTTTAACCAGCAGCTTCTGTCTCGCTGCTGATGGGCTTGGGCTTAGCACTGGTGCTTTGATCTGGAAGACATGATAACTCCCAGCTTTCTTTCACACTGATAGAAGTTGTGAACTGTGTCTGTCAGGCTGGTAGCCAGAGCTCAGCCATGCTCTTATCCTATCCAATTAAATTTACTTGGACTCATTACGTTAATAAGAGAGATGGGATTTGTCCTCAGATACAGATGTTTCAGGTCCCAAATTCCAGTTTCATTCCAGCCACGCCTGTGTTTGGGCATTTTTAGAACCTGTTTTCCACCACTGGCTGGAAAGTAGCTGGAGGATGTGCTTCTCCGGGACAGGAGTCGTGACAGAGTCTGTGTTTCTTGGGTGCTACACAGGCCCACAGCGTTAGCACTGGTTTGCACCCATGCTGGGGTCTTCTCATAATGCCACCATACATTTCATAGCTTGCTTTGCTAATCACATCGCTTACCTCAGGACAAACATCCACTGCACTTTGCTTTGTCTGGGGAGTGTTTGATTTGAGTATTTTTCTTTTCACATGACTTCAAGAAAGAGTTTGTGAAATGTTTTGATCTTTGAAAGAACATTGAGGAATTAGTTTGAGATGCACATTTTTAAAACACAGAATATCCTCAAAGTACTCATTAGGGTTTTTTTAAAGGCTAGATTTTATTCAGTACGCAAAAGTCATCAGAAATTAAAAGTAGCATTGCGCTTAAATAGATTTGTGTTAATAACTAATTGTTTATTCACTGTAAAGCAAATGGCAGTGGTTGTGCAAACTGTGGCAATGCCTGACAGGTGAGTCAAGGCTCATCGTATTTTCTACTCTTTGTTGAGAGAAATCTAACAAATTCTTGAAACTATGCTGTGCAGAATTTAGCTTAATCTGTCTGTTTCTCAGTGTTTAATACCAAAGTAACAGTGTAGTAAAAAGGACATAAGCAGCAGCAGTTATAAGAACAAAAGCTGTCACAGCCCCTCACTCCCAGCCGGAGTCCTCCCATGTTTTGGTGTTGAGCATTTTGTGCATAAGCAGCACTCACCAGCTGGCCATGCTCCTGCTGTCCAGCAGGGTCTCTCTGAGCGTCTCTGTGCATCTCTGGGGTGACAGAGCTGCGCAGATACCGCAGCACAGGGTCCTGCTCTGCATAGCTCTGAGGCAGCATCTGTCCCCACATTCTTTTCCTTCTTTTTTTGCATCTGCTTTTGCACCAGTGCTGTCTGTAGTGAATCAGCTGCTACTTGTCTGTCTGATAAATGAAAGTGGACTGAGAAACTCCTGAAATGAGACAAAGAGGATGTGGTGGGCAGATCCCTTTGGGATGATACTGGAGCAGGAGAGAAAGCTATCTGTAATTCATTCTGTAGATAATGCATACTCTGAAGTACACTAAAACCAGCAGTTGGAATGTGAGTATGTAGATCTGTGAAGGTGATTTCGGGCCTGTCCAATGCAGCTTCCAAAGGTTGAGTGATTCAGGTTCAGTGTTTGCTGTGTCAGCTGCCACAAGCAGGACAGGAAGCAAGTAGACCCAGCAGTGCCAACAGTAGATAAAAGTGCCTTTATCAGACTGGAGATGGAAATAACAGTAAGAGGGAGAAATAGAAAGCAATGTTGCTGGCAAAGTGAGGGATGATGTTTGGCACACGCCAGTCATAACTGTAGCTGGGATGAGGGCTGCAGGCTGGAGTGAGACAGAGCTGAGGAGGATCTGCAGCTTCTCTTTGGTACATGGGTCATGTTAAAAGGCAACATCTCTGCTAAGGGTCAGTACCTGACCCTTAAGATATCCAAATAAGACATTTGGATACCAGTGTTGTTACAGATGAATCAAATGCTTCGTCTGGTGTTGGTGGTTCAATGGGGATAAGGTGCTGTGTCCATGGTGCCTGTGCTGGAGCAGCAGTAGGGTGTGAACTGCCTGCAGGGACTCATCCTTGTTCTGCCCTTCGTGGTGCTGGGGAGCTGGGGCAGCATCTTGCCAGCAGTGACAGCTGAAGTCACTTGTTGGAAAGTCTGTAAACTCTGGCTACAGCTGCACTTGTCAGGGGCTGTAAGGGAAGTGTAATCAGCCACAGAGATTAATTTGCATCTCAATTAGGAAAGAGTCCAGGAGGAAACTGTAGGGTCTGTTGCTGGAAGTTTGTGGAAGAAATCTCATGAGGCACAAAAGGCTCCCGACTTGGTGCTCCAGCAAGCGGAGGACAATATCTGAGTCCGGTTTCCATGGGGACCGGGGCCGCAGAGCTGCGGGAGCATCTCGCTGCCCGCAGCCACTTGGTCATGATGACACAAATTCCGCTGCCATGCCCAAAATGAAAATGAAAATGAAGAAGGTAGCTACAGCAGACCGCATCAGACTTTTTTAATCTCTCTTTTTACGTTTATGTAACGCTATTGGTTTTAAGGAATTTATTAGGGTAAGAGATTCATTAAAAAACCAATTAACTATGTTTAAACTTTAGAGCCACTCTGACTAGAGGTTCTTTGTGTCCATCGAAGGTCACATGATGGCACTCTGCAGGAGTCAGCCCAGGGTGGTGCAAGCACAGCTCAGTTGTCTTTGGAACAGTGCTGTCTCTGCCGCTGCTGCAGGGCTTCCATGGGCGGGGATGATTGTACATCAGTTTATGTTCCAAATTCCAATTTTATTCCTCCTTGGTGCCATGGAGCACTGAGGCTGAGCGGCTGCAGCCCCTGCTAACTGGGACTGTTGCCATCCTTGAGTAACTGCTGAGCATGAGGCAATGTGCTCTAGCAGCCTCTCCAGGCTGCTTTTTCAGGCAGTACCTCACTTTAAATGTGACTGGGACTCACAGAAATCATAAGTAATAAGATAACTTAAATTTTACAAGAACATGAAATAATATTTAAGCTTACTACAATTGTTGTATTTGAAGGAATATATTTATGCAGGTATTGAGTGCATCCAAGCCTCCTTTGTATGTGCTGGGGAAAAGAAGGAACAACCTCTCTTGCAAACAAATTATTACATGTCATAACTAAGCGAGGGTCTGTTCTGGTTCCAGCAATGCTGAGTTTTTCAAAAACTGGTGGGAGTGGGGCTGTAAAAGTGCATCTCTGAACGCTCATCCAGCTTCTGTGAAATGAGCTGCATGCTGGGAAGGATTTCTTGTATGATCTGGAATGCCATGGCACTAAGCTGCAGCAGAGCTCCTCTCTGGGAGCTGCTCTTGTCTCAGGATAAATACTGGGGGAAACCACAGTTTGGACTGAAGTATTACAGGTCTGATTAGCAGCTGCTGTCTAAGCTGACTGTTCGTAAGCTCAGGTGCTAGTCAACCTTCAGACATGAAAAGGTAGCTAGTTTGGCAGGTGTGAGGCATTTTGGTTGGCCTATAATTTAATCCTGGTCTCCAAAAAGACCAAGAGATTTGGGGATAGTGATGTCTGAGGAAAAAGCTCCTCTTAGAATCCCCAGAGAAATGCAGTTCTCACTGCCTGGGTTATCTTTGAAAATGGAGCTGTTTCTTTTCTCCTTGGATTGAATGGCTTAATTTAAAAATTGTTTCAGTGTTATTTCTAGTATCTTACCACTTAGGGGGTTTTTTCCCTCCACTATTGCAAATAACTCTGGTACTTTCAGTCCTTCCTGACTGGGATGCTAACTGAATTTAGAGAAAGGTAGAAAAGATCCCGACATGTCTGAAATGTTACCTCAGCTTTGAGGAGCTCTTTGTAATCTGCCTTGGGGAGGGTGGAACATGGCCCATGTGCCAGCACCAGTGGACTTCTTCCCTGTGTTTTTCAGTGATTTCTGGTAGTCTTTAAATTACATTCTTAGCAATTCAAGCTACTACATCTACTTCCTGTGAATGAGTAAATAGGGAGCTAGTTCTTGTTGGGATTTATTAACACACTGATTATAAAATTATCTCTGTGCACAATCTCTTTTTTGGGATGAGTTTGTTTGTACTTAAGGGCAGCAGAGGGGTTTGATCTTATTCTGCCTGTAGACTCCTGCACTCCATTTTGCTGTGACATGGGGTGCTGGAGGTGTCTGTGCATTGGAACAAGCACAAACGAGCACAGTGAAGATGAGAAGTCCTTATGTAATATCTGAGCACTGGATGTCACCATTTCCCAGCTCACAGTTTGCACTCTTTTTTGTGGGCCGGAGGAAAACACTGCCCTTATGCTGGAGAAGTAATTTGATACATGAGTAACTCTCTCACTGTTTTCTCCACTGTAATGGCAGTGGTGTGCCTGCTGACCTGTGCCAGCCAGGGGTAAAGCCAAAACTCCATCTAAACACATAACAAAAAAGACATCCATAACTTTAATTCATTACATCTCATCCAGATATTGATATACTAATATATCCTAGATGTGTTAATATCTGGAACCAAGAACATTAAGCAAAGAACATCAGCTTCAAATTCTGAATTAAATCCCTTTCTTGGTTTAAGCCAATTTCTGATTAACCTAATAGAGAGTGCCTGATCTGCTTACCTGCTTTATCTGTGAAAGAAAGGTATTTGCTATGATGGACTTAATTGTGTGAATGGCTGTCAGATGTTCTGGAGGCTCATGTGGTGTTAGACATGTTTTGTGTCCCTCTCAGTGTGTGTTTTGTGGCACTGGCATTTGGAGCTCTGCTGTGGGTATGAGGCAGTGTTTGATCATGCCGGGGAAATGAGATGGAAAGCCTGTTATTCCTTTCAGAGGGGGTTCACAGTTTGTTCCCTTTATTTCATCCCAAGACGTGGTGCCCTCCAGCTATACCAATGCTGATAGAAATGACAATGAAATTCTAAAGGATGTGTCACACTTTATGTAACATGGCACCTGACAGTGTCCTGCTAGGCGGCCAGCCCTGGATGGCACGAGTGCCTGTCAGTGGCCAGTGTATGTGGGGAGCAGCAGGTCCTGCTCGCTGCCCTTGGCCAAGGGTGCCCAGACCCAAGGGGGACCATGGATGGGCCGGGCTGCATGGGCAGGCACTGGCAGCTCTGCCCTTCATCCCACATGGCCCCTGCCACAGCCGATCGATGGCCGAGCTGTCTGTCTCCTCTGCCTTCCCTCCTCACAGCCAGAACCTTCTCCCGGCAGCGATCGATGCCTCTAATCTGCTCTGGCCTGTAATAAGTCATGCGAGGCAAAGCTTTTAGGTGGCATTACATGGGATTGTGGAGGCGGCTCCTCAGCTCTCATTCATAGAGCTCTTCATGGACTCGCAGAGAATCCACTGCATCCCGCCAGTGCATATCTAAAGAGTATAAAATGCTTCTGCAGGTCTAAACTCCACGTGCTGCTGCGCTGTGCAGACACAATGGAATCACATTTCTCTGTTTTCTGTTTCGTGTCCATCCCTGAACCTGCAGGTGGGCGACTCTTGTTAGACACCCAGATTGTACCTGCATTGCTGGGGTGGCAGGCAGTAGCCAGGTAGGCTGCACGGGAACAGTGCAGTTTATTTTGTCACTATAACATGAGGCACCACTATCCTCCCCCATGGCTGGGAGCCGCCAAGTTTGCTGAGGGTTGTTGAGAAAATCCCAGGCTGATTCTAACACAGAGTTTTAAACTGCAGATCTCAGGGTAGCATCTGTGCTCTTCAGTAGCACTAAATAAACCCCAGCAGTAGTAGAGGCTCTTCTTTGTTGGTTGATACAATGGAGGGTTCCAAAAACAAACCTGTAGTTAAGTGGCATCGAGAATATAATGTGTTTTTAAATGAAATGTGAGTTCACTGTGTGATACGTGTAAGGGAAACAACCCAACAAAAACTCAACCTTGGCTTTCTAAGTGACATGTACTAGTACGTGCATACTGGTTGCAAACAAGGGTCCTAAACCACACAGCCACTCCTCTTTAAGCCCTGCCAGTGACTCGGAAGTTCTGATCTTGCTGGAAACAGTGTGGTTTGGGTGGCGTAATCGTGCCCTGTCAAGGCACTTCCTGGGAGCCCGAGAAGGGAGATGCCTCGCAGGCAGCTTGCAGGGGCACACAGTGCGGTACGGGGCTTTGTTTGTGAGCAGTAAACATTCCTTTCAGGGGAAGGTGCGGGGTACGCAGAAGTGCAAACACCTGTCCCGCGGTGCTTAATGTTTTCTTCTGGGTTACACAAAGAGCCTCCAATTTGTGTTTCATGAGAGGCGCTCACTCATTCTTTGGTTCTTTGACAGAAACAAAATTGGTATATTCGGGTTACTAAAAAGTACTTCACCCCATCTTGTGGTGGTTCTTGCCGGTTTGCAAGGGGTTCACATTCTGTGTCTTTTCAAAGTAATTTTTGATGATTTTGCTGCTTCCCTCCGTTAACTTTTAAGAGATGCGCATAGCTAAAGTTCCGCTGTGTCTTTCGAAAACTTTACTGTGAATTCCCGCTCGCACTTGGGGCTTTCCGGGGTTGTTTTTGTTTGGGTTTTGTCGCAAACAGGTCGGTGAAAAGCAAAGCGGGTTGGGTTTCTGCGGCTGAGCTCTGACTGAGGGGGGCTGGCGGAGCGGGGCCGGTAGTGCCGCTGGCGGTGCCACTCGTAGAGCGGGCGACGGGGCGTGGGCCGAGCCCTCGCACGGCTCTCGCCGGCCCCGGGGTCGCTCCCCCGGGCGCGGGGCTTTGTGCGGCACGGCCGCCTCATTAGCATGCGGGCCGGGCGAGCGGGGCTCTGCTGGCTTACCAGCTGTTCCTGCTGCTCCCGACAATGTCCGGCGGGCCCGGCTGGCCGCGCTGCGCGGCCGCTGCCGCGCTCCGACAGCCTTTCCGCTGGGGATGCCCACGTGGCACCGCAGCGCCGGCCGGCCTCGCATGGCATATGGTGTCTGGATTCATACAAGATGCAAAACTATTCTGCCGCTAATGCACAATGACTCATAGCATTGCTAATTTTTCCAACAAAAGCCCACTTCCACACCCACACTTTTAGCCCCTCAGGCTAGAAAGCCTCTTCTTTAGTTTCAAAGCCATGGAAATGTAAGGAGATGGGTTCTGGATCAATATCTGAAACCCTATATTTATTTAAAGCATATGCACGCTCTAACGCTTATTTTAAATTTCATTGAAAGCCAGTTTGCAAATCGCCACTCTATCATGCGGCAGGTTTTTTGTTTCAAAGTGGATTTCTTGTCAAATGCTGGGATTTTAAAATTTTTCTGTAGTTAAGAATTAAAAAAATAATTGGAAGTTGCCACCATAGATAATAAAAAGTTATTTTCATTTAAGAGGAGGGAATCCAAGCATTGTAGCCAGTGGGTTTACAAGCATTATGTATTCCAGCATGAGTTCCCAAGCCGCTTGGTGTAAGCAGCTTGTAATATTTGGGGATCTTTGCTATTTACTGGCTCTTCACGGACAATAATAATGCACTTTCCAACTAGAGGGAGCTGCTGGTATCCCTGATGCTGATTCTTAACCTTCCAGTCTGATTCCTTTGTGCGGAACGTACAGCGATCGTTCCGATGTTTTAATAAAATCACGTTAAATTACCCCGAATCCTTTAGATTAAAAGGATGCATCTCAGTTCTTGCAGTCTAATCATCAAATTAAACTGCGAAATTCGGGGAAAACTGAAGCAGATCCTGGTTGCTTTCTCTGGAATTATATAGGTCATGAAAAGGCTGGCTAGGAGGGAGTGAGGAGCCGGGGCTCGCACAGAGTGTTCCGAGACAAAAAGCGTGCGGGAGGCAGGAGCGTGGGGCAGCAGCGGGAAGCACTCGCTCCCGCTCCCCCTGGCGCAACAAAGGAAGGAACAAAGGGACCTGTGGCCAGGCACCGAGGTGGCCAAGCTCCCTGGGAGCCACTTGTTACAGGGTCCCCTGCAGGCAGCGCTGCAGCAGGTGAAGGCTCCTGCCAGCATGGATTTAGGAAGAATCTTTCTTAGGAGATGGCTGGAGAGCTCCTGGGGGCTGATGACTCCACGGCGGCCTGCAGTGGGGTCGGGTGGGATGCACTGTGTCCTCACCCGGGCCAAAGCCTGGGTGCCAGCCTTGGAAAGGCAATTTCCATCCAGCAGGGCTGTTCCCTTGTCCCTGAAATGGCGGTAGAAAGGCACAAAGGCTGCAGCACAGCAGACCCACGTGTGGGCATTTCCATGGGTACTTCCCCAGCACTTCAGGCACTGGTAGTAACACAAACATGCAATCGCCGGGTACAGGTTTAGGTCATTTTTCAGACTTCTCTTTTTTGAAGAGACCCTGACTTCAGTGTGTGGTTTCCATGAGCCATACATGCTGAAATTGCTTAATCAAAAGTTAAGGAATAACCTTCTAAACAGGAAAAACATTTTTAGGCTTAGATTTGGATTTTCTTCATGACTTAGTTTCTCTGTTATTGAAAATGAGTGGCTGAGTTGAGTGCTGGCTATGCTTTGAGGAGGCGAGACAGATCTGACTCACCTCTAGCCTGAGTGGCTCTGTGCTGCTGACACCAAAAGGAGGGAGGCACAGCAAATTTTGTGCCTCTTATATAAAAGATACTTTGATGGGCAGCACCATAATCCTACATCCTCCTTTAGAGAGGGGAGGCTTCCCCTCTGCCTGCATTTGAAAAGCTTTGAAAGCCATCCTTTTACTGGGGACATGAACATGGTGACATCAAGTGAGGGGTATAGGAGGAAGCTACTTTTTGTAGCAGGTTTTCTCAATGGCACATTGAATTTGTGGATTTTTTTTTTCCTCAGCATCATAACTCTGTGTGTATTTCCCAGTGCTTTTAACTGTCAGAGTTCTGGTGTATAAACAGAAGCAGATGCCTTTTGATGATTTCTTAAACCTAATGTTTAGTGACAATCTAGTGCTTGTACAGTATTTTCTGTTAAACAAAGTCTCAGGTAATTTTCTGCGTTTTAATACTTCTCTGAATTGGCCTAGGACAGTTTTTTTGGAGAACTGTAACTGTAACTTGTTCTGAACAGCTGGATTTGGCACCTCTTTAGGGTCGTCCACCTGGCTGATTTTCACCCGTGAGGCAGTGTGGATTATCTTAACACCTTGCTGGCCTATGGTTTGTGGCTTCCTGAAGTAAAAGAGGCCTTCCCCTGCCCACCTTCCAGCTGGCAACCCTGAAGGGTTGTTTGGGGAGCAGTTTTTTCACTGAAATCTGTGTAACAAACTTGGCATTAGCTCAGTGTCTCAGTACTGCAAAGCTTTGATGCCAAAAATGTGCCGTTGACAGTTGAATCCATTACAGCTTAGGGAGAGAGCTAAAGCTCCCAGGCCCTTGCTTTTCTGTGTTTCTGAAAGCTTTTTCCTGAACTTGTGCCATCCCTGTGACCCTGACTGGCTTCTTGGTATTGAAAGGGGGCTTGTGAGAGCTATGCTTGCCAGACTAGCACCCTTCAGGCAGTGTGGCAGTGCAAACAGGATCACAGAGGCACAGAGCACTTTGGAGAACAAGTCTTGAAGCTGATGCTTAGACACTCTCTAGATCATAACTGAACAGAGCATTGCACTTTGAATTTCTGTGTCCAGCCCACCACCTTCCTCTCCCCACTTCCAGCCTCTCCCAAAGCTGGGAAATCTGATGCTCTGAAAACACCATTTCCCACGGTGGTAAGAAATGGAAGATTTTTCTGTCCTTAACCGGTAAATACAAATCTATGTTATCTGACAGTTTCGAGTTGTAGGAATAGCAGTTACACCAGCCCCGGGCTGCCAGAGGTACAGCACAGCTGTCACTGTTAACTCCCTGAGCCTGGCAGGAGAGAGGGATTGTTCCAGTCCAGGAGAATTCATAACCTTTTCTTTCTACGTTTTTGCAGAACCTGTTGGGTTTTGTGGTCCCATATTTTATGACTTGTTGCCATGATAATTCAGCTTATCTTACAGGTTTCTCTAATTGTGATTGATGTGTAATCATTCATTTTATTGAACCTCATTAAGGTCTGTGAACTTCTGTCCCAACTTACAGTAATTAGAGCCCAGATAGCCATTCCATCTGTTCCTAAGCATTGGTTAATTAATGAACTTTTAACGTGCTCTTTGCCTTGTAAAAGCCCTCAGTATTCTCAGGTTGCTGAATAGGATTTGCATGCCAGCATTTCCGTTTGTTTTAAATGCCACAGCAACGTGCAGTTTGGAATCCCAAAAGTCAACACACAAAGTCCCGGGATCTTGGAAGGCAAAGTTGTGAGATTTTGCTTTCTGTTCCCACTTTGTGCATCAGTTACAGTATCTGTGAAACTGGGGTTTGCAAACAAACGCCTGACAGAGTCTCCAGTGTTTTTTACTGCCTAAACCAACGGGTTTGAATCTTCACTTGTATTGCTAAAGAAAATACACAGAGATCAGTAAACCAAATGTTTCATTTTTCATGTTAGTACTTCCTGGAAGAACATTAGAAACATGATACCTTGCAGGCACTCATTTTCCTGCCCTTATATTTCATCTTTTTGTTACATTTTGAGCATCAGGCTCGGGACAGCTTTGTTAGTTTTATGTAGCATTCACTACAAGGAGATTTTTAGGATGGAGCAGAATCCAGCACTGCTGCTGGAGTTGTCAGAGAGACTGTTGTGGTCCAGGACTGGGAGGAATCAGCAGGACCCAAGCTCCTGAGTACTGAGAGTTTCTCTGCTTCACCACTGTGCCTTCTGACTGTGCAGTAACATGCTGAGTCAGTGATCTGTATGCAGGGAATAAATCATTGCATTTTTTAAAAAATTATTCAATTTATGTTTGCTGAGCAGACAGGAGAGGCAGTATTTCCAGTGGCAGGAGTTTAAAGAAAATGTTGGGGGGTTTTTTTGCATTGTTGCATTCATGATCTGCTGCTGGTTTTTATACACAGCATGAAGGTGTAGGGCTGTAGCTGTGCTCTGCCTCATTTGGATTGATCTGTGTTTACCTTCAATATTCAGGACAAGAATTAAGTCATACTAGTCAACTCCCTCAAAATCCCTTTCAGTATCCAAAGGCCGACCATCTGTCTGGTCCAGCCATTCTTTCCTCCCCCAGTATGCATTTTAGCCAGTGCTTTGAGCAAGGCCGTATCCTGGAGAAGCAAAATATGAAGGGAAATAAAGGTCTTGGGCCTGCGGCCACGCTTAGCAATGCAAACCCTGTAAATTGCAGATGGTTTTTGTGAAATGAGTGCCGAGAGCCCCTGGTTCTGTGGTACTTCAGCATGCTGGTCTGTGGCACAGTGGGTCTCCAAGGCAAAGGCAGGCTTCCCTGTGGAGAGATTTCCAAAACAGCTACTTTTAATTCCTTTTCCAGTATTTCTTTGTGCCAGATTGTTGTCTCACCACTGATCCCACATTTCAAACAGTTCACTTGGCAAACCCATGTGTGCTCTCCTGCTCCTTTTTGGGACTGAAGCATTTTGTTACTGGCAGATTTGCAAGAAAAAATGGATTTTTTCCTCAAGCTTTTTGGGAAGTACAGGTGTTTTGTCTGGAAATGTGCTGGTTTGTATGCAGTGCCAGGTGTGTGGAACTCAGCCATGGTGCCACCCCTTCTCCATTGCTGATGTTCTGCAAGTCCAAGGCTGGGATCTTGTTGAAGTTCTTCCAAGATGTTGTTCCACTGCTGAGATTGAGTTAGGAACAAATCCATTCAGCATGTGCATTTACTAAGACGTTTTTGTAAATCATACCGCCCTGTTACAGCTGCTATTTAGGGGATGCAGTTTTGCTTACACGAAGAAAACTGGGATGTTCTTCCTGGGCAGTCCCTCTCCTGTTCTCCACAAGCATTTACACTCTGTTCAGCACATTTGCAAATGAAAAAATGTGCAGACAATCTTGGTGAGGCTTGAGCAGCAAAAAGGACATCCCAGTAAAGGAATGAGAGGAGGGACATCTTGCCCCTCTCTGGTGGGATCGTGCTGTTGCCTGTGTTCTGGTTTTCTGGATGTGCAGAGATGTCCCCAGTGTTTGCTTCTCAGAGCTGATAGACGTGAGTCCTCCCAGTGCAAAGTGACCTACAGGCACAAATGCCTTAATGCAACAGAATGAGTTTAGATGCTACATATGTATTTTAGCAATATTTTCTTTTAAATCTGTAACCAGAGGTCACATTCCACCCTTAGTTAGCTAAATGGAAGTGTTAATTAAGGGAATTACACTTAAGGCTGTTCTCTGTCAGGTAACTGATTTTATGCAATAGACATTTACATTAAGATTTTAATACTGCCTGTATTTTGTTTAATACTAAGTCATTTTTATTTTTAGCCTTTCTGTAGGTTGCCTGTAAAATGTTTGATGTTATTTGGGTTTATTAAGAGAGATAAGAGAGATGTTTTATCAGCTGTTAAATATTATCGCATGTTAATCCATATTTTAAAAGTTCAAAGTCTGTGCTAGCTCATGTTTCTCTGTTTTTGTTGCTATTGGTTCAGACATGCTCATATGGAGCATTCCCATTTGTGTGAAAAACAAATTCAGTTCAGGCCATGCATAGATTGTCAGAAAGATTAAAGTGTGCATCGTGCAATTTTTCCTCTTTCAGAAAGGGGCCTTTGATGTGCTAATGTTCACTTTCTCTCTTTTCATAGCAAAGTGCTGGGCATTGTTTCGGGTTGCAGAGTAGTGTCTGCTTCAGAGAGGCAGATTCAAGCGCCTGGAGTCCAATCTTGCACAAGGTAGCAGCATCTGCAGTGATACTGCTGGCATTGTCCAGGGGATCAGATAGCAGTGTGCCTGCACAGATGGATAGCAGGGCAGGCAGTGAGGAGAGATGTTGCCAAAAAAGCCAAATATTTAATATCCAATATCCCACTTCTGTGTGCCAGTGTTCCTGCAGTTACACTGAGTCACATGCTGCGGGTCCAAACCAGAAAGCTCGGTAGTGCAAGAGGCGCTTGCTGTAGGCTCTGAAATCACACCCAAAGACAAGGCTGTAATATAGTTCCAAAGTTAATTGGCAAGTGAAATTATTTGGATGGGCTCATCTTGGGTTGCAGTGGGCATTTTTCAGGTAGTGGATAAAATTTTGCAGGCTGCTCATAGGACCAGCTTGAGCTGATATAGCAGGAGCCTGATGTGCGTGGTGACAATCATAGTGACAAAGGTGTGTGGAGAATGAGCAGCTATGAACAGCCTTCCTTATGGCAAAAGACACCAATTCTCCTTTTGTAATTGACTGGGAAGGAATGGTTTCCTGAGTTCCTCAGAATATGAGTATGGGAAGAGACAGTATGTAACTGGGCAGGAGTGAGTGGAGCACTGGTTGTGTTCTGCAGAAGACGGATTAGTTGGTAATTGAATGATAAAAGCCTTCCTTTTCAAACTTCGTAAGTTAAACAAAATCTAGAATAAAACTTGAATACAGGAAAACCTGACAGCAGCATGCAGCGTCCCTGCTGTGTAGCTTCTTCCCTGGGTCATAGTCCTCGCATATTCCCCCTTCTCTTCCACCAACTGTGATGCTTCATTAAAAATTCATCCTGTGCTCCTGTGCCTTCTCTTTGGGATGTTCATGGTCTCCTTTTATACCCACCATGACTCAGCAATTAAGGATGTCAAAGAACTTCAGAAGTTTAGCTTAAAGGGCACTGGCTGGAAGCAGCAGTGAGAACACTGAGGGATGTACTTCAGCGGAAGCTTCTCGTGCTTGTGCTAGGCTGAGTCTGCGGGGAGGCTGTGCCACCTGGGCACAGCGTCCCCATGGCACCAGGACCGAGCTGCTGGGCAGACACACTCCGTTAGGGTCCTTTCTGTGATGTGCAGCGCTGCAGACGGTGCTTGGAGGCATGTGCTGAGGAAGGGTCGGCCTGTGTGGTGATTTGCAGTCATCTCACAACGGAGCGTCTCTGTGCTGCTGCAGAATGAGACATGTCAGAAGGGCCTGGCAGGAAGCAGATGGAAAAGGCTGTACAAAGCAGAGTGGTGCAGGGCTGTCGCTGGGGACTGAGGGGCAGGTTTTTGGTAGCCTCGGAGAAACGACCTGAGCAACTCACTTGTCACCCGTTGCCATCCACCTCTCCTGCCTGCACTGGCTTGCAGGGACCAGTGACTCTCCTGCAGGATTCTCCCCCTCCTATCACAGCTGTCTCTGCAGCAGCACAGGCTCGCTCGTTTGCCATCTCAAATCAGATTAATTGTCTGTTTTAACAAAGTGCTGCTGCTCTGCAAGTACGCCGTAATCTCATCATGATGGAAGTGGGTGCTCCATAACCCAGACACCTTGGGGATGTAGGAGTACACAGCCCCAGTGCTTGCACAGCACAATTGCTCACTGATGCTCTTCCCTGGTGTATCGATGTGACCCAAACTTGTGAGCACCTGGGGTTCTCACACAAGCACAGGTCATTGCACTTCCCACCTGGTGATGTGCAGCTCTCTGGGCCCAGCCCCAGCCTGCTCTGCTCCTGCACTGCTCCTGCACTGCTCTTCAGTGGCTTTTAACCTCAATACACAGAATGCCCCCAACTGGGAAGGGCTCCAGCAGCACCTCAGATGTTCTTTGGGACCACCTTGTGTTTTGTCGCTCCTTGTTTCTGTCATATTTGTTCCTATAGCCAGGAGTTTTTCTTTTGCACTGTTCTGGGGTTCAGCACTTCCATTCCCATTCCCCTGTGTGTTAATACCTGTATACAATATGTACCTGTTTGCAATAATAATACCTGTATGCAATGGCCTGGTTTCTGGTCTCATTATCACTGCTTTTCAGAGCTGGTTTGAATTTGGCCAGTCCTGGGTGCTAAAGCAGACTGTCAGCTCGGGTGTGCAGCCAGCCAAGCAGCCCTTCCCACTGCTCTCTCTCTCTCCACTTCCACCATCATTTCTCTTGTACTTGGATTTAGGACTTGGTTGTTTAAGAGTGTATTGTACCGCTCACTCAGGAACTTGTCCTGTAATTAATTGCAATGATAAGACTTCATGGCTACCCTTGAAACTTACGGGGAAAATTTTTCAGAAACAGAAGAACATTTAAAAGAAGTTACCAGCAGTGAAACCAACTTATTGACTTGCCTTTTTGTGAAGGAGTCACTTATATTTTCAGTTTTGCTTGCTCTCCACTCACACATCCCACCTCATAAGTTAAAAAAAGCAGATTCCATAAATGTGCACCAGAATTTTAATTTACTCCTCTGGGTAAATGGGGAGCCATCACAGCATGCATACTGGCTGAGCTGTGCTGTGGAAATGGAATCCAGTTCCCCCACTGGGAGGTCACCTTCAAGGGAAAAAAGGTTACTTTAAATGCTGACTTAATCACCTGCTTTTGGGGATGCTGCTTCGCAGAGGCAGCCAGCAATGAGTGTGCACTGCTCTGCCTGTTGAAGGCTGTTGAAAGGAAAGGTATGTTCATTTAATGGATTTTAAGCAACATTATTCAAAGATCAACAAAAGGCATTCTGTGTTACATGAGTAAAAGATTTCCCCATGTTCCTTGTTAACCCTACAATGTCCACCAGTGTCATTGAAGTGCAGCCACCTGGCAGGAAACTCTGGGCTCAGCTGCCACAGGTCCCAGCCAGAGGCAGTGCCATGTGTTGCAGTATGGTCCCAGCCACTGGTCATCGTGGCTGGGGTGGCCGGAGGGACCCGCTCAGGGGCACAGATAGAGCATGGAGGGGGACACTGAGAAATGGAGCCCTCACTGAGCCCCTGCAGCCTCTGGCGCTCAGTCAGACCTGGGAGCTGTCTGTCCACATGTGCCACCCACAGCCCCGTGCCCCGGGCAGCCCGTGCTCAGTACCTGCTTTGGAACATCCACAGATGTGTCAGGTGATTATTCTAAACCTCTGTCCTCCTTATATTGGTCTTAACTTAAAGCTAGGACATCCCCGCTGGTTTCTTGCTGGGCTTTCTCTAATTTGTTCTTCCTTCCTACCCTCTAACATGGGGCAATTTCCCAGCCTGTCTCACCACAGCAACAAGTCTGTTTCATGTTAAGCATCTTGCAAATGGTGTCACTCATAATGGATGTGATAATAAGCCCCAGTTACCTGTCCCTGATTGATAAATGTAAATTACCAACTATAATAGACCTGAAACTGAGCCGTTTAGTGTTAGACCCAGAAATAATGAAAAGATCTGTAATAAACTAGAAGCGGCAAAATTACTTCGTGTAATTATATTTTGTTCTGCTTGTAGCTGCCAGATCATCATACTTTTATCAAACTGACAGGGTTTGATAACATTTAGTAGGTGAGAAAATATATTTATAAATTGAAAAGACTTGTTCCTTAATAAGTGAGTTTGACAGTCCTTCAGTTATATCCAAGGCACAGGGGTACCCTCTTCTGAGATGTCGTTCCACTGGCTGTGATTTAGTTAGAAGTAAATGAATTGAACTTCTTTTAGGAACAAATTAATTTGGTGTGTGCATTTATATTCCATATAGTTCCAGGAATCCCACTGTCTGTGTGCTGCTCAGCAGCAGCTCAGTGAGGCTGGTCTCCTGAACACACAAAGCCACCTTAGTGTTACTGCAGTTGTTCCACAGGGTGGGAATCACACCCCATGAATGGCAGTGCAAATAATTTTGTTCCAGACTGTATGTGAACAATTTTGTGGCACATTTTCACTAAAAAAGAGTCTGGAATTGTCTCCCCTTCCCCTGTCTCTGGCGGTTTAGGTTCGAAGCTGGGAACTGCAGAGGCTGGCACCTTCAAGTTCTGAATAGTCTGGAGTATGGCATTATCCTAGGAGATTCCCAACTGTACCTTCACCTAGGTACTGCTGTGATGGAGCTTGACCTGTTCCTTGTCTCCAGGTGCACTGTGGAGCAGATCTCATGTGGCATGTGAACTCTTTTTGGTGACATTTCTGGCTTTAGAATATCCTTGTGTCTGGGGAGAGGAATGGCAACAAGTGTAAGAATGTTAAATGTACACGGCTGTTAAACTGGAGACACTGCAAGTCTGTGTGTTTGTGTATCTGCAATGACCAAAGTACAACAGCACTAGTTCAAAAACCTTTATAGCCCTCTGTCTTTTGCTTTTTTGGGCTTTTTTTTTTTTTTAATTACAAAATTCTAAGATATGAGTCAATACCAACATCGTTTTGTCATCAACTGATATAATCATAAAATAAACTCACAAACTTTGCAGGCAAGTCTGCACCTTTCCTACACATCTGGGTGATTTATTAAAAAAATATGGATATTGATCTAATACCAATATCCAGCTATGACGGACTAAAACTCCCTAACAGTTTAAAGTTAGAAAGTGTATGTTTATTATGACACCGGGCAGCATGCAGGGATAGCTCCCAAATACACACACGCAATTTACAGATGATCACAGGGTCTTTTTATGTACAGAGGTATTGAATACCCAAAACACAAATGCATATTCATAACTCTGGGACATCCCGTTTCCCGCTTCGTATGGTAATTAGCCAAAAAGCTATTAAGCATGTGTAGTTGGTTCTTTGAAATGGGTCGGTGGTCTTTTTTATGAGGGGGGTCTTAAAGTGATGAAGTAAGGTGGTCTTCCTCGCTTTGACTTTTTAACCTTTCAGTGTTACGTGACACCTGAATCCTGTTTTTCCAAGACTGTTTGATTTATGATTGTATTGTCTTCTTGGAGTCTATTGATTAGTCAGAATACATAAACAGGCCTCATGATTTATCGGTTCCTTATATCCGGCTTCTGCTAATAGAAGGAAGTCTTGTCTATCTTACCTCAGCAATATCTAGTTTAACTAAAGTCCTTAATTCTTAAAAAATTAATATCTCATGAGTACAGGATAGGAAGTATAGGTGGCCCAGTGTCCCCCTGTCAGCAGCTCCTCTTCATTTATGGTGGGAGAATCTCATTGCCCAGCTGTCTTGGCTGCACCCCCTTGGGATCTGGAGTTTGGCTGGATCCCTGTGAGCTCCACCTGGAATTTCACAGTGGAGGTAGTGCAGATCCTGGCCAAGTGGCTTGCTGTGATCCCAGCATGGGTTCTTGCTCTCCCCAGTGCCCTCAGGAGACAGAAGCTCAACATCAGTGGTCTGGGGCACTGGGAAGGTGACTTTCAATTAGACCTGGGCAACTCCTGTCCCTTTATCTCTCAGGATTGAGTAGAGAACTGTATGGCTACCTCCAGAGAAAGCATATTTGGGAGGAATCATGCGCCACTAATTTGCTGGTGAAAAACTTGTGCCCAGAACTCTTTCATAAGCAGCCTCTTGGTGGTAAGATATCAGTGTGCCCTGTGGAATGAGTTACCAGTCAGGGCTCCTGTGGCTCTGAACTGGTAACAGGCCATTATGTCATCATTGTAACTGAAATATTTTTGTCCAAGCCATGTTAGTACAGTGGTAAGCACAGAATACAGTGGCTGACTGGACCTTGGATGGGCAGAGGGCTGGTTGCTCCATGCAAAATGTACAGTGCTGTGTTTTAGGGACAGTTGTGTGTGGTTTGTCACCTCTCTAGCATGAGGAACACACTTAATGGGAAAAAGTTAATAAAGGGGATGAGGTGCAGGCCCAGCTTTTTTTTCAACAGAGCAGGTCTGTGTACAAACAGGACTAGCTGGGAGGAGAGCATTGCAGGGACTCTGGTAGAATTACGAAGCTTTGGGTAGGGATGAGCTCAAGTGCTGTCAGAGTACAGAGTAGTATGGGAGCAGGGGGCTGACCTGGTGTCCCTTTGCTCCTGCTGCAGAGTGTTCGGTCTGTAATGGTACGTGTCTGCTCCTGAGGGCTTCCCACCTGTGGGAGTGCTTGGAAATTAAGATGAAAGCTTGTTTTCTGCCTTATTCATAATAAATGCAAGATTCTCCCCTGAAGCACTTGGCATGACTAATGTGCCACATATTCTTGCTATCCCAGAGCGGCGGGTGAGTGCTTCTGCCAGACGGGTGCCTGCAGCACACCTTAGGACTGCCCTAGAGTCAGACACCCTTGCCCGCACAGATGAGCCGCCCACGCCCACACAGATGAGCGTGAGCTGGAGTCTTTTGCCTCAGGGCACATTCAGAATGGCTTTGCTGTTACACTGCCTGATTTCCACAGAGATGCTTTGAAACCATGTGAAACGTGTTTCTGTTGTAGTTTTGCTGCACTTTCCCCTTTAAAGCAATTACTGGCAACCATCTGCACAGGAGCCACCATATCACACCATGTGTGCTGGCAAATATCGTGGCAACATGCCCTGTGACTCGGAGCACTCGCAGATTCTTGGGGACCTGAGGCCCATCTCCATCAATCAGCACTGAGGTTCTTTTGCAATCCTGTGAGGGACCCAGGCCCCGCTGTGATGTGGGAGGTGGCAGACCTCCAGGTGAAGTGCTGAGGTGCTGGACAAATGCTCTACAAACGAGAAATCCCTTTGCAGACCTCTCTGTACCTGTCAGTCTCAGGGAAAGCCTGAGAGTGTCTCTGAGTGTCTCTTCCACACCAGGGTGTTCTGGGCTCCAGCCATCTCCCCAGCACAGCCATCCCCCCCACTAATCGCCTGTCAGTGCGATTGGTGGCACAGCAGCAGAAAATTATGCCGCAGAGAGGATGAGCTCTTGGTTTTGGCAGCAGGGGATCATCTGCCTGTTTTGGATAAGGAGGAGGAACAGCAGCCCTGCACAGGCCGGCCCTGCTCTGCCAAGGGAGCCCTGGCTCCCCGGCTGCAGCATGGACAGATGGCTGTGACAACGGCTGGCCATGGGGAGAGGGGCCCACAGACCCCAACGGTCACATGCATGTTACATGGACCAATTTAAGATGGGCGCCACTGGAAAGTTTCCATCTCGGATGCTTTGGTTTATAAAAAGCACGTAAGTCTGCAGTGACTGACAGGTACAGTTTAATTGCACCTGTTTAGTGAAGGATATATGTTACTAAAATTCCCCCAAAAGTTCTCGGTGAAATTTGTGCAGCGGTGGCGGTTACTAGACCGTAAACGATGGCAAGCATTATCAAGCAGATTGAGTTTCACACCAGAACTGCCTAACATCACATTTTAAAAGCACAGTAACTCCATCCTCTTCAGAGCTGGGGAGGACAATTAGGTACAAAACGGTCATCAGCCAACATATCTCTGCTAACCTCAGTTTTATGGTCCTGGCTTTATTCTGCTTTGGTAAGTCCCAAACGTTTATGTTCTTGTATGTTTTCCAAACTGCTGTCACAGTGTCAGGAGCAAACCCTTTTTGTGAACCATCTTTGGGTGCTATGATACAATCAGGAGAAAACTGAAATAGATGTTTCTTGCATTGAACACTAAATTCAAAGATTTTCTGCATATCTCCCTAATTGGGTAGAGAAGGAATTGGCATGGCATGTGGACATGTATCCAGCCTCGATGTCCAATGGGCTGGAAAGAGCTGTCTCCCTCTATATTTTGAGCTTCTCCACTGGCCCGATGCCCTGAAAGCCCTTCTCCAGGTGGGCTGCACATCGCAGATGCGAGTTGCAGCAGGTCCATGCCAGCAGGCCACATTGGGGTTCCTCTGGAGCCGCAGGAACAGGCATTGCAGCAAGTGCTCTCCGTGGACCCTGGTGGTGTCCTGGGTGCCAGTCATGGCACTGGTTCCCTGTGGTGTTGGCACGACCCATGGGCCGTGGAGAGCAGCCAGGAACTTCTACTCAGCCTGACCACAAACACTCCTGTCTTTTATTTGCCCGCTGTGTCAGCAGAGCGCACCATTCTTTCCATTTGTCAGTGACAGTATATAAATGGCTCCTAAATGTGTTTATTTTCAAACGGTAGCATGGGGCAGGATGGGCTGGCCATTACCATCAGCAGGAGTGGGGCCCTGAGAGTTTTGCTTGAGGTCAGCATGGAGTAAAGGTTAATCAGCAGAAGTTCTATATTTTCAGGATCTGCTTGAAGCATCATCTTCTATATTCCCTTGTTTCTCAACAGGGCAGTTTGGTATGGTTTAGTGTTGTGTGTGTGTGCAGGGAGGGAAACAGTGGGCAGATCCTGACCCTGGGATGGCTCAGGTCACCTGCAGAACCCAGATTATGAGGACTTTGAAGGATTTTCAAGGTCATTATGTTTTAAACTGTGTCTGAAACTGGCTCTGTGTTGTAGAGGTTAAATGTTGAAGTGATGTTGGTGTGTGAGAGCTGAGTGCTGGGTAGTACCCATCTCTCTGGTGAATTTTCAAAAGCTTCAGTCTTTGCATCCTCCATCTGAAAGGACATCCTGTGTGTTTCAGTTTGCAGGTCATCCTGCTGCTGCAATAAGATGTTGTGGTTTATTGCAAATAGATGATGTTCACATTTTAATGTGTTGGGATTTTTTCAAACAGCCTTCATTGTGTGGTTGAAATGTTAATTGGTATGCTGATAAAATGCTACTAGAGGTGTCATAATATTAAAATATTGAGATTTGATTGCTGTATTCAAATAGGACCTAAATTCCTGCTCTCCCACAGTTTTTTATATATTCATGATCAATAATTGACACCTTGTCGTGACTCTCAATGTCATTATTTCATATGAAATGAAAAAACCCAACCTGTTTGTGTCTGTCTAAGACATTTTGCTCTGGAGTTTTGCAGAAGGAAAATGTAAAATAATGCAGCCGTGGAAGAGTGGGTCAAATTGCCGTGCATATTAAAAGAGGAGCTTTTGATCAGCTCCTTTGAGGGTCTGGTATAACTCCATTTATCTGCAGATCTGAGGGGATCCCCCAAGCCCCCAGATAACTGGGGGCTTGGGGCGTCCCTGAGCTTAGTTAATCAGGGCAGCCAGCTGTCCAGCTTTCCGCCAGGGTAGGGTTCAAGCTCACAGTTCATCCTCTGCAGCCAGGCCTGCTGCAGCAGTGGATTTGTGTGTTCCCTGCAGTGTTCCAGCCCTGAGGCTGCTCTAGGAAAGCCAGCCAGGCACTCGGGGCTCCCTCCCAGCTCTGCTCAGAGCTAGGGGGTTGCTGATCCATGGTTGCATTTTTAAACCAATAGTTTATGTGGCACTTGATCTAAATTCTGCTTGGTGTTGGAGGCACCTTGGAGTCAGGTGGGCTCTGCCCAAAACTCACAGGAGAGCCATGACAAAAAGGTTCAGTGTGAAGTTCTAGTGTTTGTAACTCTGATATTTCGAGGTTGGCTCTTAGGCTGAAGGCACAGCATGTTTCCATGGGGCAGCTCTTACAAAAGTATTGTTCAAGGGATTTTAGGGACAGACGCGTTCCTACAGGGCAATAAATAGGAAATCTCGTGATGCTTTTTTTACAGGACAGAGGTATTTTTCAGAGGGTTTTTTTACAGCTTGTTCATGTTGCCTCCACATTCAAATTCCTAAACTTCAGTAAAATTTTAGTTGACTTTTTCTTTTTTTAATGAATCCCAACTGTTCTCCCAAACGTGTGTATGTACTGAGACAGAGGTAGCAGGGAGTTTAATTTCACTTTGCTTCAGTCACTTAATTCTCTTTTGATTAAGCTGTGAGTACAAACAAGCACAGGCATCCTGCTCACTGCCCGTATGGCAGGAGCTGCTGTGCTCCCACTGCTCCAGGGAGCCCAGGAGGGCAAAGGGAACGCCAAGCCAAGGTGGCTGGTGAGTGGAGCTGGGGTGCGCAGCACTAGGTCTCGCTGAGCTGGGGTCTTCCTCGTGTGCCTCCAAAGCGCTGCTGGATCTGCAGGGCTCACCAGAGCTTCGAGTGTTCTTCCTCAGCTGCCTCTCCTGTAGCTGCTCAGCTGTTTGTCTGGGCAGTTTTTCCCAGTCTTTTGTGAGATGAGCAGCATCCTGCAGCTCATCAATAGGATTTTACTGGGTGTAGAGCAAACGTGGGTAGCGTTTCCGTGCAGCATTTATTCGAAGCGGGCAGCCCTGTGCAGTGCTCGGGTGTGCTGCTGTGTGAGATGTGCAGAGCAGTTCGGGACGCAGCAGGGCATTATCCGGCAGAACATGAAAAGCCTTTTCTTGTCCCCCCGGCCTGGTTGGAAGCCCATGAGCAGCCCCGGCCGGGGCCCGGCGATGAATCGAGCGCTGCCGGCCAGCCCGCAGGCTCAGGTGGTCGCCAGCCCCCGGTGTCGCTGAGCCCTTTCAGCAATTTGTCACGCCCAGGTCCGCTCCCGCTGCGGCAGCACGTGCCAGCTCCGTGTTGGAGGGGCTGCTGCCAGACGGGCGCGGAGCCCCCGCCGCCCCCGGCCGGCGCTCGGCCGGCAGCACGCTCCGCACGGCCCTGGCAACAGCCGAGCGCCGAGGAATCAGCATCTCCATAATGAGCAGTGAATGGCATCCGTCAGTCCCTTTAGAATTGGGCCCAGGCGTGTGCTTCCCCTCCGAGGAAGTTTGGCAGCCTATTCATTAACAAGAGTCATCAGGAGTTCAGCCCATAAAGGGGAGGCAGCCCCGCACGCCGCGGGCTGGCGCTGTCAGGAATGCGTTCTCCCGGGCTTCGGGCAAGGCAGGAAAACTGAGCAAATAACGCTGTCAGCAGGTGCAAACGCTGAAATGCTGGCTATTGATTTTCTTTCTTCAGGCTTCCAGGGGAAGTTTATAAGAAGATTTATCATGTATCAATCGTTCTCTATGAGCGTTAAACGCAAAATTTCTCCTTTCTTTCTCTTCCCTTTGTTGCCATCACGCCTGCAGGAACTCGTGTAAAGACATACTTTGCTTATTCCCTTCGAGGTCAACACTAGACCACCGTCTCCTGGCTTTAAGCACTGCTTTTCTCTGATTTTTTTTTTTAATAGTGTTTCAGAGTGGTTTTGTTAATGTACTGCAAGTCACAAATGGCACTTCAATATTAATTAGTAATGCTTTTCACTTCTAAATACCCTCACCTGCATTCTGCTGTCACTAGTGTTATTCTCCTGCTCCCAATTTCTAAATTCAGCTTGGCCTTTGCTCCCACCGAACAGCCTTGCAGAGCTCGAGTGCATTTCCCCGTAACAGAAACACAATGAGGCACTGAAAACTTTTGTTTTCACTGAGGAAACGGAGAATGAGATGTCATTCTGGCTCCTGCAAGCCCTAATTCATAAAGTCATACGTGAGGCTCTCCAGCCCATTGTAGGTTTGTCCCAGGCGTTATCCTGTTATTGGAAGTGTATATTCACCTTCTGAGCAGACAGAAGCTGCACACAAAAGGGGAAGATTTGCTTTCTCCACTGTGAAAGGCTGCCGCAAGCAGGGGTCCTATTAAGACAGCTGGAAAGTTGCTTCAGCTTGTTACGCTTGTAAGTTTTATTGGTGACTGGTTTTTGATTACACATTTGAATGCTGTGTGTTCCAGGTTGCTGAGTTTTAATTAAAAGGCAATAGTCTCAATGTTAGCTCGCTTTGTTGCCTGCATTATTCAGGCCATAATGCATGCAAGTTGTGGGCTGAGTTTGTCCACTGTGCATCATTTATTTGGTATACATAAGGTTGCACCTTCTAGCACCTGCCCTAAATATAACTGTCATACTTTTGGAATTGGTTTATTGTGCTTGCTTTGTTCTTAGAAGTCTAGTGATCAAATGAAGGGGTGGGGGAGTTGTATCCCTCTGTCCTGTAACTTTTTTTCTCCAATCTAGTTACTTTCTGATTATTGGAACAGGAATATTGTGTGCCAGGAGCTTCCCATAGTGCCACAGTCTGTTTGTGACTGTTTTGATCTGGGGCTTTGCTCCTGTGCTGGGCAGCTCCCAGGTCACAGTTTCTCAGTCAGGAAGCTCAAAAGGTGTTACCCTGAATTTCCAGCCCTGTATGTATCCCCTCCTTTTTGCTCCCATTCAGAACCATTGGGCAGTTCTGGTCTTGTTCCCCGCTCCCTCCAGCCTGGTCACTGTGGATGTGGGGCTGGTGATCAGGGATGCCATGGGACAGCCTTGAGTTCTGTACACACCTTTCCTTAACGGGGCGTTGCAGCTATGAGGAGAGAGCTCTGTACCTCGAAGCCATCATCCAGAACCACAAAGAAGTGATGACGTTTGAGGATTTTGCTGCTCAGGTCTTCTCTCCATCTCCCAGCTACTCCCTCGGTGGAACTGGTGAGTCTCTGCATGTTATTCTTCTCTGCAGCTCCAAGAAGCACTTGAGCAGCAGATGTACACCTGTATTTTGTAGATAAATGCTTGCAAATTTAAGAACACTATTCTTCCCCTGAATCAACTAATGAATATCAAAAGGAATGATCACATTCATTTTAATTTGTTTTGTATCAGAGCTATTCATACTGCTCCTTTCTTCAGCTATCTTGTTAACCCCCAGCTCTGGAGAGGTTAATGAACTTTCTCGCAGTGATGGGCTCAGGCTCATTCAGGACTCTGGGTTCTTGCTGAGCTGGGAATATGTTGTTCAAAAGCAAGACCTGAATCAGGGCTCACTTATCAGAAATAGTTCCTCCCAGGGGAAGCTGCTGCTAATGCTAAATGGGGATTATGCTGCTGAGCTACCAGGGTCAGGGATTAATGCACAAGAAATGCAGGAACAGGGTGCTGTTAGGGAATCACAGTGATGTGCGGGTGCGTCCCGTCAATGCAGGCAAGCCCCGTCAATGCAGCCAAGCGCAGCGCAGGCTGCCCTGCAACACCTGGCCTGGAGCCTCCGAGGGGTTTGTGATGGGGGTGTGGGTGTGTGTCAGTGCTCATCAGTCATTGGCCTGCTGAGAGGTGACAGCATTGTGCCAAAGTCTGGGAATTTATTCCTCATGTGCCTTGTTGAGGGTGAGGTTAGTGTGCAATCACAATCGCTGCCTGGCTGGTTTGATTGAGTTTAAGTGAACCTCTCCTGAAAGGGCGTTTTGGCTCTGAAATGCACATTTCTGGTGGCTCGAAAGTGTGTTTTTTTCCAGTATCCAGAAAGTATCTGGATACTCTGTGCTGGACTCTCTATCAAAGATTCCTTAATCTGTCACTGACACTCCTAGGGTGACACTGGCACTTTCTAATCATTCCCTGCTTCTCTTTTGGATTGTTGAATAGATTATTTCCAACCTGTATAAATGTTGCAGGACATCTGCTCTATTTTCTCTTTAGCCCGACTTGTTAGCAGATATCTTCCATCTAAACTGAAACACTGGAGGAAGAAATTAAATTTGCTCACATAAATCACTTAGGAATAAAACCAGCCGTGCAGCATTGTCTGGCGTGCTGGCTCCAATCCTGGCGTGCTCGGAGCTTTATAAGGAGATAAGAGGCCTGTGCTGGCCAGGCAGTGGTGGCCAGGAGCAGCAGGCAGAAGGCTTTGGAGATAAGCGCTGGCAGGAGGGGGGAGGAAGCCGGGGCCATTTACATAATCGTGCCTCTGAGTCCTGAAGAGGCGTCAGGGAGCACGGGATGGATCTATTGATCTCTGCTGAACTGGAATACTAAACAACGCCAGGAAAGCTTATAACTTAAAGCTTTGATTAATGTTTCCTACATTAAAAAGTAGAACAGCTGTGCATTAAATTCTTTTATACACTCTGCCAAAAGTCTGAGACAAAAAAATCGCCCATTTCAATAGGAGTGTGGCTCGTGCCCAGGGCTGGTTGTTAGCACTTGAATCGTTTATCTGTCGACGTATCAGCAATAGAAATGTAAATATAGTGATCTGTTTTAAATGTTTGCTCTGTGCATAGTTGTGTTTCATTTTCATGTTGTTTTTAGCACGCAGTGTTGTGTCAGATGTGGTTTCACAGGCCAGACCCCTCCGCAGCCCCACATTCTGAAGGATAAGCTGTGTATGCCAAACACATTTAAAGTGTTTCCCAGTAGCTGAGGATTTCAGAACACTGTTAAATCAAGAGTACCCGGGTATGATTGCATTATTTTCATTGTTTTTAAGTGCAAAGCCTTCCCCAGTCACGTCCTGATTTTCAGACTTCTGAGCCTCAGAATTAATTTCCCACTCATGAACTGGAGGCTGGCCATGACTTCTGGTGTCAGAATCTCCGCTTCAGAGTCTCCTCACATTACCTGCTGATTCTCCTGCATATTTTGTCAGTGATGAGCAGGGGCAGTGTCAGCTGTGGCCACGGGGATGTGCTTTCTGTCAGATGCCCCTCAGCAGTCAGCAGGGAGGGTGGATGCAGCCCCGGCAGCTCTGCTGTTTCACAGCCAGGCCTGCTCCAGGCATATAGATCCACCTGTTCTGCATCTGCAGGAATCACCTGTCTGCCACTTAGGAATACAGCGGGCATTTTTCTATTCTGAAACAGAAAAAAAGAGTCAGGGAGCGGTAAATTAAAAGAAGCACTTTTCCCTGAAGGAGTGGTCAGGCACTAGTACAGGCTACCCAAGGAGGCATTGGGTTCCCCATATCTGGAAGTGTTCAAGAGGCATCAGAACATGATTTTGGGGTGATAATGGTGGTGCTGGCTTGGCCACTGGACTTGTTGATCTCTTCCAGCCTTGATGATTCTGTGGGATGCATGGAGCTGGCACAGGTGGCAGTACAAGCCAGCAGGTACTGCTGACTCTGCTGAGCATAAACTGCTGAAGTAAATTTAAGATTAATTCTCATGTGATCTGATTCTTATAATGATCACACCTGAATAGGTGTGATCCTGTCAGTACTGTGAATGCATGTGTGCAGCAGAGAGGGTCAGGGAGTAAGGGTGCTGCTTATCACAGTGCAGCATGTTCTCAGGAGTTACCACAGTGTAGGGAGAAATCAAACACAGCTCTTAGTGACATGTTACGGGGATGTCGCTGACTATGAGATAATTATTAGAACTGGATGTTTTTGTATTTTCTGATGCTGCCTCTGGGGATACATCCCCAGACTCATGTGGGATGTGGTTTTCCTGCCCTGGCTTAGTCTCCCTGTCACCAGTCTTGCAGGTGCCACATTTTCTGCATGAAAATTGTCCAGTTGATCTCCTTTGCGGTTTTGAGGAGCAGAGCCTTAAACTCCCTGTATGGATCACAGATCAGTGTTGAAAGTGCAGCCTTCTGGGCAGAATGGCCATCCCCAAACTCATTTAGGGGATGTGCAGATTAGGAACAAAAGCTGAGAATACGGCCCTTTGTTGTTACACTGGTGCATTACATGCTGTATTTTAATTAGGCAGGGTTTGAGAGGCAGCCCAGGAAATCCTCCATAATCCAACACTATTGGATTATTCTCATTCTTTCCCACTGCAGATTTCTCTCCTTTTAGTGGACAGGCTTTAAGCTGCTGTTCTTGCTCCCTCAGCCAAATCCAGAAATAGTTATTCAACAAAATACTTGTGTGTTCTTTAAAAAAATTGGTGAAGCTGAAGTGGACAGAGCGGTGCCCTGACTTCAACTGCCTCTATGGCTCATGAGGGTTCCTTGGGGTTTTGGGCTGTTTTTGTGTAAGATCAGCAGCCAGAAGCACAGTTAACCTTGGGAATTGGAAGGGGCCGCTGGATATTCCAGGAGAACTCTCCAGTCATAGCTTTCCCAACACAAGGATTCTGTCGGAGGGGTTTGTGCTTGCCATGGCAGGTTCCTGCTTTCCAGGGAACCCCCTAGCCGAGCGCTGCTGCCGGCGCCTCAGGGGTTAATGGGACCGGGCACACTTGACTGCTGAGAGGACTGATCTAATCACTGCCATATCCAAGTGCATCTGTTCACCATGAGGTCATTCTTGTGCATGCTAATGACTTGGAAAATAAAGCACAATGCTTCGAGTTATCAGGGAGGATATAGTGTAAATCTTGGCTTTTTTAGTTGCTAAAGGATAGTGTGGAATGGGCAGAGAAAGCATCTTGGATTCTTGCATTCCAGATTAATGTTTTAAAGCATCCTTTTCAGCAGAGCATCAGAAAAACTGTGCTGAAAAACTTGGACATGTGGTATCTGTTGATAAATGGATTCTTTAATGAATATTATGGCATTGCCCAGGAGCAATACTTGAGTCAAGGTTTTCAGCATTCCCTGGTTTTAAAGCCTGGAGAGCTGTGCCTACTGATTTACATAAAACCGAGTTTTTGTAGCCTTTTTGTTGCAAAGGTGACACATGCTTGTCTTTTGTCTCTGGACTTTTTACACGGTCGAAGTTCTTGTAGAAAATATTTAAATGTACAGTGAACAAGATCTGGTTTATTTTAAACCATTTTGTGTTCAGTGCTGAGCTTTATTTTTCCCACTTTAAAGCAAAAGGATTATTTGAATTGGAGATGCAGATTTAAAAAATATTTTTGACAGAAACAAAACCAAACCCAGAGTAATTCTTATTTGAAACAGTACTGATGCTTTTTGTAACAGTAATTGAGCCAAGGATTCATTTTGCTTTGGTTTGTTTTTCTGGGGTTTTTATACTACTTTGGGGTTTTTATCCTTTTGTCTTTTTCCTTGAAGCTCTGTATGGTGTTTTGTCAGATCTGTGTCCTGGTTCAGTGTAGTATTTTTGCCTATCTTTCTGGGAATATTAAAAAAATACACATCTGAAACTGAGTAGCTGTGCCACGGTATTGGAACATGTGCAGTGTGTGCCAAGGGTTGGGTTTGATCCTTGTCAGTGTTGCCTGAAACTGAGTGATTTGTTTCTAATATATGGGGTTTAGGAAATTCCTGACTGTCCTGGTTACTTGTAGGACAGGGAATTATTGCTGGCATGGAGCATGGGTGAGGTCTGCTGGGCATGGTGCTCAGCAGGTGAGGTGGGACACTGTGCAGCTGTTGGTGCTGCCGTGGTGGTGCAGGTGGTCCAGGCAGTGAACAAAGAGGAAAAGCTGAGGGAAGTGGAGCAGAGGAGCCAGGACAGTTACCACAGGAGGCAGGACTCATGGGCTTTCTCACTCCTTCCCTGTGAGGACTATTCAGGATGAGGCACAGGGACCTGTCTGGCTTCCCCTGTCTGTTTAATCCAGGTAGTTCTTCATCCTCGGCAGACTGGAGCCTGCTGCAGCAGGGCTGCCCTTGGGGAGTTCCTGCAGTGGTACCAGGAGGTACAGAAGCTGCTCCTTGCTGGTGTGCTCTTGGTTATCAGTGCTCTGCCCATAGTTTTACTGCCTGTTTGGCAGGGCTGCTGTCTGAGTGTCCCCATGAGGGTTAGGAATGGTCTGGCATTAAGCAGGGCAGAGTCACAAGTACCACAAAGTGTTGGGGGGAGCAGCTCTGTACCCCCTTCAGTTCCTGTGGCCGAACAGGCTGATGCAGGTGTATGCCCAGGAGCCCAGGCCTGGCTCTGGAGGGTCCAGATCCCTGCAGAGGCCTAAGGAAGTGGCTGCCTGTGCAGTATGCTGGGGCTGTCCCTTTTGCCACTTAGGATGGACAGTCCAAACTTGTCCCCCGAGGCTGGGCAGGTGCTGAGACTGCTTCCCCCTCAAGCCTGGTGTTCCCCTAAGGATCTCCAACAGTGGAGGGGGTGAGAGCCACATTAGGGCTCTCAGCATGGCCCCCTGGCTTTTCCATGTCATTGACTGGCTGAGAGGGTGCTCCCCCAGTGATGCTGTCTAGGAGAGGAGGTGGTGAGGGGGGCCTTATCTCAGCAATCAGTGCTGGAATGGGCGAAAATAGGAGCTTGAGGGACTGGACCATCTCTTCTGCCGGGTGACAGCTCCAGCTGCTGGAGAAGGTGCCAGGCAATGTGGCCCCTTTGCATTTTCCCTCTGCACTCAGGCACCGGCAGAGACCTGGAGCAGAGGCGGAGCAGAACCGGGGCAGAGCCGTCCTATGGCCTCATGTGGAGGGTTCGGTCTGCTCTACCTGTGACACCCACATAACCCCCAGCATTTGGTGGGGTCCCCTGGCTGAGGCTGAGCCTTGCAGAACTAATTAGCAGCTGCTCCAACTTGTGAGTAATTAAACTTTAATGTGTACATTTCAGGCTTATTTCTGAGGCACTCAAACCGTGGTGCCAGGCACTTCCACCTGAGCTGGGAGCTGTGGGTGCTGTTTTAGGGTCGGTTCTGCCCTGGTTAACCTGTAGTGTCAGATTCTCTTTACTGTGTCACTTACAGCTTTCCAGGGCACTGCAGGATGTGTGTGGCTTTGACTAACCCAGTTTCAGTTATCCATGGGTTCTTCCACGCAGGCTCAGGATGTTGCTTACAGTGTACATGGAGCCTGTCTTTAGGAGTTGGAAGCAGGAACATTGTGCAGATTTACTTCATGATTCTCTCTGGAATTTTATTACCTTTACATTTACTAGAAAAGAAAACAAAGATTTCCACAGACCTGTCCAGGCAGAAAGGTTAATGGGGGGCTAGAACAGGTCACAGTCCATGTAAAAACTTAATGGTTCTTCTCAAGTACCAATCTTCAGGATCCTTACAGGTCGTGGTCTTACCCACCCTTGCTTTCAAGGGTGTTCAGCTGCTTCATGAGCAGTGGGTAAAAGGCCATTCGTAGAACATGTGCCCTGGGGAAGAAATGAGGTTTGTTCTGTGGACTGGATTTAAGATGGAATACACCATCTCTCTCTGGCTTCCTGCAAGATAACCCTGCATTTAAAGTGCTTTCATCTATATTTTAATTGTTTTTAATCCCTCCTGCAAGAAATGTGTTTTAAAAGCTTAATGCTTTCTAAGCAGCCTCACCTGTGAGAGGCCCTCCAAGTGTGTATGTGTGTGTGTCTCATCTGAGTGCAGGTGTGTGACAGGTTTTATGCACTCCAGGACTTCCTCTTCTGGGAAGTTTATGTGGCACCAGGATTGCTACGCTGCTCACTTCCAGGAGTTTTAACCTGGCTATAGTGTCACAGAGGTTTAGGTCTCTGTGAAGCCTCAAATTTTAGCTGGTTTGAAATGGTGTGACCAGCAACAGTACTGAACATGGAGCTGAAGCGTGAAGCAGCTGCGTGTTACTATCCCACAGCAGCAGGTTTGGCACAAGATGAAGCGCAATGAATATTCATTCCAATTTTTGCCAACATTCACTCCCTTTTTGTTTCAGACCTCAGACCCCAGAAGGAAGCGCACGGGTCTGTGTTTCTACAGGTCTCTGAGAGGAGCTCCCCTTCTTGCCTTTAGCAGGGTGTGCTGTGTCAAGTTGGTGCAAGCGCAGCAGTCACAGGGTGCTGGTCCCACAATGACACGGTTTTGTTCCCCCGCTTTAGTCCTGCACTGACATGGTTCTGTTCCCCCCTTTGATCCTGCACTGACAAGGTTTTGTTCTCTCCCTTTAGATTAGAGTGTTAATGCTCTCAGTACAGTAACGGCCACAGGTAAGAGCAATGCTTTCCGCAGGCCCCACTGCTGCTGCGATTCATCACTAACAGCTCTCCTCCTCCTCCTCCCTTGCTGCTTCTGCTCCATGTTCAGCTCTATTGCCTGTGCTCCATGTTTGCTTCACACCTCCTCTGCTCTGCCTCCCATGCTCTGCATGTGCCTTGTGCCTCCCATATTCCATGTGTGGTTCTGCCTCTTGCAAACAATGTAGTAATGCCTCCCATATACAGTAATGCATCCTACAATCCATATACGGTAATGCCTTGCGTGCAGTGTCAATTCCCACGATCCTCATATGGTAAAGCCTCCTGTACATGCTGGGAAATTCCTCCTGCAATCCGTGTATGGTGAAAACTCCCACACATGCCTGGTCATGATTCCTGCAATCCCTGTAGGGTAAAGCCAACCGGTCTTGGTAATGCCACCAGTACATGATCAGTAATGATTCCTGCAATCTGCGTGCAGTAAAGCCTCCCATATGTGCCTGGTAATGCCTCCTGTGATCCGCATACAGTAAGGCCCCCTGTATATGCCCAGTATATACTTCCCATGATCCGTGTGCGATCTGTGTACAGTAAAAACTCCTGTATGTGCCATGGGTAATGACTCCTACAATCTGCGTGCAGTAAAGACTCCCATACATGGTAATGATTCCCATGATCTGTATATGGTTAAGCCCCTGTATGTGCCTGGTAATGATTCCTGCGATCCATGCATGGTAAAAACTCCTGTATGTGCCAGGTTATGCTTCCTGCAATCTGTGCATGGTAAAGCCTCCTGTATGCGGTAATGATTCCCATGATTTATGTATGGTGACATTTCCCGCGATCCACGTGCTGTAAAGCCTTCCATCCTTAGCAATGATTCCCGCAATCTGCATGCGGTTATGCCTCGCGTACATAGTAACGGTTCTCAATCAGCATATGCCAATGCCTCCCGCAGTCCGTGTGCATTAATGCTGCCTGTGATTCGCGTGTGGTAAAGCCAGCCCTCTCTCCCCCCCCGCCATCACATGCAGTAATGATTCCTGGTAAGGATCCCCATGATTCGCATCCAGTAATGCCTCCCGTACATGGCAATGGTTACTGCGATCTGCATGCAGTAATGCTACCCATTATCCGCATACGGTAAAAAACTGCTGTATGTGCTAGATAATGCCTCCTGCGATTTGCGTACATTAATGCCTCCCATATGCGGTGATGGTTCCTGTGATCCATGTGTGGTAAAGCCTCCTGTGTTCAGTAATGATTCCCATGATCCGTGTTCGTTAGTGCCCTCGGTGATCCGCATATGGTAATGCCCCCTGTATGTGCCAGGTAATGCTACCAGCAGTCCGCATACATTAGTGCCTATCATATGCAGTGATGAGTCCCATGATCGACGAATGGTAAAGCCTCCCACGATCTGCATATGGTAATGCCCCCCCCATATGTAGAAATGGTTCCTGCGATCTGCATATGGTAATGCCACCCATACTTAGTAGTGCCTTCCGTGATCCGTGTACAGTGAAAACGCCCGTATGTGCCCAGATATGATTCCCATGAACTGTGTATGGTAAAGCCTCCTGTCCTTGGCAGTGATTCCGGCAATCCACGTACAGTAAAGTCACCCTGCCATGGCAGTGGTTCCCGCGATATGCATGCACTATTGCCCCGTATGTGCTCAGTAATGGTTCCTGCGATCCGTGTACGGTAATGCCTCCTATACGTGTCCAGTAGAGGATTCCCGCGATCTGCATATGGTAAAGTCACCCATACTTGGTAATGGTTCCCACGATCTGCATGTGGTAATGCCTTGCATGTCCAGAAATGATGCCTGTGAGCCGTGCACAGTAACGCCTCCTGTACGTAGTAATGTCTCCTGCGATCTGTGTATGAGGCGATGCCCCCGTGATCCACACGTGGTAATGCCTCCCGTGATACACGCCTGGTAATTATTTTTTACTTCTAAGCTGCTTCAGCTTGTCAATTTGAAGAAAACTATTATTTTGACCATCTGCCATTCTGCTCACTGCAGGAATGCCAAGCACAACACCTCCCTCACAGCCCTTCCCTCCCTCACACTCTTCTCCCCAGCCAATAGCACCACAGGTTTTGTTTCAATCCAAAGTTGACAGCTCTGCATTTTTCACAGAAAATGCCTTTACAGGCTGTCACACTTTCCACCTTTTTAAAATATGCTATTTCTCTTCAGTCAGTTCTCTCAAAGAACCAATCTGGTTAGTAAGGGCTGTCTTTGAGATGCAAACGCAGGGCTGCAGGCAGTCTGAGGGGGTTCACATTTGGGGCTGTACTGCTGCTGTTCCACTCCTGCCTTCAGTCACTCAAACACCCAGAGCTGCTCAAGCAGAAGCACAGGTTACACGTCACCTTTGAAGTGCAACCAAGAGCCAGGGTGAATCTTTGTCCTAGGACAGCAGCTGAGGGCTCATCCTGCTACCACACTGACCCATGGCCATGTCCCCACCTGTCCTGCAAGGACAGTGCCCTGCTCACCTGTGCCTGAGGGACAGCTCAGCCATGGGCAGCTCCAGCCAAGGCCCTGACTGCACTTCGGGGCATTTTGTGCACATTTGAGATTTACCTGGGCTAGGAGGGTGAAGGGAGGATTGGAGAGCTGTGGCCTGGCCAGGCACAGCTGAAAAGGGAGTCAGTCAGTTGCTGCACTGGAAGTAGGCCTGTGCTGCAAAACACAACCGTCCCTCAGCAGGTTCAGAGGGGGTGCCACCCGTGCCAGCTTTCGGAGAGGGTTCAGAACGTCCCTGTGCTATTGCTGCCTGGCTGTGAGGCTGTTCCTCCCTTTTACTTGTAATAAAAAAACTTATGTTTACACTTCCAGAGAGAATTGCAACATGATTTAAAAATACTGTTTCTTGAGGGAGCTGATGAAACACTGTTCCCCCGGGGAAATGCCTTGGGACAGGTCCAGCCTTCAGGAACAGGGCAGGGCATGTCCCTCACAGCAGTTGCACCTGTTTTAGGTCATTAGTGTCTCACTTAATGACCATGTGCTCACCTGTTCCCCCTCAGCCAGCCTGGGCAGGCCTGGCCTCTGAGGAATAACCACCAGGTGACTCCACTCAACAACAATGCATAACCCCCCATACAACCCCCCAAGACCCTTCCCCAGTGGTGACCATAAGCCACCAGTAACAAGGGTACCTGTTATGTAGTGGAAGAAAGTGTGATTCTTTAGGATTTTTCCAGCGGTTAAGGCACCTTCCAGGGAGAGTTCTGTGCCAGCCCTCATGCTGGGAATGCTCGTTTCCAGTTCTCTGTAGCAGGCCAAATACACAAAAGCAGTTTAATGACACACAGTAAAAACCAGTTTTGTATCACCCACATAGAACTATTTTATGTTGGAGCTTCCTGCCTCCCTCCCATGGGGCTGTTGGGGCCCTGAGAGCCATCGGGGGCTGCAGGGACTGTGCAGACCAAAACGGGGTGACACCGGGGGACTCAGTGCTCACCTGGACACTCATGGCCTCACTGCTCCTCACTTCTGGGAGCTGGCAAAGAGAAATCCCTGATTTCTCTGAGAAGCACAGTATGGCAGTTCTCCAGCTGCCTGGAGCAAATTCCTTCTCTGGAGGTCAAGTTCACCTGAGTGATCCCCAGGAGAGGCTGGGAAGAGGTGAGGGGAGGGGGTGCGCTGTGCCATGTGGTTATTCTGAGGACACAGGCTGTTTTATCCTGACCTGGGTTTTCCCTGCCCACTCTGTTTTCCAGGTTGTCTCCTCACAAGTGCAAGTGCTGACCTCACTGACACCACTGGCGTCGAGCTGGTAGAGCCACCCTCGCCCACACTGCCATGTGCCTCCAGGAGCAGGGTCTCTGGGAGGCTCTGCCGCTCTGCCAGGTGTCCACCTGAGGCCCTGGAGCACAGAGCTGCGGCCGGGGCAGCCCACAGCACCTGAACACAGATCAGAATGAGCAGTTCTGGGTGAACACATCTTGAAAGGGCTGGGCGAGGGGTTTGCTCTGTGAAATGGGCTTTCCCCAGTCTGGACAAACATGGCTGGGGATTGGATATCACCTGTGTCACCATCACCACTGCACTGGCACCAGGTGAGCAAGGGCCCCAAGGCCCTAGGCACAGGTGCTGCAGCCAGAGGTCGCGAACCAGCACTGAAACCTGTTATTTAATGTACCCTTAGAGCATTGCTTTAGTCATTCCAGGCAGCACTCACCTGTGCATTAGGGAATTTCTTCTAAAGAGAGGTTTGAGGTTTTCCCGTGACTAGCCAGGTAGTGAATGTTCCCTGCTGGAGCATGGATGTATGAGGGAGGAGCTCTCCAGTCAGTGCTGTCCCATTGCGGGAGCAGCTTGGCCTTTCTGTGGTGTGTGCGATGGCTGTGCACTGGAACTGCTCCCTAGAGAAACAAAAATAAATCTCTTTTAGAAGAGCAAAAGCCACACTCCTGCCACAACCCTTTCCCAACAGAGTATGAAGAACTGAATAACCCTCTCACCTTGTCCCAGCAGGCTGTGACCTGTCTCTAGCCAGAGAACAACACAGCTGAAGGCTTCTGAGGACTTAGGGTGTCCTCCTGCCACCTGCTGTAGTGAGCAGAACTTGTGTTGGCAATAGCTGATGTGTTTCGGTCTACATGTGTCGTAGGTTGATGGAGTGAAAATTTTTATAGTTAAATCCTGGATATTTTAAAGCAACAGAAGTCTGAGATCCACAGAGCCCTGTCCCGCTGCTTCTTGGCTGCTCCTGGGCGCACACACACGCACACCTCCCAATAGAATGGGAGTTACTTTATGCGAAGGGATTGCATTTTTTGGGAAATGCTCTGTAGGGTCCCCATTTGTTTTTGCACTTACACTTGGTATTATGGCTGGCCTTCTGTCCTTCTGAGTGCCAGCACCTGGCCAGGGACCACCCTGTGCCTGTGGGGCACATTCCAGCCATAACCAGCGATGCCAAGGCAGAGGCAGCCCTTGGGCTCTGCCCTGCGCTCTGTGCCCAAGGGGCAGCAGCTCAGCCCCAGTACCCGACAGGAACTCACCTGGTGCAGCTGCAGGAAGGAGCCTCTGTCACTGAGGGGTTGGACAACCGGTTTGATTTTCTGTCTCACAGTTCAGTTCTGCTATCTATTGATTTTCTGTCAGTGAAGAAACCTAGAAAATAAAATATGTATTTTAATTTATTTTACATTCAGGGCTGGATAGCAATGCTGTCTGGCACTTAGTTATCCAGTAGCTGGTCTGAAACAATTTCAAAGGCATCCTTCTAAGTAAAGAGCTCTCTCTCCTTAAAGCAATATGTACCTCTAATTCAGAGAAGAATTAAGACATCAATGAAAATCGTGTTTTCCTGATGTCAAAAAACTATTAATTTGTATAAACTCTCTGTGGTTTTGCACCCTGAACTGGATGACAAAGTCACTCTGTTAGCCCCCACAAAATTAATAAATCTTTGCTCACAATAAAATTTTTCCCCAGAGCAATAAAAGGCAGTACCTGTGTGGTGTGTGTGGCGGCGGGCGGGAGGTGCTGGGGCTGGAACTCCAGTGATGCTGGTGGTGCTGCTGGGCCTGGCTGCTGCGGGTGCCGTGGGTGTGCAGGGCTGGCTCACAAGGGACAGGGACAGTCCCTGCTGGATGCGGGTTCTGTCTCTCTCTGCAGGGGTTGAGGCTGCAGGAACAGCCGCCGGGTGCAGAGCAGGCAGTGGTGTTCCCAGACTGGAGTGCTCTTCATGAGTTCACACCATGGTGTGACTGACACAGGGGCACCCACAGTTGTGCCCCGCCAGCCCCACATGGTAGCAGTGACCTTTGACACCCTGCAGGGTGGCACCTCCTTCCAACCTGGCCCTGCCCATGGCACCAAGCACAGACACAGACCTTTGGGGCCCCCAGAAGCTACTGTCCATAACCTGCTTCCCTGCAATGCCTCATGGCCCACCCACCCACATCAGTATTAAAAATAAGAGGTTTTTAATGGTGATTTTCTCCTCTACAGAGACATTCCTTAAGCAAATGCAGGAGGCTCCATTCAGCCCTGACGATGTCTGAAAAGACAAAGGAAATGTCCCTTCCTTTGCTGAAGAGCCACAGCAAAGTCCTCTCCTAAATTGCTTTCAGGTGCTTTAACCAGAAATGGAGAGCTAATCCTGCTAGCTCAAGATAAAGCTCCCTTTGCAGAAGTAAATGTGCACTAATGAGCTGTTGGGAACCCAGCTTCCACCTACCTTTCCCAAGGAGGATCCCTGCCCCAGGCCCAGCATCACCACCCTCGTGGGTGGAGAGCAGGCTAGGGCTGGCTGCTCTGCGGGCCAGGGGTCACTGCTCAGGGACTGTGCTGGCAGCCCTCTGCCCAGCAGTGCCACTCACCAGGGCTGGCACAGCTGCATGTCCCTACTGCCCTGGCAGCAAGTGGGCACAGGGCAAGCTCTGGCCAGAGGGCACGCAGCTCCCACACAGCTGAGGGCCCGGCACAGCCTGGCACCGGCATCCATGGGGGCTGGGGGCTCCCACGGGGGCCAAGGACAATGGGGCCCTGCCAGGCAGGACTCAGCCCCAGCCAAGGGGCTGCAGCGGCCAGCCCAGCATGGGGCAGGAACGTGGGCCCATGGCATCCCTGGCCCTGCACCTGTGGCAGCAGGCAAAAAAATGGCATTAAAAATAATTTACTAAATTAAATAATATATAGACTAGTTTATATTTTCCATGGAGTTCCAGAATAAATTGTGTTGGAAAGAAACTTAAAGCTCATCTCATTCCACCCTTGCCATGGGCAGGGACACCTTCCACTATCCCAGGTTGCTCCAAGCCCCATCCAACCTGCCTTGGAACACTTCCAGGGATGGGGCAGCCACAGCTTCTCTGGAAACCTGTGCCAGGGCCTCCCCACCCTCATAGCCAAGAACTTCCTCCCGCTATCCCCTCTAATTATACCTTCCTTCAGCTTTAAAAGGATGCCTAACATTTTTTACAAACTTTTTTATCTTATTCCTACACCTATGCTTTCTGTAACTATAGAAAATATATTTGGGATCTCATCTTATGTTCTATATATTATATGCTACAGTATTTCAAATTATATATCTAATATATGATGTTATGCATGTCTATGTTTCTGTTAGCTAGAGTATATGTTACAGGTATTAAGTTCACACAGATGCAGTGTGTATGTATTGATACATTAAGGAAAATATATGCAATCTGTGATGTATAATCTAGGTGTAATACAAGGTATATAATGTGATATGCATTATATCTTATACAATGTGTTATATCATATATGCACTATATATTTTACCTTATTCATGCCTGGTTTTGAATATTAAATATTGACTATAAAGGTAATTTTATCCAAAACTCTGGTTATAGGTTACATAAATACAACATATTACCTTTACATTACACAAGTATATCTACATATGCACACATCCCCGGTATATACTTTAGTTATATGTACATATCATGATGTAAACTATAACATTACTTTGCTAACTGTAATACTGTGTGCAAATATATGCAGTATACTTTTATTTTAAATGTATATAAGAAAATTATATAAATCATATCAGCAATGTATGAATTCTGTATAGCATTATATAAACAACATGTAATATGTGGCACATACATGATGTGCATCATGGAATATTCAGTGCACTATATAGATACAATAACAGTATTTCAGACCATGTATGACATGTATATATAGTGGACATGCCAGGTGTGCACACATACGAGCACCTACACTCTGTCCTCCACTGTACACAAATCCTGGCTGCAGAGCTGACAAAACTTCCTGTCAGACAAGAGTGTTTCATTACATCAACATTGGTAATGTATCAATAATTATGTGCAATGCATATATGATACTATGTACTGTAGATAATATATTTAATATGCATTGTCTAAGTGGCAATATATAACAGACATATTAGTATCTATTGTATAGTATAACATGCTTTGATATAATACATGTAATATATTATACACTACCTAGATATTCTGAAGTCTACTTATGTAGATCATCTATATAGAATATACTGCTATAAAAAGAATATATTTTTTCATTTATTTTATCACAGAATCCTAGAATAATTTGGGTTGGAAGGGAAAAATAAAGCTCATCTCATTCCAGCCACCTGCCATGGGCAGGGACACCTTCCACTATCCCAGGTTGCTCCAAGCCCCATCCAGCCTGGCCTTGGACACTTCCAGTCATCCAGGGATAAATGCAAAATATAATTTGTTGTATGTAATAAATTCTGATTTTCTTCCCTGTGTGTGTAACTAAACCAAAATCTCCCAGCTCAGACACCCCCAACTGTATATAATTTTCGTCACATTTGTCATTGAACTGGTGGTGTTGCACTACAGGCAATTTCCCTCTAGAAAACTGTAAAATAAACCATAAACACATCATAGTCCCATAACCTGAGAAAACAGAACCTGTTATAACCTGCAGCTGAGCCATGCTCCTTCTCTCCCCAGGCCCAGTGCCTGCAGCAGAGCACAGACAGAGCCTTTGCTCTGGTTAAATCCTCCCCGTCAGTCACCTTCCCCATTCCCTAAGGAAGGCTGAAAAGCCTCAGCAGAGTGGCACAGCACAAGAGCCGGGTGGGAACAGGCTGGGCTGTGCATGCCCTCGCCATTAGAGCTGCGAGGGTGCTTTATTAGAGCTTAAAAAGAGTGGTTCTCTTCTAAGAGGAACAGGTGGTTTAACTGGACCTGGCTGCTGCAAATAATGTCCCAATTACCATGTCAATAGGATGTGCTCCTAGGAGGGTCCCTGTGCCAGTGTGGGGCTCCCGCTGCCACTGCTGTGCCCGACTCTGCCTGGCTTCGGCCCCTGGCTGCCTGCTGAGGAGAGAACAACACAGTCAGAGCAGTGCTGGGGGCAGCCCAGCACTTGGATCCAATGGCACAGGTAAGAACCAAGCCTGGCCGTGTCCAGTGTGAAGCCAGTACAGCAGGACAGCCCATGCTTGGCATGTCCCATCTCAATGCATCAGATGTTGCCAGAGGCAGACCTTTGTTATGCGGACTGTAAATTACGTTTTATTAAAACCATTTATAGCCCTGATGAGGATTCCTACCTGCATGGAAACATCTGAGGTGTTTAATGCCACGAGCAGGATGCACCTGCACACCCAGATGCTTAACCAAGGGGAGCTGCCTGGGTGCTTCAGGCAACTGCTGTCCCACCCAGCCCAAAACACTCACCACAACCCAGCACTCCTGACCTGGGAGCAATGAGGCAGGAGGGGTGTTGGCACCAGCACACCACAGCACCCTGTGGCACCCTGCAGGCATGGCGTGCCCCAAAGAAACACCTGAGACTCCATGAGCCATTTCACAACTCATCAATAGCAATGCCTCTTCAGGCTTGTGTTGTGTGAGGAAGAGTCTGAAATCCAAGGCAAAAGCCCATCTTTATCCTGTTTTCAGGCTTGACCTAGTCCCATGGATACCTCCCAGCTGCCCACCCCAGAAACAGACCAGGAGGTGCTGGGCAGGTCCCCTCAAACGCCTGAGCTGTGCCCAGCCGTGCTTCCCAGTGAGCCCATCCACTGAGGCAGCTGACAGATACCTTACTGCACTGATGGCTGCAAGGGACCATGGTGTCGGTACCAAAACTTGTTAAAATCTCCCCTGGGCACAAGCAGCCTCCAGAGAGTCTTCCCCTGTGGGCAGGAGCAGCTTGCCTCAGCTCCCCACCAGCTCTGGGCCCATGGGGCAGGGATGGTGTCCATACTGCATTTCTCAGGACCTTGCAGGTTCCTCTGTCTAATCTCCCAGCTCCTTTCCCTGTGCTCAAAACACTCGGTCCCAAACCACACATTTGGGTCTCGGTGTGCTCAGAGAGGAGGAAGGCTCTGGCACAGCGAGCAAACCCCTCTGCCTGAATGCAGAGCATGAGCAACCTCTGTGCCAGCTGCCTCCACTGCATCACATTCGGGGCAGGATCAGTGTTTTCCATGGTGCCCAAACCTCTTCCTGCTGGATGCACCAAGAGCCATCAGCAATTGATTTGTTAGCTGACAGCAGGAGGCTTTGTTTGCGCAGCACTGGCTGGCCGTGCTGCCAGGTGGCCAGGACATGGCACCTACCAGGCAACCTGCATTCCCAGGGGCTGCTGAGAGCACTCTTGAGTTCAGCTGCGCTGCTCAGCCCTCAGGACAGCCATTGAGCTACACGTGGGCTTGAGACTTCACAGACGCAGAGCAGGAGACAGAGCCCAGCAGAGGCCCAGTGCTGGGGGCCTGGGCAGTGGGACGGTGCAAGGCAGGAATTGGTGAGGGGCAGGGACAGATCCATCCCCAAAATACTGTCCAAAGGATGCTGGTGTTAGTGGGAGCCTTAGTGACCTGTCAGGGCGGTACAATGCCCTTCACTGCCGAGTGGCAAGAGATGCAAAACGGTGATGCCCTGCAAAAGCCATCAGGCAGTCCAGGCTCACCCTCACAAGGAACCTCTCCAGAAACCCCTCAGGGAGTCGGGGCTCGCCTAGCAGTGCAGACTGGAGGAGAATGGCTGCAGACACAAAGGCACAACAGCTCTGCCCAGGCTGCTGCAGCCCAGGGATGTCAAAAGCAAATAATGCCTTTTACAGGATGTTTGTGAACAGAGCCATTTCCAGTGTACTCCTTACTCCTCCCCAACACAGAAGTCTCCACTAATCACCCTTTCTGCTCAGCAGAAGATGCAGTAAGTCGGGGCAATGGTTACCCAGACAGTTCAAAAAACTTGGGGATTTCTGGCCCTCACAAATTCCAACTGATTCTTAGCAGACAGACATGGATTTACTTAAATATTAGGAAATGGACAGCGATATGAAGCTGTTGTTTTGTGGCCCATTGGTGCCACAGGCGTTGAGCAGATTTCAGCAGGGACGCTGCTGTGACAGCGTGGACGGAGCCATTAGGCTTCTCCAGAGGATGTACTGGGCATCACTCTGGAAATGGTGTCCAGTGGCCTGAGAGGATGGCCATGTGTGTTGGCAAAGTCCCCTCGGGGAGCAGAGAGCTATGACACTGTCTGCAACAGCCCAGGATCTGGGGCTTTCCAAGGCCAGGGAAGCCAGGAAAGGCAAAACTGTACCTCTTGCCAGGCAGGCTTTGCTGCCTGTGTCTCTTGGGCTGTGCTCTTTTCCAGTGTATTGATTTACAGCCAAAACCACAGCTTTGCCTAGGCCTGAAGTGAGCCCAATAGCAAGTTGGTTTCCTAGAAATCAAGACAGCAGGAGTGTACCCATACACTGGTACTGTTCAGCCTGACTGATCAAGAAAAAAACAACCAAAAAAGACCAAATAGATCTTTCTATAGAAAGATGGTCTTTCTTGACAAGCTTTGCTTTATCATAAAATACTCAGCCAGTTCCTGGGAAACTTTCCTCCAGGAAGCTCCCCCACCTGCCTTTCCCTCAGTCAATCAGGGTTAGGGTTAGGAGCCTTTAGGTGAGAGAAGATTGCAGGAACAGGCTGGAAACCTCTTCCAGGGAGCCAAAGCCTCAAAGGCATTGCTACCCCTAGACAGAGCAGCCCCTATGTCCACACCAAGCCCTCATAGCCCCCTTGCCCTTCATACACCAGTTTGAGAACAGGGATTTGCTCTTGAGGCTGCCAAGGAGATTTGCACGCCATGAAGTTGGCTCTGTACCTGCTCCTGCTGGCAAAGGGGGAGATCGTACAGGTGCATACAACACCTGTCTGTGAGAGGGGTTTCACACACCCAGCATGCACCTTCCCCACTTACACAGATTTTACAACAGTTTTGACCAAACCCATCAGATTCCCATATAAAAACACAAGCCCTGGAGATAGATCTATCTGCATAGATATGTATATATCTATATATATGGTTATTGAAGGATGCAGCAGAAACTCCACTGCAGGGCGCAAGGGCCAGGCAGGAGCTGGCTCCAGCCCTGCCAGGAAGCAGAGAAATGTCTGGCCTTCCTTGTGCCAGCCTCACAGCTCACGACCAAAGCAGGATGCTGCTGCTCTGCTGAGCCCCACACCTCAGCACCAAGTACACGCAGCAGCCACGCAGCAAACAGCACAGCCCTCCTAGGCAGGGATTTCTGCAGTTCTCTGCTAACAGGTGCTGCCTCTCCTTGAGCTTTCCCTGCAACACCTTCCAGGGAAGGTCCCTGGCAGATCTCCCCAGCAGCAGAGAACAGGACAGGCTGTGCCTGGTGCTGGCTGGAGCAGGGGCAGGGCTAGGGCTCCAGCCCATGGCCAGGGGACTCCTCTGCTCAGGGGGCAGCTTTCCCCCAGAGCAGCCATGCCACACCCTGTGCTTCTTCTCCCTTTAATTCCTTTTTAATTAATCTCATCAAACAGCACAGAGCAGGCTGATGCCTGTGGAGGCACCCTGCCAGCTGCAGTACGGAGCCGGGTGCCAGCCCCCCTGAGCCCCCAGGGCCTGCCCGGCAGGGAGAAGCAGGACGGGTGGGGGCACACTTGAATTTGAAAATATTTTATTTGAATAGTAAATAATTATACAGTTGAAACAGTTCTATCGATGCACTCTATAAATAGCTAACAGTTAAGAAAATAATGTGTGTAGAAAAAGAGATTGCATCTAAAAGTAAGAGCTGTTGGTTGCACGGGATATAATGGTTAAGATCATGTGTTATTCTAGGTATAAAAGTTAAAACCTTTTTAGCAGATCCCTTAAGAAAAAAAGATCTTCTAAAACGCACAGTGAAATGGCAGGCGGGGAGACCAAAAAAGCGCATTAGAATATCTGCAATCAAATAATATCAATCTTCATAATTAATATAAATAAATAACGAATAAATAACATAATTACTCAAACCAACATATACAGATAGACAATGCGTGAGCTACCTTAAGGGCAAAACGAACAGAAACAGAAAGTTGGCATGTCACAGTTAAGGCAGTTTCTACAGCAGTTTCTGAAGACCATCAACAGCAGAGTCAAGGCATTTGTGGCTACACTAAAGGAAACACTTGTTTCTCTTATGCAGTTTGATCTGTTCACATCGATAAAAACCACAGTAAAGGAACAAAATTGAAAAAAAAATTGGAAAAAAAAAAAAAACAACCACGAAAAAATAAAAAAGAGAGAGACCCGGGGAAGGTAAGTGTAAAGCCAGATTCCAGCAGGTCACAAGCCGTATTAAAGCTAATCGTGTGGCGGCCCCAGAGGAGCGGCGCGGGGCTGCGGGGAAGGCACGGGCGGCTCAGCAGGCGGGGCGCAGCGGCACCTGGAGCAGGATGACCTGCCGGTTCTCCGAGGGGTGGCACTTGTTGATGTGCCGGGTGAGGCCGGGAGAGCTGTAGAAGGTGGCCGGGCAGTACTTGCAGGGGAAGACCTGGGCGGCATGCAGGAGGCGCAGGTGCCGCTCCTGGCTGCTCTTACTGGGGAAGGTCTCCCCGCAGACGGGGCAGAGGCGGCACTCGGCGGCAGGCAGCTCTTCGGGGCTAGGCTCCGGGGCCGGTGTGAGTGCCGGGGCTTGCGTGGGTGCCGGTGTGGCGTGCCCCAGCAGGTGCTTGCGCAGGTAGGCTTGCCGGCGGAACCGCTTGCCGCAGCGGGGACAGTCGAAGAGCCCTTCCTCGGAGCCCGCCTCCGAGGCTCCGCTAGGGCTCGGTGTATCCCGTTCGCTGCCACTGCCGCCGCTCGCCTCCTTCGGCGTTTCTTCTACCAGGCCCGCGGCCGGTGCCCGGCCCGCCTCGGGGCCGCTCTTGGTGGCGGGCGGACGCGGTTTGTGCCAGCGGCGATGGGAGGCGAGGTTGGCGGGGCAGGAGAAGACCTTGTCGCGCTCGGGGCAGCGGTACTCCACCCGGACGATACGGGAGCAGCGGTGCTGCGCCAGAGCGAAGGGGTCCCCGTACTCCTCCTTGCAGAGCTGGCAGATGAACTCGCCTAGCGGACGGGTGCAGCCGCCCCGTGCCTTGGCCGGCACGTCCACCGGGCCCTCCTTGATGCGCAGCCCCAGCACGGGGGAGGTGGTCACTTCGTCCTCGAACGTCAGCTTGCGGATCGCCTTCGTCTTCTTACCCGACGAGGCCTTCTGCCGCCCGGGTTCGG